>ML777912.1:2750712-2839963 GCA_009831015.1 Picea engelmannii
TATATATATATATATATATCCTACTACTCTCGTTTGCATCAAAAACCCCCTTTAACTTCAGTGTTTAATGCTAGATGGTCATGTTTTGACCATGAGGTTAGGTGGATTTGTTGGTTGCATAGTGTTTGGTTGCTCCGACTCAACTACAAGCTCCGAGTTTTTGTGTGTTAAGTTTTTTACCATGGGCTTCCCTCCAGGGATGATTTTAAGAATGGAAATTTATTTTAAAATGTAGAAACCTTGGCGAATCTTACTAATCCTTCATATGCCAACTATTAAATGTTTGGCGATATTTTGGTGAAAATATTCAAATTTCCAAGGATTTTGTATAGTTTGTATAAAATTTTGGCGATTTTTCAGGTAAATTAATTTTATCCTATATAATTTGGGCAAATCATTTTTAGAATAATGATTTTTTTGGGGGAAAAACCATGGAAAATTATCCCATGAGAGAAATTTATCCCCTAAAATCATCCATGCTTCCCTCCAAAGCTTTCCTTACTAAAGGAAATAAATCAATAAGCACATGGACTAGGGGACCCCTAGTACACCCAATGTGACCAATAATTTCTAGTCACTAGCCTCAAAACAAGAGGACCTAGAGCCAAAATTAGTGGATGCAAAAAAGGAGGCACATCCATCACGCAAAGCCAACTAGGAGGATCCAAAACAAAGGAAAAAGGATACACCGGAATAATCAATAAAATTATCAATAGAAATTGAACTTATAGCCCAAGGAAAAGAACCTACAACCTAATATGATTTGGAGATGGAATCAGATAAGGAGGATAATACCAACTCTAAGGAGGATGGTGATCACATATTAGAATATTAGCTTGAATAAAAGAGTTACTCTGGAAGAAGTTGAAATAATAGTAATGGACATGGCATTAGGGAAATCTCCAGGTCTAGATGGTTTTAGATCATATTTCTTCCAAAATCGTTAGTTAGTGTTGGGCACATGTGATTGGAAGGTAGTTGAGGACTCTAGAGAAACACAAGGAATTTTATAGGCCTTCAAACCCATATTCCTTACACTCATTCCAAAATAATAGAGATCTAATGCCCCAAACAAATTCAAACCAATCTCTTTATGTAATTTGACCTACAAAATCATCTCTAAAGTCATTACAAACTAACTAAATCCTATCATGTCTTATATCACTTCTCATGAAAAATGAGGATACACTGAAGGGTGACAAATTATGGATGGGATCATTATAGTACATGAGGTTATTCACTCCTTAAAATTGACTAAAAATCTAGACATGTAAATTAAGCTTGATATGTCTAAAGCCTTTGATCATATTAATTGGTATGTTTGTGTTCAAATGCTATCTACCCTTGGATTCTATCAAACCTGGATATTCTGTCTTAGACAATAGGCCTTCTCATATTTCTTCTCTATCCTAGTCAATGGTTCTCCCTCTTCCACATTCAACCCTTCCCAAGGCATTAGACAAGCTAATTCTCTATAGCCTTTTTATTCATATTGATCATTGAAAGATTGAAAAGAAGTTTGTGTCAAGGAACTACTAGTGGAAATCTGAAATTCCTTCTTATCCATGGTGAGTTATATCCCCTATAGCATTTGCAATTCAAAAATGACACACTCGTGGACAATGTTTTCAATCGGTTATATTAATCATTTTTGTTGACTGATTTAACAAAAATACTATTCACTGTGTTAAAGCATGCATTAGATTCCCATGGATAACATCATAGGTAGATGATAGGTTGACCTCATTTTTTTAGAGTAAGAGAGGGATGAGACAAGGCCTCCCTTTGTCTCCACTCTTATACATTCACATGAATCTCTCTTTGAGCAAAAGGTTGGAGCAAGAGAGAATTGTTGGAAACTTGAAGGCTATATCGATTGTCCAGGGAGCCAAATAATCGAGCCACTCTTAGTTTGATGATGACATGTTTCTTATGGAGGGTGCCTTTGTCACCATAACTTACCAATTCAAGTAGGTCTTAAATCATTTAATTCAAGAAGGTCTTAAACCATAACTTACAGAACCTTGGATGAGATTTAATTTATGATTTGGGGTTTTAAAGGATTATAATAAATTACTGATTTTGGCATCATTCCTAGTCAAAACGGGGTCTCCTATGTCGCTTACTTTGTCACTATAGCAATGGCACTCTCAGATGATCCTCCTTTGTTTCTCTAGCAATGGCTTCTCTCGCTCTAGGTCGTGACCGCGAGGTGAGGTAATTCGGGGGAGGTTATGGGCATGTAGCTGATCTCATGCTCCAAAAATGGATTCTCTCCCTCCAAAAATGGCTTCATTCACTCTCAGTCATGGTCAAGAGGTGAGGTAATTTGAGGGAGGTTATGGGCTCTCAGTCATGGCCAGGAGGTGAGGTAATTTGGGGGAGATGGTTATGGGCGCACGGGTGAGGGATTATGTGTTTTATGTTTGTTTGAATATATTTTATAAATTGTATAATTTATATAACGTAAACTATATAAATTGTATACTGTATATTATATATTATATATTATATTATCTATATTATATTTATATATATTATATATATTATATTATATAAATTATATTTATATATTATATATTATATATTGTATATTATAGTATATAAATTATATTTGCTATAATTTACATATATTAAATATTTAATAAACTATTGTTAATAACATGTGTTTCTTCGTAAGAGCTCACAAGATCAAATCTAGAGGGAGGTAGAATATGTATACCTCTCTAGCCATTATCAATCAAATCATTGTGTGAAGGGGGTCCCTTGTCCCACAAACAAGGGGGTCTCATACACCAATTTGGTATCTGGCTTGGTCATGAACTTAAAATTAGATCATCATCATCATCATATTATATCATAAAATAATAAATATATTAAATATTATATAGTGGGCCTAATGATTAAGAACATGTGTATACTCTTTGGAGGTCATAGGTTCAAATGCAGAGGGGGGTTGGGTATGCATACCTTCATAGATATATGTCACAAACACTATTTAGATCTACATCACAAGTGTACATTTTGTCCTTGTAGATGCTTCTCGTATTCAACACCTTAATGTTTCTCTTAGTTTCAAGAATTGTTTAATATTCTCTACTGAATGGGGCCAACCACGTGAAGGTGGAATCTCATCCCTCCCTCCCCCCCTCATGTCACTCTCAATTCCACAAAACCCGACAAAACCTATGTACTAGAAAATAAATGAATGTGTTTGTTGTCATAATTAAGAAATGTTTCCTACAAGATGTACCGGCATACTAGAAAATGACATAATTAAACATGAACACTAATTTATATAATATATCAATACAAGTCAATAATTTTGTCAATATATATATATATATATATATATATTAAGGCATACCTCATACACTTCAATCTAATTGATAATTTTCTCCACCCAAGTCCATAGAAGCACAAATTGAAAAAATTTCAATGTTGGCCCCGTTCACGTCACTTATATGAACGGTCAAGTACATGAGTTGGCGTGCCTTATTTTTAGGTTTTGATAGAATAACCAAAGAATATTTGATTTTCGAATTCTTTGTTTGAGTCATGTTTGAGTCCAGAAACCCTCCCATACCATCAATGCATGTGTGTTGTCCTAACATGTCAAGAAATTTCAACCCATATTGTTATCACATACAGTTGTCAAGGGTAGCAGGTTGTCCAAGTTCACGACCTTCACAAGAAATGTCAAAGCCCAGTATTCAGAGAAGACCATTTTGGGCTCGAAATTCAAGCTAACACGCAAGATCAACTTCAACGGTGGAAATTCCTGAGAATATCATATTAGTGGTTCGTGGGTGCTCATAATCCCAAAGTTGCTCAAATTTTAGCACCAGAGCAAAGGCCCAAAATCAAAGTCAAGAAAAGATGAAATATGGACCGTAGATCTCATCGAGAGAGATCGACGTTGGAAATTTATCATGGGAATCTGGAGTTCAAAATATTGTTAAAGTTGATCAAAGTCTCGAAGTCCCAAAGTCGTCGAATGGCCAAAGTGCCAAAGAGTCGAGGTGTCGAAGTTCCAAAGTCCCAAAGTGTGCAAGCTCCCCAAGTCTCGAAAAGAGAAGTCCTGATTCGTGAAGAAGAGATATGGGTCATTGGATCGCAGAAGGCCATAGACCGTTGATCTGACACTTGTGAAGTTCAAAGAATCGGGAATTGAAAGAAAGGATGTAAGCTAAGTTTCGAATTCTCGAAACATGAAGTCCCTAAATGCTTGGAATTTGGGCCCCAAGTCATAGCAAAGGTCACATAGGAGGTGGGCGCAAGAAGAAAGGTAAGCACCCAGTGCATGATTGGTGACTAGGGTTTTAGGGGGGGGGTAAAAACACATGATTGGCATGTCTTCATTAAGATAATTATTATGGGTTAAATATTTCTATATTTGTATATTGCATGTTGTTAGTGTACTATTTTGTGTGATTCTGAAAAAAATAATGAAATGATTTTATTGTTATAGTATGTTCTACCACTATCTCTCCCAGACAACTTTGACAACAATGTCAAACAAGTTATATATGATCTTGGAAAATACATGAAGTAAGTAGCGATATTTTGCATGCATAGTGTTTATTTAATTCATTGTAGAACTTGTATTTGACATTTGTTTTAGTAATTGTACTTATGTACTATATTGTTTATTTTCATTAAATCTCATGATTTGCTTGCATCACTTGTAGAGGGTTGTTATCTAAAGAAATCCATAAAGAAGATATAAAGTATTGGAAAAGAGAAATCCTTCATCTAGTGTGTGAAATGCAAAAGTTTCTACCTTCGTCATTTTTAAATGCACAAGAACACTACCTCATACACCAAGTTGAGGAGATTGAATTGTGCGGACCTATACACACAAGGTCAAAGTGGATGGTTGAGAGGCACTTGAAATTTTTGAAGGCTTTGGTTAGACAGAGAGCTTGTCCTAAGGGTGATATTATGAAGGGATATATGGTATACCAAACCAGGGTGTATATTACTAAATATCTTCCACGTTTAGTGTTTATTAAGACCGTTTTAGATCGGTGCATTGGTGATTCAAACTCCATTAACAAATTTGAAGGGGATTACCTAATGGGAAAAAGGTAGATCGAGGAAGGTGAAAGGTAATTATTATATGGTGTAGATTAATTATAATACATTTGACTATTGGTTTTTATGTATATATCATAATTAATTAGTTCATTTTTAATATTCAATAAGCATCAACTATAAAGGTATGTTGTGTTAAGTAATTATACATTTGTGAAATATTGTAATTTTATTCTCATGCAGTTGATCGAGAGTGGGATGCACTACATTTGTACGTCACAAAAAATCTTTATTGGATGCAGGTATGGATTGAACAATGTAAACAATATGGTCAAGTATTATCATGGGATGGTGTGGATTCATTGGTTAAAGAAGCACAACACAATGGATATACCAATCTTACACAAAGGGAAATTGATTTAGCATATGGTTTAAAAGATAAGCAGAAAAGCATATTAATAAGTCATACTATTTAATTATTTTCAATTAGATTGATGTACAAGTTGTTTTTTTCTTTGCATGCTTTCCAAACACAAAATATTTACTTAATTATCAATTGATAATGTCATTTTTACATGTTTGGCATATTGCAGGTAAAACACCATAAGGATATGTGGTGCAACAATCATAAATTTCGCATAAAAAGGTTGGATGAAACATAGAAAACATCTAATTCTGGGATAACTGTAGTCTTTTGAGGTGATGAATGTTTCCTCTAGAAGTGGCAGACATCCATAATTGTTAGAAAATCGATACTATAGGTATTTGGAAGACATTATTGAGTTTGAATTTAAATCCTTAAAATTAGTTTTACCTTTAGGATCATTGTAGAGGAGTTCCACAATACTAAAACCAATTTTTTTTGTTGTTTTGTGGACTTTAGAAAATCTTTTGACATGGTTCCTAGGAAAAACCTTTGGAATAGGTTGGAAGAGATCGAATTTCCTCTCGAGTTGAGGGCTCGTGAAATAAGGATGTATGACAACATTATTGTTTAGTTTAAAAACACTAAGGGCCGGTCAAAAGAGATTAACTGCAATATTGGATTCAAACAAGGTTGTCCCTTGTCCCCTACCGTTTTTGGCATATACATTGACAAGTTAGAAGATTGCTTGGAAAAAGCAGGTTTTGTTGGCCCTACTCTCAATGGTATAGTTATCAAGCTTCTTCTTTATGTGGATGATATTGTTCTTATGGAAAGGAGTCCCCATGATCTTGAAAACCAACTAACAATCCCTGGATTTTTGCTCCAATATGGGTATGACTGGTTTTTTTTTTGTAAGTTAGTAAATATATTAGGACCTTCTTGAAAAAGTTACAAATTGTTTGTCATGGTTTCAACAGTTCCCAACTGGGAAACCACTGTTGGCACTTGTCCAAAAAAATAGAGTGACACTTGTCCAAAATGTAACATAGTTTCCATGAAAAAAAACTACATTTCCACATAGGGCGAAAAGTTGTCTGTAAACTAAAATAAACAAAGCAGGATATCTGTGAACTAAACATAGCTAGCTAGAAAAGAAAGTGATAAAATATGAAACAAGAGAACTTCATAAACCTGGACCAAGTCTTGGGCCCATGAAGGCCTAGGTCTTCTTCATTTTGTCCCTGTCTCAATCTACAATTGCCTGCCAGAGGTCCTGGAGAAAGGATACCAAGTTGTTGACATTGCTCCATCGCTCTGCATCCTTCTTCTACAAATCTCAAAGGGAGGACTTGATTTCCTCCTATCCTCTTCTCAGTTCACATAGTGAGGCTGTGATCACTTCTCGGTCAGTGCAATTATTGCAGGTGAAGCTAATTTGGGAGTCGAACGAGGTGGAGGGAAGTGGTGAGGGAGTGGAGGTGGCTTCAAAGGGGTGGAAAGGTGGAGATAAAGGAAGAGGAAAACGGCAAGGTGGGGAGGGGGGTGAGGTGCGTATCCCAGAGAATTCCCCATGGTATCAAACAATTCTACCTGACAGGCATAGGGGTTTGAGAGTAGCGACAGGTCCTAGGTGGCTTCGTGAACTAGCTCTACGAGAGGAGCTATAATGGGATCTAGGAGAGGGAGAGTAACATTATCAGGTGGGTGGTCAGAAATGGGCATCTCCTTTCCCCTGGCAGTGTACCAGGAGGCTCCTCGCCTGGATTTACCTCTTAGATGGAGCATGGCGAGGGCTATCCATGCCTTGGGGATGAACGCACAAAGTCGAATGGGTTGTGAGGTCAAGTGCAGAGCGTTCCAGAGAGGGAGAAGGAGAGCATTGGGAAGCGAATGAGGGTGAATTCTCCCAAGATCGATGGTGGGGGCACCATATCTTGGGAGAGGAATTGACAGGTGAGGCAACCTACACGATGCCATGGGCATTCTCACACTGCAGAGCTTCCATCTCATGCAACAAACCTCCAGCTTATGTGATATGAAGGGTGGTGGAGGTAGTGTTTAAGTTGTGAGGTGTTGTGTTGGGGACATGAGCTCCATCGGGTGCTAGTTGGCTGACTATCTGGCCAAGTGGCCTCCTCGTGGCTCCTGGAAGCACCCCATCCGAGGAATATGGGTATGATTGTTCATACTGATATGACTAAGATCATGATTATTAAATCCAATAAGATCCCTTATGATACCTTTGTATATGACAACAACAACTTGGAGGAAGTAACTTCATACAAATATCTTGGAATTGATATTTACCACAAGCTCAATTGGAATTATAGCATTGAGAAAATGATTATTGGTGGATGGAAAGCTTATTATGGGCTTGAAAACAATTGTAAACCAGTTGATCTTTGGCATTGGGATAAGAAGGAACTACTCTTTGAGACTCTTGTTACATCTGTTATTATTTATGGATGTGAAGTTTGGGGCTGTAGTATCTCTCGTGAATCTTGGAGAAAAATAGATCAAATACAAAAAAAAAATTATAACCTATAATCTCAAAATTAAAAGAAATATGCTCTATCCCATCCCCCTCTTAGAAACAAGCCTCTCCCCCATTGACAGCATGGCTATGACTAGATACCTAATGTATAAGAACAAGTTAAACAACATGGAAGACAAGGGGCTTCCTAAAATTGCTTGAAAATCGATTCATAACCACCGCCAACTTAAGCAAGGATGTCATAAAGATGTTCAATATTGGATAAACTATTAGGGAATCATGGAAGACACCATTTTGCAGAATAAATATACTATTAAAAAAATGTCAAATCAAAATTTAAGGAGAAAATACGGTGTGATAAATTTACTTGTGAAAAACAACTAAGTAAATTAAAAGAGAATATCAAATTATTTATTACAAACAACATTTATTAGTAAGTGAATTATTTATTATACTTCAATTTTTTTTTAATATAAACACAAAATAAATAAAATAAAATTGTAAATGTCAAATTATTTATTACAAACAAATACATAAAATAAATTATTTATTATGAACACATTTTTTCTAGCAAGTAACTTATTTATTACAAAAGTATCAAATTATTTATTACAAACACATTTGTTAGTAAGTGAATTCAAACAGTATCAAATTAATTTTTTTTTTTTGTTTGTTAATTTGTGCGGGACCTGTTGGCTACGCGATTAACCTGTGGCTTGAGAAACTGCGACTCAGGGGCATCTAAGCTGTCAAAATCACCCGGGGATCGCACCCGTCCTGAGCCACAGCAACCCTTAACATGGTTGGATTTTTTGTCCCCGCAGGTTTCGAACCAGTGACTTTAACATCACAGAGTGGCTTAACAACACACTCCGTCACCGACTGTCCTACACCTCGGGGATGGTATCAAATTATTTATTACAAACAAAAAAAATTAAAATTATTTATTACAAACAAAACAAATTAAACTGTAGTTTTAAATTGTTATATTATTAAAAAAATGTGAGAAAAAATAAATCATTGTGAAATCTAATTGTATATGTTTTTTTAAAAGTATCACACAAATAACTTTCAAATTCATCATTCCATTATCAAATATTTAAAAAACTTATTCCAAACATAACCAATTTTAAAATTCTCATTTTATTGTTCAAAACTATTTCCAAAAGATAAATAACTTGTAACTTTAAAATTATCATTTGATTCTCAAATTATTATAGAATTATTACAAAATTATTAAATCATTATGGAATTATTACAAAATTATTAGGCACAAATAAATTGAATTTTAAAAACATCACGTTTTTATATCTTATTTCTATTTTATTTTTAACATTACTTTATATAAATTATAAAGGAACTTGAAACTATTATGTTAGTAAGTAAATTCAAACAAAACATCAAATTATTTGACACAAACACATAACACATAATAAGTAAATTCAAAAACTATATCAAATTATTTATTACAAACATATCAATAAGTAAATTCAAAGAGTATCAGACTATTTATTACAAACATATTTGTTCTCTTAAGTTTATTATATTTTTAGCATTACTTTATATAAATTTTACTGTAATTTCAAACTATTATGTTAGTAAGTAAATTCAAACAAAACATCAAAGTATTTGACACAAACACATAATACATACTAAGTAAATTCAAACACTATATCAAATTATTTATTACAAACACATCAATAAATAAAATTCAAAGAGTAACAATTTATTACAAGCATATTTGTTAGTAGTAAATTATTTATTACACTTAAAAAACAACCAAGTAAATTTAAAGAGAATATCAAATTATTTATTACAAACAACATTTGTTAGTAAGTGAATTATTTATTATACTTGAAAAAACAATTTAATAACCATACAAGTGAACTAAAAAAGACATTAACACAATAAAATACATAGACAAATATCTATACAATTGATTTATTAAATACAAACACAATAAATAACATTGTAAATGTTAAATTACTTATTACATATAAACAAATTTCAAATTATTGCACTAAAAAAACATTAAAATAAGAAATAAAAAACACATCTACACATAATTTTATAGACACCAATATACACCAAAAATAACTTAATATAAACACAAAATAAATAAAATTACAAATATCAAATTATTTGTTACATACAAATACATAATATAAATTATAATAATTCCAAACTATTATGTTTTTTTTTTGTGAGTGAGTGTAAGTGCTTGTATTACTAAGAAAGGTTATGATACAAAAAGGGGGACTCCCTGATCCGCCAAAAATGAAACCATCCTAGGGGTTCCAGAGTTGTGTTTTCTGAGATAACAGAGGTGGATCGCCACCTTGGGAAACCAACCCAGTCCTACCATATCCAGTTTTTGACAAGCTAAACAAAACAAAAATGTAAAAAAACACAACATAGAAATTGAGGTTGGCCCTACGCTGAGCAACATGACTTGACAACTCGCTAACCAAGCGCTAGTCCAGGATGATGATATGCTTCTTTCCTTCCTCTGCCCTATTCTTGTTCTCCTCCTTCTGGACCACTGTGTGATTCTTTCTTATACGCGTTGGTGCTCCATTCCCGTAAACCTGCATGATATCCATGTGATGGACGTAGTGCAAGTATAGGTGGAATTGGGATGCCACTCACTCCATATTCTCCTTCTAGTCCTTTTGGTCCTCAGCAAGTTGTTTTGTACTGGCTTCCAGGTTGCTTAGGCGACTCAAGATTTATTTTAGCATTTTTTTGTGGTTCTCGTTATCCTTCAGGGTGACATCTTTCCTTTCTGATCTCACTTTGACTATTAACATCTTTTTTTTCCATGCCATCTCCACTATTTTGTGGTAGAGGGTTTCTCTAGGCTGCGTGGCCCTTGGTTTCATTATCCATTATGCTTCCTGAATCAGTTCCTCCCAAGCTTTTCCCTTGCATTTAACATTGATTTCCTTCTCCCACTGGGTGATGGTAACTTTTCCCTTTGTTTCGACCAGCGTATGAAAGGTGTCCTTGGTGTCTCTGGTCACTTTCTCCATTCTTGAAACCCTCCTAGGGCTTGTCAAAGGTTCTTTCCTCTGGGGGGTTATTTTGTTGTGCGTTCTCTTCATATGCACCATCTCGGCTGGCTTGTGGCAATTTTTAATTAATTCTCCTCCTGTTCCTATATACACAGGGGTTCCTTCTTTCCCATCCCTTGTTTTTGTCGTAGTTCCTGCAGTTGTGCTTTTTTTGTCTACATCTAATCTTGGTGCTCCTTCTCTTATGGGGTTTCCCCTGCTGCAGACTCGTCCTAGAAATCATGGTATGCCGATAGAGATGAATGTTATCCATGATTTTGGTCGTCATGATGATGTATTGATGATGGTGTACTCAGGCTCTTCATAGGAACTTTCTCCTGAGAAAATTTACTTTCATCTCTTCTAAGAAAACTCAATTTTGAAGAAGGTTCGGAGGCTGCTAGTATATTTGGGTGCGAGAATGCCTGATTCTCGCAGGTTGCCTTAAGCCATGGTGTGAGAAGTTCACACTGTGTTGAATTGCTAGGGTGAAAACTCTTCATAAAGCATGGAAAAGGATAAATTATCGATTTTTCTAGAAGGGAATCTTCTAGAAGGATGAGTTGGCATTCAAATGGTTATCCTTGTACTGGATTCCCAGATATTGTGGGATCATTCTTATCCAAGTAACTAATTCATTCTCTCTTATATATTGAGGGAATTCTCATGGAAAAGGTTAAGCAAGATTCATTGGAGAATTGGTGAAAGAATTGTGTGAAGGACTGAAGCTTGAACAACAACTTGGAGACTCTAGCAAGTCTATCAAGAGGATTTGATCTTCTTCATGCAAGGATTGAGAAAGTGTGTGTGTCAGAGCCAAGGGCCATCGAAAGGAAGTTTGCGACATCAAGGCTCAGGTTGTAATATTTACTTTTCATTAATATGATACAGTGGCATGTCCCTTTCCCATAAAGCTATTTCCACTCTATTGTGTAATTCCTTGATTATACACATAGGTTGACTGTTGAATATATTGTGCTATCTTCACTTTGGTTGGTTTGTGTTGTCTTGGTCTTGACCTCACGAGAGCACCGAAGCGAAGCAATAGCAACAAAGACCCTAGGAAGCGATATAAAGGTATGTTACTTATTCCTTCCTACTAGTTGATTCAATGGTCAAAACTTAGGGAAAGAGCCATGTCCTGTCCTGTTTTCTTCTAGATCCAGGTGGATCTAGGGAGATCAGTTAGTTTCCGCACCTATCGATTAGTATGATAACAGTGAACCTTCCCATCCTTTTTCCCCATCTCATAATGTGTGATCATGATGACCCGTCTGTTATCCCTGCGTCGATCCTTGCCCCTGCTCATTGTATAACCAATTGTGCTACTCCCCGTACATGTTCTTGGGTGAGGTGTATCCATACTGGTCCATGGTAACACCTTTTGTCCTACGTCATCCGCGACTTGTTGATTACCATCTATACTTTCCCATGCACTAACCTTTCCCTTCTTCCTATTGACGTGACCTTGGTGTCGTACCCGCGTATGTTGTGTGGTCTGAGCCTGCATTGTAACTTTTGGTTAAGTGTTGGGCAGGAAGATTTTGCTTGGATCCTTCGTGCCTACCAATTGGACTTGTGCCTACCTTCTTGATGTGACCTTCCTTACTTAAGTTGTCATCACGGTCTTTAGTCGTTGGTTGTATGCAGTTTGTTCTGAAGTGCCCATTCAGGATGTTTCTCCAGGTAGTGTCTAGATATGGTCCTTCCTTTCTAACCCCTTTGTTAGCGATTCTATCTGCCAAGCCATTCACTGACCTGCGTACCCATCACAACTCCATTATGTTCATCATTTGTAGATGCTCCTGGGTTTTTTGTAGGGAGTGTGCCAAGTTCCAGTGCCTCTAAACTTTGCCCACTCTGGTGCCATTTTGGAGTCTCTTCATTATGTTTATTACCAGAGTGGAGTCACCTTCCACAATAGTGTTTGTCATCCTTTCACGACTTAGAATATCGAGGCTGATCTCCAAGGCTCCGAATTTCATTGCGTTGTTGGTTGACTTTCTCATACTCCCAGCATACAGTCGGATCATGTTACTACCACTATCCCTGATTACCGCTCCCATTCTTGTCATGCCTAGGTTTCCTTTTTCCACCTCGTCGAAATTCAACTTGAGGGACCCTGTTGGAGGGGGATTCCATTTGCGCTCACCTAACTGGAGTTCCGGTGGTCACCTTACTTGTGTGCGGTTGTGCCCGTATTTTAGGTGAAAAGCTTCTAGGACTTGGGAGTCCTGGCCTACCAGTTGCACTTTTCTAGTCTAGCAGTTGTGGCTCTACACCGTTTCTCTTGTGAGGGAGATTATTTTTTCCTTGATTTTCCCTTCCGGAAGGCTTTCATTCTTGAAGATGTGTCATTTTATTTCTTTCCATATTTCCCATATGATCATCCCCGAAATGAGAATCCAGCAGAGGTTCACCTCTTCATTTTTAATGTAATTTTCATTATAGTTGTTGATGGCTGCGCAAATGTTACCTCGGGTCCTATTGGACTGTCAAAAGATACATGTCATCCAGTCCCAGATCTCTGTTGTGTAGTTACATTCATTGAGGAGATGATTCATTGTTTCTTCCTTATCTTGATAGAGGTGGCACCGTGATGGGCCTATGAAGCCCCTTTTCCTTAGGTTTTCCCAAGTTAGAATTTGGTTATGAAGTACTAACCATTTGAAATTTTTTATGTTTGGCCATTGGGGTTTGTTCCAAAGCTTATCCCATTGTTGCACTGGATCTTCTTGGTCCTGGCCTGTGATGTAATGTCGGGCTTCTTTCAAGTTGAATTCCCCGCCATTTTTTCGACCCCATCTTAATTGGTCCTCTTCTTCCAAGACTGCAATTTTCCTTTTCCCCAGTTCCTCCTCCACCTCTTTCGTGATTGTTGCAATTTGGTCTCTATTTTGTGAATTGAGATTGTCCCAGATTCTCCATATGTTGCAATCTATTTCTTGTTTCCAGTAGTGGTGGACTTTGGTTTTTCCTTGTGTGGTCATGTCCTGTTGGAGTTCCTCCATGTCTGGATTTTCCATTATGGTTTCTTGTTTCCAAGCATCCTCCCAGAATCTGATTGTTTTACCATTCCTCACTTCCCAAAAGATGTGTCTAGATCTAGGTTTTGTTGCGCGAAGCTATATTCCAGATGGTTGATCCCTCCCTGGTTCCCATAAAATGAATCTGGTCCTGGTCATTTATGTCTAGGGCATACTTGGCCTTCCATAGGTTTTCCCATGGGGTAGATGTTTCTTTGACCCATCACCACAGGGTAGATGTTTCTTTGGGTAGAAATATTAGGTTTTAAAACAAAAGTAAATAATAAAATGAACATCATATCAAAATAAGATTAATTCATATTTGGTTAGATGTTTAGTAATTTAATTAACCTTCTTCTCATTTAATTTAAATAACATGTATCAATAACTGAATTATTTGTTACACTTCAAAAACTATTAAGTAAATTCAAAAAGAATATCAAATTATTTGTTACAAACAACATTTGTTAGAAAGTAAATTATTTATTATACTTCAAAAACAATTTAATACAAATGCAAAAACAACTAAGTAATTCAAAGAGAATATCAAATTATTTATTAAAAACAACATTTGTTAGTAATACAAACACATCAATAAGTAAATTCAAAGAATATCAAATTATTTATTACAAACATATTTGTTAGTAAGTGAATTATTTAGTACACTTAAAAAACAACTAAGCAAATTCAAAGATAATATCAAACTAGTTATTACAAACAATATTTGTTGGTAAGTGAATTATTTATTACAAACACATTTGTTTGTAAGTGAATTATTTATTACACTACAAAAACAACTAAGTAAATTCAAAGAGAATATAAAATGATTTAATACAAACAACATTTTTTAATAAGTGAATTATTTATTACAAACACATTTGTTGGTAAGTGAATTATTTATTACACTTCAAAAAATTCAAAAAGAATATCAAATTATTTATTACAATCAACCTTTGTTAGTAAGTGAATTATTTATTATACTTCAAAAACAATTTAATACAAACACAAAAACAATTAAGTAAATTCAAAGAAAATATCAAATTATTTATTAAAAACAACATGTGTTAGTAAGTGAATTATTTATTACAAACACATCAATAAGTAAATTTAAAGAGTATCTGATTATTTATTGCAAACACATTTATTAATAAGTGAATTATTTATTACACTTCAAAAACAACTAAGTAAATTCAAAGAGAATACCAAATTATTTATTACAAACAACATTTGTTAGTAATACAAACACATAAATAAGTATATTCAAAGAATATCAAATTATTTATTACAAACACATCTTAGTAAGAGTATCAGATTAATTATTACAAACACATTTGTTAGTTGGTCAATTATTTATTACACTTAAAAAACAATAATGTAATTCAAAGAAAATATCAAATTATTTATTACAAACAACATTTGATAGTAAGTGAATTATTTATTATAATCTAAAAACAATTTAATACAAACAAACAATAAATTGGATCAAGTCTCAACACAAAAGATTTCTACAATTTTTCTAGTTCTTGCTGAAGCAAAAATAATATCCGGGAAATTACAGATTCAGAGGGTTCTCTCCATAGAGGAAAACAAGCTATTAAAACATCTGTTGTCAGACACCTTTAAACCTTTTTTGAAAAGAAGAATACAACTAACCTACAAACCTCAGCAAGAGTGGAAGGACTCTTTATTTTTTATTTCGGAGAATGATTCTCTTATTCTTGATAGGCCTGTTTTGTTAGAATATGAAGGATTGTGCTCGTTTTACCATTGACAATACCCTTGTCACCCAACCATAGGCCGAAGCCACCCTCTGAGCACCTTGACCTTGATAGAGAAAAGAATCCTGGTAGCAATTCAATAGCTAAGAGAGGTTAATGCACCAAGCAAGAAGTAACCAAGTTGATCATATAGTCTCACCCAAAAATTGGTGCAACACCTTCTCCAGGACTTGCGCACAAGACTTTTGGACTGCAATGCACATAAAATTCTCTCTGCAATTTTGAGAAGTGTGTATAATGAGAGGCTGACACCCTGTATTTATAGTAATTCTGGCAGGCTTGCCTGGGCCGACTTCTCCTTCTGGGTACTAATTAATTCATATTAATTATATTTCTACAGCTGACATCTTGTCTAGAGTTTCCTTCATTTATTTTCTTCCTTCTAGAACATTATAATCTTGTCAAAGGTCACAATAGAGGTTCATACCTCCCGAATCTACCGTAATATCAATACTCCCTCCTAGCTAGGTTGGTATGGTCTTGATCACAAACAGACCATTCAATTGGTAGTATCATGAGCACCATCATTATTATCCAACTCGATAATCTCCTATGACAACTGGTACAATATCAATTGATATTACACCCCTGTGTTTTATCCATGGTAGTATGCAACTACTCAAACTATGACACATAGTCACAAATAGTGTAACAAATCCACCACAGTAGTATATCTCTACTATCTGGAGACAAGAAGTCTCCATAAAAATCATCTTATCCCAACCTGCAAAAAAAAATATTGTTAAAATAAACAGAATCATCTGGGCCAATCTTTCACTCACGTCTGTGAGATATGAAAGAATATCTACCCTCAGAGTAGAACAATGAGATATCTGGACTATTCTTCTCAAGCAAGGAAGAATAATTGTCCTGTCTTCTGAACCTCGACCATTCCCCGCCCTGGGCCATTCTTCCTACACTAATCAAAGTGCACCCTGGAGAGAATGTATAAACCCGAAGGAATGTATGTCCTTGATTGCTGAGCCTGGACCATTCCCCACCCTGGCCATTCATCCTACACTAATCAAAGTGCACCCTGGAGAGAATGTATAAACCCTAAGGAATGATTGTCCAGACCATTTCCCTTGTTAACCACAAGAGGAAAAGATTGTCCTATATCAACCTCCAAAATGGACCATTCCTCATGTTAACCACAATGAGAAATCGTTGTCCGGTGAGGTGGGTCAGTCTTCTTGAGTAACCCTCAAGAAGAGAGACTTCCCTAGACCACTCCCCATGTTAACGACAATGAGAAGTCATTTTTTATGATACATCAGCAATATAAACCATTTATGATGTTAACCAAAATGGGAAATCACTGTCCATAAAAAATCTTAAGCCACTTTCTGAACAGGAAAGAATCTGTCCAAGCTGGACTATTTTTCAAACTCAAAAAATAAATTTATTCAATAATATTTTCAGTGCTCCCTCCCTACCTAGATATTCATTTATTCCCTTTCAGTGAAGGGAGTTATTTCCATGATCCCCATCTTCTCTCGAAAATATGAAAACTTTATTCTAGATAAAGGCTTTGTCAGGATGTCTGTTGTATGCTCATCTGTGGGGATATACTTGAGCTTTACCTCTCCTTCCTGGACTTTATCTCAAATAAAGTAGTATTTTATATCAATGTGTTTCGACCTTTCATGAAACATGGGATGTTCTAATAATCTTATACAACTTTGATTATCACAATGTATTATGGTCGATTCTGGAATCTGATCAAATAAATCAGATATTTACTTCCTTAGCCATATTGCTTATGTGCATGCTTCACATGTTGCGATATAATCTACTTCTGCTGTGTTCAGTACGACATACTTTTGTTTCCTACTGCCCCAAGATATCATAGCGGAGCCCAAGCTGAAACACATACCTAAAGTGATCTTTTTGTCCTCTGCACTTCCTGCCCAATCTGAGTCTGTGAATCCATGAAGTTGTATATCGTTGGATGTGATATATCTCAAGCCATAGTTTATTGTTCCATGAATATATATTAATACATATTTTGTAGTTATCAAATGTCTGGTTGAGTATTTACCAAATACATCAATGACCCAATTAGTTGTCGATATAGAGATGGATCTACTGGATCAGAATATGGATCCTTTACTTTTCTTATATCTGTATTCATCAGTGTCTATGGACTTACAATCCATCATTCCAAACTTCTGAAGGATTTTTATTGCGTGCTTTCCTAGTCCAAGGAATACTTCACCACACTTTTGCCATACTTCTAGTCCTAAGTAGTAATGCATGAGACCTAGATCTTTCATATCAAATTCAGAAGCTAGTTCCTTCTTACACTGGATGATGAGAGACTCTTCATCTGTTATGAATAGATCGTCAACATATAGTAGTATAATTACAGGTGCATTGTCCACGACTTTGTAATAGAGGTTTGGATCTGCATGACTCTTGGAGAAACCAAGTCTTGTTAAATAGTTGTCCATTCTGGCATATCAAGCTCTTGGAGCTTGCTTGAGTCCATATAGGGCTTTCTTCAATCTGAAAACATGAGTGTCTTTGGAATGTACCCCAAATCCTTGGATTTGTTCAATATATACTTCTTCTTCAATTTCTCCATTGAGGAAAGTTTTCTTTACATCCATCTGATGTAAGTTCCATCCCATGGAAGCGGCAAGAGATATAATAGCTCCAATGGAAGTATATCTAGACACTGGAGAAAAGGTTTCATCATAATCTTCTCCCTCCTTCTGGGAGAACCCTCTAGCTATGAATATTGCCTTGTATTTATCCACACTTCCGTCTGCTGCATGTTTGATCTTATATACCCATTTTTAAGTTACCATGGATTTCTCTTTAGGTCTCGGTACAATTTCCCGTACTTCATTCTTCATAATGGACTGATGTTCTTCCATCATAGATTCTTTCCATTGTCCCTTTTGAACTGCTTCTTCAAATGTGGTAGGTTCTTCATCCAGAAGCTTTGTCATGTATGTTTCATAACTTGAGAATCTTTTAGGTATTTTACTCTTTCTGAATGTTCCTTCTGGAACCTTGAGTCTTTTTGCATCTTCTAAGGTAGCTTCAAGACAAGATGGTTGTTTCTTGGTCTTGGGTACGATATATGAATCAATGTTTTCACATGGCTCCATAGGATGATCAGGTTGTTCCTTTTCGTCATTTTCGTTTTCTATGTTTTCTTCATTAGGTTCTTCAATCTCTTCTTCTACAATAGTTTCTTCTATGGATTTCTTGAAGGACATTTTTTCATTGAATGTTACGTCTCTACTGACTTTGATCTTGTGTTGTTCTGGAATATATATTTTATAGGATTTGGATGAATCACGGTATCCTATGAATATCCCCTTCTTTCCTAAGGGTTCTAGTTAATTCCTTTTATCCTTGGGAATGTGAGAGTAAACAGAGCATCCAAATATTCTTAGGTTTTCCACATTTGGTTTCTTACCTGAGAAGGCTTCTTCTGGTGTCATGTCCTTCAATATATGATGAGGACTTATGTTCTACATATATATTGATTTCATTGTTTCTTCTCCCCATAAGAGCATGGATAGACCTTGATCATTTAGTAAGGATTTTACGATTTATTCAATAGATCTGTTCTTTCTTTTTGCTACACCATTTTGTTGAGGGTTATGAGTAACAATCAACTCCCTCCTAATCCCTACTGATTTACAGAATGCAACGAATTCCTTTGATGTGTATTCTCCACCGTTATCTGTTATTAGCATCTTGATCTTCTTATTCCTGAGGTTTTCTATCTCTGCTTTGAATTCTTGAAACTTGTTGAATACTTCGTCTTTTGTCTTTAGTAGGTATAACCAAGTCTTTCTTGAATATTCATCTATGAATATTACGAAGTAAGAAGATCCTCCTAGATATTTTACTGGCATCGAACCGCATACATCTGAGTGTATCAGATCTAGAATCTCCTTAGATCTGTTATTGTTGCTTGGGAATGGTTTATGATATTCTTCCCAAGAGCACATCCTTTGCAGATTCTTTCATGTGTATACTGCAACTCTGGTATTCCTTCAACCATTATTTTGAGAAAGGGTAATGCTTGATAATTAATATGATCATACCTTCTATGTCAAAGTTCATTAGGGTTGACTTCGTCATGTTCAAGAGCTTCTTCATTTTGTTCTAGTAGTTTGTACAAATTTCCTTCACGACTTCTGATAACCCTAGCATTCTTTATGCTGGAGTCTTTATGCCATGATAATACTTTTCCATCCACGAAGGCTATTATGTTTCCTTTGTATTCTAGGAAGGATATGGATACAAGATTCTTTTCTAAACCAGGTACATATAAAACATTGCTTAAGTGAACATAGTTACCTGTTTTCATTTTGATGGAGGCTTGTCCAAATCCTTCCATGGGGTAATTGGTTTTGTCTCCAAGCTCTACCTTGTACGAGGTATTATTCTCATTTAGATTTGAGAGTCTGGCTTGATCTCCCATCATGTACCCAGAATCTCTGTTATCGATTATCCACATGTCATTTTCAATCGTTCCAATGAGTGTTGAGTAGTGTAGAAGACTGATTGTTTTACTCATGTCTTCGGTTGACTGGTAATTGGTCATGCCTTGATCCAAAACTTCAACTTCATCATTTTTGTCTTCTGAGAGAGCCAAAAGGTGCATTGAGTTAAGGTGCATCTAAATATCTTCTCTTTGAGCAAGATGCTCCATCATAAGGTGTCAGATCTGAGATTTAGGGTTTCTACAATTGCTTCTGCAAGTAACCCTAGTGGTAGTTCCTTAGTGAGCTCAATATCCTAGCAGCTATGTTTCCTTCCAGTGTTTAAACTGAATGAAGGAGGTGTGGTCCCATAACCTATTAGAATATGAAGGATTGTGCTCATTTTACCATTTATAATACCCTTGTCACCCAACCATAGGTCAAAGCCACCCTATAAGCACCCACCCTCCGAGCACCTTGACCTTGATAGAGAAAATAATCATGGTAGCAATTCAATAGCCGAGAGAGTCTAATGCACCAAGCAAGAAGTAACCAAGCTGATCAGATAGTCTCACCCAAAAACTGACGCAGCACCTTCCCCGAGACTTGTGCACAAAACTGTTGGACTGCAGTGCACAGAAATTGCTCTCTACAATTCTAATAAGTGTGTATAATGAGATACTGTCACCCTGTATTTATAGTAATTCTGGTAGGTTTGCCTGGGCTGAATCCTCCTTCTGGGTACTAATTAATTCATATTAATTATATTTCTGTAGCTGACATCTTGTCTAGGGTTTCCTTCATTTCTTTTCTTCCTTTTGAAACATTAGAATCTTTTCAAAGGTCACAATAGAGGTTCATACCTCCTGAAGCTACCATAATATCAACATGTTTCTCTCCTAGAAATCTTGCTTTCTTTAAAATCCTTCTCCAAGGATAAAAGTCTAGGCCCTTACGACTGGATAGTGGAATTTTATGTGCATTTCTTTGATCTAGATGGTACAGATCTTTTGGAACTTGTGGAGGACTATAGACTCAAAGGAAAGGTAGTGGGTTCTATGAACTCGGCCTTTCTCACCTTCATTCAAAAAACCTCAAACCCCACCACTTTTGATGAATTTCGTCCTATAGATCTTTTCAACCTCTGTTAAAAACTTATATAAAAAATCATTGCTTCTAGACTAAATCCCTTCCTCTCTCGGTACATATCCTTTGAACATCTTGGTTTCTTAAAAGGTCTCCAAAGTCTAGATGTTATTGGCACTACCCAGGAGTGCCTCCATAGTATCAAATCCAAAAATTATAAAGCGCTCATTTTAAAATTGGATCTCAAGAAGGCTTTTGATTGCATAGACTGAGATTTTCTCAGACTAATCCTCGTTCAGATTGGCTTCAACAATCAATTGATCAAGCGTATTATGAGTTGTGTGGTGAGTGAAAACTTGGCCATTTTGATAAATGGGGAACCATTTTCCTTCTTTTGCAGTGGCAGAGGCTTGTGCCAATGTTTCCCTCTCTCACCTCTGCTCTTTTTTTTTCCCATGGAAGCTTTGACCCTCCAAAATATTGGACAACCTGATGGAAAAATATCAGTAATAAAAGTTTCTAGGACTATTAAGATTCTTCAGCTTCTCTTTGCGGATGATGTCCTCATCATGTCCAATGATTCTTTACAGGAATGGTCTGAGATTAAGAAGATCTTAAATATCCTCTGTTGTGCTACAAGTTTTCTTATCAATTGGGATAAATCGACCTTTCATTTTGAAAATATACAACAACACATACTGGATCATCTTAAAGGAATTTTTCCATATAACTTCACTCATATTTCCAGTGGGCTCATGTATCTGTGATACTTTTTAAAAGGAGATTCATACAAGTCGACGGATTGGAATTGGCTTATTGCAAAATTTGAAAAAAAGATCGGCCATTAGTACACGAGGTGGCTCTCCATTGGTGGTCAATTCACTCTTATAAAATATTCTCTAGAAGGATAGCCTGTGTATTGGATGACACTCGCAGCCATCCCTGCTTTAGTAATTACAAAACTATGGTGCTTTATTTATCATTTCCTCTGGTCAGGTTGCTCAAATCAATCCCAACAACACCTTTGCAATTGGAAATCTCTGGCAAAACCAAAATAGAAAGGTGGTTAGGGACTTCACAATTTATTACATTTCAACAAAGCACCCAACTAATTCACTTTGGCGAGTGTTGACCTCTCCGGACATCTGGCATTCCATCATTAAAGATAAATATTTGTCACATTTCACTTTCATTAGATGGCTTCATTCTGAAGCGGTTACCTCTAGGACACACATATTTCTGGAAAAATCTGATTACAGCAAAAGACCGGATCCTGCGTGGGCTCTGTTGGCAGTTGAGGTCAGGCCACTCTGTCACTCTAGGCTGTGATCGTATCTTTGGTTTGGGAGAGGCCTCCTTACTCACCCCTCATATTATTAATCACTTACACTCTAGAAATATATTTTTCCTATTTTAGAACTGTGATCGCTCCTTTTCATCCACTTTACCTGACAGATGGATCACTGACAGCACGCTTGATTTCCGTCCTGAGATTATTCCAACTTGGAATACCTTCTTCGCGTCATTAACATTATCAGGTATTCACTTAAGCGACATGGTTGATCACCTCCTGTGGTCTGGTGGAGATCATTCAAGTAACATCTCTGTGTGCAACATTTACTCTGAGATCACATAATAACTCTGGCCAATAATTTTAAAGTGATGGCGAAAAACAATTTGGCGATGGAATATTCCCTCAAAAATCAAATTTATTTTTTGGCTATTGATTGAACAAAAGTTGAATACCTGGGATATTCTCCTAAAAAAAGGATACACAAGCCCAAATATTTGTCAATTGTTCTTCTCAAATGCTAAGAATGTGGATCACCTTTTCATCAACTGCACCTTTACCAGACCAGTATGGGAAAAACTCTATCTATAGCTAGTTCTCAACTCTACATGGGATGGACCTTCTCTCTCTATCTGTTTAGATCTCTGGATGCATAGGGAGCATAGCTACAAACATTTACCTTCCCTGGTATGATGGACTATTTGGCTTACCAGAAATAAAAAAATATTTTCAAATGAGATCCCATTGATTAGCACAACAGTCCACAATTTTTTTTTTTTATTAAAAAGATGGATTGACATACACCGAGCAAAACCAAGACTAAAAAACAAAAATAGGCTTCCAAATATTGTGGATATTACAACCGATTGGTTCGATGATGCAACACTCTCGAATGGATCTCAGAGTGGAGTTGGTGGACTGATTAGGCTCACAAATAACACTTACTATCGATGGACCTTCAATTGTGGCACAGGAACCAACACTCAAGATGAACTATTGGGTGTTTGGGCCACTTTATATTTAGCTTTCAGATTACACATAGAATATCTTTGCTTGGAGACTCTAAAATAATTATTGAGTGATTAAACCAGAGGGGTGATCTACAAGCCATCTCTCTTCTGGGTTGGAAGGATAGAATCAGTTTACTTCTTCCCTCCTTTAAAAATTTCATCTTCTTTCATATCTTCCGTGAGCACAATAAATCTGCAGACCAGCTATCAAAGACAACGCTAAAAAAAAAAGAGGGCATAAGAACTTATAATCTCTAGATAGATGGTCATGAGGGCCCATCACACTACATCACTCTATAATTTTTCTCTTTATGTCATTCTAGACTTATTTTTTTCCTGGGTTAGGTTTTACTTGCCAGTTTTATTAGCTTCGTCAGTGTAACAAGCTTTCTTTTAATTTATGAACTTTCACCATCTATTGGTCTTGTAGACCGCTATTGGTGAAAGATTCATTGACAATTTCGCTATCTTTCGCTGACTATTGTAATTGTCTATTGATTAGAGAACATAATTATATTTATAATATAATTGAGAATTTTTTCCGCTCAAGAAAAAAGTGAGTTATTTATTACAAAACTATCAGATTATTTAGTATAAACAGATTTATTAGCAAGTGAATTCAAATATGGTATCAAATTATTTATTACAAACAACACAAATTAAACTATAGTTTTAAATTATTATATTATTAAAAAATGTGAGAAAAATTATTATAATAACTAAACAAAGGATTTATTACATAAAAACTTATAAATAAACATTGTCATTTCAAATTATTACATTAAAAAAAGACATTAACACACAAAAAAAATCGACAAATAACTATACAAATGATTTATTAAATACAAACACAATAAATAACATTGTAAATGTTAAATTACTTATTACATATAAACAAATTTCAAATTATTACACTAAAAAGACATAAAAATAAGAAATAAAAAACACATCAACAGATAATTTTACAGACACCAATATACACCAAAAATAACTTAATATAAACACAAAACAAATAAAATTACAAATATCAAATGATTTATTACATACAAATATATAATATAAATTATACTATTTTCAAACTATTATGTTAGTAAGTAAACAAAAAATCAAATTATGTCACAAACAAATAACACATAATAAATAAATTCAAACATTGTATCAAATTATTTATTACAAATACATCACTAAGTAAATTCAAAGAGTATCAAATTATTTATTACAAACACATTTGAGAGGTATCAAAGTTACTCATGTTTTAGGTACACGAAAAAAAAAAATATTTTTCATCTATCAAACACGGTTCACTTGGATTCATTAAGGTAAAATTGTATTTGAAGTTTTGGTTAATGAAACGAAACATAGTGGTTGAATTTCATATAAAAGCTAAATGAATGTAATATATTTAAAGTTTGGTTCAATGGATTTGAAAAAATAAATGTATTGTAGTATGGTGTGGGGTTCGCGAGGTCTTTCCCAACCCATTTTAATGTGTGAAATCAGAACAAATGGATTAATTTGAAAGGAAGTTAAAAGGCATAAATATGTCTATCAAAAAGATGGTTAGGTGTTTTTCAATGAGAGATTTCTCATTTGGAAAATTGAATTTAACTGTGATATGGGTGGTTAAAATCATATAATTTAATTATTAGAATTTCTTATTAAACTTGCTAGTAATGATGTTCATTCAAACATTGTTGCGGGAATTACTTAGTGGGTTTCATTGACAATTTCCAAAAAGATAAGAGGGAATTACTTAATGTTCGATTAACAATTTCCAAGAAGATTGGGAATTACTTATTTAATATATTATTTTATTTTATAATTTTTTATCAAGTTATTTTTATATAATAAAAAGTCGTTTATCCATTACTAATTAAGAATAAGTATATTAAAAATGTTAATGTGAAAATTTAGTAAAAACCAACAAATTTTTTTATTTAGTACAATGATTTAAAGAAAAAATGATGTGTAGACTTCTTGATACTTCAGAGATTGAATTTACATGGATGGATTTATGTTAATATGTTTATATATAAAATAATATTTGATATATGTTTTTAAAAAAATGTTTTAGATTTATTTTTTAATTTTTTATATATATAAAGCTAAAATACTACTTTTATTATTTATAAAGGTGAAAATACAATAGAAGATTAGGGATCTGTCAAAAGTGAAACTAGGTCACCAGTAGCATATTAATCATAGAGAACTTGTATTAGTTTAGTTAAAGGAAAATAACATTGATCAATATATTATCAAAATAAAAATAGTTCGTAACAAAAATGTTAGGTGTTTATCTCATCCTTAAGACGGCTAGTCAATATATGTAGCTAGAAGAAAAACATGAAGGCTAGCCTGAGTTAATCATTAGGATATTATTAAGTCTCTGTCTCCTTCATGTCTATTTGAACCTTGACCTCTTCATCTGTGGCAGGTCTACAACTTTTTTCAATGGTGATTGGGTAGTCTCGATTTCCTGTCGAGGCTAGACCATCCACTTGAGGCTTGCTTGGACTCGAATAAGAGGATGCCCTTAAAACCTTGAATTTAATCCCATAATCCATCTGACACATTAATTCAAATTTACCTTGGAATATATCAATGGTATGTAGGATTTTGGTCTGTTCTGCCATGCATTTCTCTATAGTCTAGGTAGCCATGGCCTGACATCCCAATAGAGCTCCATTGTCTTGAAGAATTTGGTCTCCTGAATGTAAGAATACAAAGGGTCATGCAACCAACCCCTGACTTGTTCCAAAATATCCTTGTCTGAGGTATATTTTCATTTGAGTTTCACCATATCTTCTACCTAGTTGACCTCCCTTTGAGATTCCTTTAGACAATTTTCCAAAAAACAATTTGCACCTCTCAAGCCTCCATTTTGACTCTGGTGAAAGTGCGTGGGATTTTAGCTGGAAAGTGGAATTTTATCTGCATTTCTTTGATCTGGTTGGTATGGATCTTTTGGAACTTATGGAGGACTCTAGACTCAAAGAAAAGGTAGTGGGTGCTATGAACTCGGCCTTTCTCACCCTCATTCAAAAAATCGCAAACCCCACCACTTTTGATGAATTTCGTCCTATAGATCTCTGCAACCTATCCTGTTACAAACTTATATCAAAAATCATTACTTCTAGACTAAATCCCTTCCTCTCTCGATACATATCCTTTGAACAACTTGGTTTCTTAAAAGGGCGCCAAACTCTAGATGTTATTGGCCTTGCCCAGGAGTGCCTTCATAGTATCAAATTCAAAAATTCTAAAGCACTCATTTTAAAATTGGATCTCAAGAAGGATTTTGATTACATAGACTGGGATTTTCTCAAACTGATCCTTGTCCAGATTGGCTTCAATAATCAATTGATAAAGTGGATTATGAGTTGTGTGGTGAATGCAAACTTGGCCATTTTGATAAATCGGGAACCATTTTCCTTCTTTCGCAGTGGCAGAGGCTTGCGCCAATGTTTCCCTCTCTCACCTCTGCTCTTTGTTTTGGCCATGGAAGCTTTGACCCTCCTAAATATTGGACAAGCTGATGGAAAAATCTCAATAATAAAAGTTTCTAGGACTATTAAGATTCTTCACCTTCTCTTTGCGGATGATGTCCTCATCATGTCCAATGATTCTTTACTTGAATGGTCTGAGATTAAAAAGATCTTAAATATTTTCTATTGTGCTACAAGTTTGTTGATCAATTGGGATAAATCGACCTTTCATTTTGCAAATATACATCAACACATACTGGATTAGCTCAAAGGAATTTCCCATATAACTTCACTCATATTTCCAGTGGGATCAAGGATCTGGGATACTTTTTAAAAGAAGATTCATACAAGTCAGCGGATTGGAATTGGCTTATTGCAAAATTTGAAAAAAAAGATCGACCATTAGTACACGAGGTGGCTCTCCATTGGTGGTCGGTTCACTCTTATAAAATGTGCTCTAGAGGGACAGCCTTCGTATTGGATGGCACTCCCAGCCATCCTTGCTTTAGTAATTACAAAACTCTGGAGCTTGATTTATCATTTCCTCTGGTCAAGTTGCTCAAATCAATCCCGACAACACCTTTGCAATTGGAAATCTCTGGCAAAACCAAAATAGAAAGGTGGTTGGGGACTTCACAATTTATTCCATTTCAACAAAGTGCCCAACTAATTATCTTTGGTGAGTGTTGACCTCTTCAGACATCTGGAATTCCACCATTAAAGATAAATATCTATCACATTTCACTATCATTAGATGGCTTCATTCTGAACTTGTTACCTCCATGACACATATTTTTGGAAAAATCTCATTACAACAAAAGACTGGAGCCTTCGTGGGCTCTGTTGGCAGCCGAGGTTGAGCCACTCCATCACTCTAGGCTACGACCATATCTTTGGGCTAGGAGAGGCCTCCTTACTCACCCCTCATATTATTAATCAATTGCACTCCAGAAATATCTTTTTCCTATTTCAGATCTGCGATCGCTCCTTTTCATCCACTCTACCTGACAGATGGATCACCGATAGCTCGCTCAATTTCAGTCCTGAGCTTATTCCAACTTGGAATACCTTCTACTCATCATTAACATGATCAAGTATTCACTTAAGTGACATGGTTGATCACCTCCTGTGGTCTAGTGTAGATCATTCAGGTAACATCTTTGTGTGCAACATTTACTCTTAGATAATGCAATCACTCTGGCCAATAAATTTAAAGTGATGGTGAAAAAAATTCTAGCGATGACATATTCCCTCAAAAATCAAATTATTTTTTTAGCTATTGATTGGACAAAAGTTGAATACATGGGATATTCTGTTGAGAAAAGCATACACAAGCCCAAATATTTGCCAATTGTGCTTATCAAATGCTCAGAATGCAGATCACCTTTTCATCAACTGCACCTTTACCAGATCAGTATGGGAAAAACTCTATCTACAACTAGTTCTCAACTCTACATGGGACGAACCTTCTCTCTCCATTTGTTTGGATCTCTAGACGTATAGGGAGCATAGCTACAAACATTTACCTCCCCTGGTATGATGGACCATTTGGCTTACCAGAAATAAAAAAATATGTTCAAATGAGATCCCTATCGATTAGCAAAACAGTCCACAAAATTTTGGTTTTATTAAAAAGATGAATTGACATACACCCAGCAAAACCAAGACTAGAAAATAAAAAGAGTTCCAAATCTTGTTGATATTACAACCGATTGGTTCGATGGTGCAACACTCTCGAATGGATATCAAAGTGGAGTTGGTGGATTGATTAGGCTCACAAACAACACTTACTATCACTGGACCTTCAATTGTGGCCCGAGAACCAACACTTGAGCTAAACTGTTGGGCGCCTGGGCCACTTTATATTAAGCTTTCAGATTACACATAGAAGACCTTTCCTTGGAGACTCTAAAATAATTATTTAGTGATTAAACCACAGGGGTGATCTACAAGCCATCTCTCTTCTGGGTTGGAAGGAAAGAATCAATTTACTTCTTCCCTCCTTTAAAAATCTCATCTTCTTTCATATCTTCCGTGAGCACAATAAATCTGCAGACCAGTTATCAAAGACAATGCTAAAAAAAAAGGGGGGCATGATCACTTATAATCTGTGGATAGATATGGTCATGAGGGTCCATCACACTACATCACTCTATAATTTTTCCATTTATGTCATTCTAGACTTATTTTTTCTTGGGTTAGGTTTTACTTGCCAGTTTTATTAGCTTCGTCAGTGTAACAAACTTTCTTTTCATTTATGAACTTTCACCATCTGTTGGTCTTGTAGACCGCTATCAACGAACACTATCATTTGCTGACTATTGTAATTGTCTCTTGATTAGAGAACATAATTGTATTTATAATATAATTGAGAAATTTTTCCATTGGAGAGAAAATGTGAGTTATTTATTACAAAAGTATCAAATTATTTAATACAAACAGATTTATTAACAAGTGAATTCAAATATAGTATCAAATTATTTATTACGAACAACACAAATTAAACTATAGTTTTAAATTATTATATTATTAAAAAATGTGGAAAAATTTATTGTAATAACTAATCAAAGGATTTATTACATAAAAACTTGTAAATAAACATTCTAATTTCAAATTATTACATTAAAAAGAGACATTAACACAAAAAATACTACAAATAACTATACAAATGATTTATTATTAAATACAAACACAATAAATAACATTGTAAATGTTAAATTACTTATTACATATAAACAATAACAAACTTTCTTTTCATTTATAAACTTTCACCTTCTGTTGGTCTTGTAGACCGCTATCAGCGAACACTATCATTTATAATTGTATTTATAATATAATCGAGAAATTTTTCCGTTGGAGAAAAAATGTAAGTTATTTATTACAAAAGTATCAAATTATTTAGTACAAAGAGAATTATTAACAAGTGAATTCAAATATAGTATCAAATTATTTATTACAAACACAAATTAAACTATAGTTTTAAATTATTATATTATTAAAAAATGTGAAAAAAATTATTGTAATAACTAAACAAAGGATTTATTACGTAAGCACTTATAAATAAACATTGTCATTTCAAATTATTACATTAAAAAGAGACATTAACACACAAAATACTACAAATAACTATACAAATGATTTATTATTAAATACAAACACAATAAATAACATTGTAAATGTTAAATTACTTATTACATATAAACAAATTTCAAATTATTACACTAGAAAAACTTAAAAATAGGAAATAAAAAACACATCAACACATAATTTTATAGACACCAATATACACTAAAAATAACTTAATATAAACATAAAATAAACAAAATTACAAATATCAAATTATTTATTACATACAAATACATTATATAAATTATAGTAATTTCAAACTATTATGTTAGTAAGCAAACACAAAATCAAATTATTTCACATACAAATAACACATAATAAATAAATTCAAATATTGTATCAAATTATTTATTACAAATACATCAAAGAGTATCGCATTATTTATTACAAACACATTTGTTAATAAGTGAATTATTTATTACACTTCAAAAACAACGAGAATATCAAATCATTTATTACAAACACATTTGTTAGTAAGTGAATTATTTACATTTCAAAAATTGCAAATATTAAATTATTTATTACATACAAATACATAATGTAAATTCAAACTATTATGTTAGTAAGTAAATTCAAACAAAAAATCAAATTATTTGTCACAAACACATAACACACAGTAAATAAATTCAACACTTTATCAAATTATTTATTACAGATATATTCAAAGAGTATCTTATTATTTATTAGAGGTACATCAATAAGTAGATTTAAAGAGTATCATATTATTTATTACAAACACATTTGTTAATAAGTGAATTATTTATTATAAACACATTTGTTAATACTTATTATAAACACATTTGTTAATACGTATTATTATAAACACATTTGTTAATAAGTGAATTATTTATTACAAACACATTTGTTAGTAAGTAAATTATTTATTACACTTCAAAAACAACAACTAAGTAAATTAAAAAAATATATCAAAATTTTTATTACAAACAACATTTATTAGTAAGTGAATTATTTATCATATTTCAAAAACAATTTAATGCAAACACAAAAACAACTAAGTAAATTCAAAGAGAATATCAAACTATTTATTACAAACAATATTTGTTAGTAACAAACACATTAATAAATAAATTCAAAGAATATCAAATTATTTATTACAAACACATTTGTTAGTAAGTGAATTATTTATTACACTTCAAAAATAATTAAGCAAATTCAAAGATAATATCAAACTATTTATCACAAACAAGATTTGTTAATAATGAATTATTTATTACAAACACATTTTGTTAGTAAGTGAATTATTTATTACACTTTAAAAACAACCAAGTAAATTCAAAAAAAATATTAAATTATTTATTACAGACAACATTTGTTAATAAGTGAATTATTTATTACAAACACATTTGTTAGTAAGTGAATTATTTATTACACTTCAAAAATTGAAAAATAGTGAATTATTTATTACATACAAATACATAATATGAATTATATTGTAATTTCAAACTATTATGTTNGGTAGAACCTGCTATATTAAGTTATCAGAGAAACATTGACAAAATATACAGAGATATAGTTCTGAGCCACCAAAAATGATGTCATTTTATCGGAAACCAACATAGTTTGGAAAATTGTTTCGCCCTTTGTCCCGCCTGAAGGAAACCAGGACAGATGGCCATAGGTCAAGTTTACATGTAGCAACAACATGATTAAACATAAAACAAACTAGCAAAGGAGAACCTAAATACCCGATGACCTGTCGCCCTTGCCTGTCTGCCACGTGGACCTGGCTGGGATGGCGAATGGTTGTGCACAGAATGGACATTTCCTCTTTGCTGGAGCGTTGGAGTACGTGTCAAGGAGCAAGTCCAGACACTATCAGATGAGAAGGGATTTGTGTTCCTGGTCTACCATGTGGCCTCGGAGTTCAAACATTAGAGCCAGATGCTCTGCACAGAGGAAGGACCATGCAAGTCATGATTACCTACGTCGTCGAAGATTCCGTTCCCCACTTCCACGTTCATCCCAGCTCTGGCCTCGATCTTAGTCAGTTTTGCACTGACCGCTTCCTCCTTCATCCCTGGTCTGGTCTCGTCCATGTTCCCTTTGACGCAAGCCTTTTCCCGAGCCTCATCCTTGATCATTACCTGCTCAGCATGGCTGGTGGGGCTGTAGTCACCCGTCCACGGTATCTCTTCAACAATGCACACAAGGAATTCTTCTTTCGTCTCGTCTTTAGGACTGCTACCATCCTGTAAGTCCGACACCATGGCTTGGGGTTCCGGGGTGATCAAGAATTCCTCCACGATCGACGTTTCTTCAACATAGCAGGTTGGAAAGTCATCCATGACGCCACCCTCCAGACTGCTTCTAGGCTCAATTTCCATGGTATGACTGCTATGCTTTGTCCCAGTCTCAGCGATAATGGCATGCAGAGCCAATTGGTTAGTGCGAGCCCTCTTCCGAAGAATGGAGGTCGCCATCGACATAGCACGCTCCAAGTTCTTCCTCCTTTGACTTTGCTCTTTGTGGGTGTACCAGGCCAAGCCACGGTGAGGCCTACCTCGCTTCCTGGTCATTGTTGTTGAGAGCTCCCAACCAACAAGGAGGTCCAAAACAAGAGCGAACCAACTCTGTCAAGGCACTCGAAGTTTCGAATTTCCAAATGATGGATTCGTCGGGCTATCCATAAACCCTGTCATGCTCAGTGCGGTATGAGCGAGAGCTTTCACACGAGGGAGGAGTCCCTCCTCCATATAGCGGCTATAATGGTCGGCTACCATCATAAATGCGGAGAGGATGGGTAGTGACCATCAACATTTATGTTATGGCTCAAAGCAGAGTTAGGTGGTGAGGCATTGCCGCGTGTCACCCCATCCAGGGATTTCAAACTATTATGTTAGTAAATTCAAACAAAAAATCAAATTATTTTTCACAAAAATTCAAACATTATATCCAATTATTTATTACAAGTACATCAATAAGTAGATTGAAAGAGTATCATATTGTTTATTACAAACACATTTGTTAGTGATTGAATTATTTATTACACAAAAAACAACTAAATAAATTTAAAGAGAATATCAAATTATTTATTACAAATAACATTTGTTGATATAGTTATTACAAACACATTTGCTAGTGAATTATTAATTACACTTCAAAAAGAACATTAAGTTATTTATTACAATCAACGTTTGCTAGTAACTGAATTATTTATTATACTTTCAAAACAAATTAATATAAATATAAAAAAAGTAAATTCAAAGAAAATATCAAATTATTTATTAAGACAACATTTATTACAAACACATCAATAAATAAATTCAAAGAGTATTGCATATTTATTGTAAACACATTTATTAATAACTGAATTATTTATTACACTTCAAAAACAACATTTTTTAGTAATACAAACACATGAGTGAGTAAATTCAAAGAGTATCTGCATATTTATTGCAAACACATTTATCAATAACTGAATTATTTATTACACTTCAAAAACAACATTTTTAATAATACAAACACATCAGTAAGTAAATTCAAAGAATATGAAATTATTTATTACAAACACATTTATTTGTAAGTAAATTATTTATTACACTTAAAAAACAAATGAATATCAAACTATTTATTACAAACAATATTTGTTAGTAAATGAATTATTTATTACAAACACATGAGTGAGTAAATTCAAAGATAATATCAAATTATTTATTACAAACAACATTTGTAATAAGTAAATTATTTATTACAAACAATATTTGTTAAAAAATGAATTATTTATTACAAGCACATCAATAAGTAAATTCAAAGTGTATTTGATTATTTATTACAAACACATTTGTTAGTGTAGATCAATTGTTTATTACACTTAAAAAACAACCAAATAATTCAAAGAAAATATCAAATTATTTATTACAAACAATATTTGTTATTAAGTGAATTATTTATTATAATTCAAAAACATTTTAATACAAACACACAATTCATGAAAAAAATACATTAAATGAATTATCCTATAGATTATTTATTACAAACACATCAATAAGTAAATTCAAAGATAATATCAAATTATTTATTACAAACAACATTTGTAGTAAGTAAATTATTTATTACAAACAACAGTTGTTAGTAATGAATTATTTATTACACTTCAAAAACAACTAAGTAAATTAAAAGAGAATATCAAATTATTTATTACAAAAAATATTTGTTAAAAAATGAATTATTTATTACAAACTCATTTGTTAGTGTAGGTCAATTATTTATTACACTTAAGAAAACAACCAAGTAATTCAAAAAATATATAAAATTATTTATTACAAACAACATTTGTTATTAAGTCAATTATTTATTATAATTCAAAAACAATTTAATACAAACACACAATTCATGAGAAAATTACATTAAGTTAATTATCCTATAAATTATTTATTACACACATTTTTACTAGCAAATATTTATTACAAAACTATCAAATTATTTATTACAAACAATATTTGTTAAAAAATGAATTATTTATTACAAGTACATCAATAAGTAAATTTAAAGTGTATTTGATTATTATTACAAACGCATTTGTTAGTGTATGTCAATTATTTATTACACTTAAAAAAACAACCAAGTAATTCAAAAAAACATATCAAATTATTTATTACAAAAAACATTTGTTATTAAGTGAATAATTTATTATAATTCAAAAACAATTTAATACAAACACACAATTCATGAGAAAAATTTATTAAGTAAATTATCCTATAAATTATTTATTACACACATTTTTGCTAGCAAATATTTATTACAAAACTATCAAATTATTTATTACAAACACATCAATAAGTAAATTCAAAGATAATATCAAATTATTTATTACAAACAACATTTCTAATAAGTAAATTATTTATTACAAACAACAATTGTTAGTAATGAATTATTTATTACACTTCAAAAACAACTAAGTAAATTAAAAGAGAATATCAAATTATTTATGACATACAATATTTGTTAAAAAATGAATTATTTATTACAAGCACATCAATAAGTAAATTCAAAGTGTCTCTGATTATTTATTACAAACACATTTGTTAGTGTAGGTCAATTATTTACACTTAAAAAACAACTAAGTAATTCAAAGAAAATATCAAATTATTTATTACAAACACATTTGTTAGTAAGTGAATTCAAACATAGTATCAAATTATTTATGACAAACAAAAAATTAAAATTATTTATTACAAACAAAACAAATTAAAATCTAGTTTTAAATTATTATATTATTAAAAAAATTGAAAAAAAAAATCATTATCAAATATAATTGTATTTGTATTTTTACAAATATCACATAAATAATTTTTAAATTCATCATTGCATTATCAAATATTTAAAAAACTTCTTCCCCAAACATAACCAATTTTAGAATTCTCATTTTATTGTTCAAAACTGTTTCCAAAACATAAATAACTTGTAAATTTAAAATTGTCATCTCATTCTCAAATTATTATAGAATTATTACAAAATTATTAAATTATTATGAAATTATTACAAAATTATTAAATCATTATGGAATTATTACAAAATTATTAGACACAAATAACTTGAATTTAAAAAACATTACATTGTCATATCTTATTTCTTCTATTGTTTTTTAACACTACTTTATATATAAAATGAAATTATCATCTCATTTTATCAAATCATTCTCCCATTTTCAAATTATTAAAACATTTCTACCAAAACATAAATAATAACTTTCAAAATTCTTAACCCATCATATTATTGGTAAGAAAAAACTCTTATTCTCAAATTATTACAAAAAATATTTTAAACATAAATACATCAATTATTCCAATTTCAAATTATTAAAAAACATAACACATAAAATACTTAAAAAAAATAAAAAATTCAAACATTAATAAATAATCAATTATTTCATTTTCAAATTATTAAAAATACATAAATAAATTTTCAAAATACCATTCTACTATTTTCAAATTATTAAAAAAATTCTTTCAAACATAAATACATCATCAATTATTCCATTTTCAAATTAATAAAAAAACATAATTTTATTGGTCAAAAAACCACTCTTCTATTCTCAAATTATTACAAAAATTCTCTTAAACATAAATAACATCAATTATTCCAATTTCAAATTATTAAAAAATAATAAATGAGAAAATTCTTTCAAACATAAATAAATCATCAATTATTTCATTTTCAAATTATTAGAAATAAATAAATAAATTTAAAACCAAAAAACCATTATGCTATTCCCAAATTATTAAAACATTCTTTCAAACATAAATACATCATCAATTTTTCCATTTTCAAATTATTAAAAAACTTAACTGATAAAATTCTTTAAAAAGTTCTTTCAAACATAAATAAATCATCAATTATTTCATTTTCAAATTATTAAAAAAAATAACCAACTTTTAAAATTCCTAGATAATCCCATTTGTCCAAATCATCCTCTCAAATTATTAAAAAAAAAAAATTCCAAATATAAACAACTTTTAAATTACGGAATTTTATCAAACATGTAAATAATCTTAATATTACCATGTAAAATGTTGTTAAATTTCTAAAACAAGAAAGAAATGACTATCATTATTTTTTAATTTAAATTATCATTACATCACCATATTATATCACAATATTTTCATTGTGATACCTATATTATTTTTTAATTTAAATTATTATTGCATCGCCCTATTACATCACAATATTTTCATTGTGATGCCTATATTATTTTTTAATTTAAATTGTTATTACATCACCATATTATGAAAAATGTATATAAATATTCAAATACCTATTATTAAACCATCACCATATTATATCACAATATTTTCATTGCAATTAATTTAAATTGTTATTACATCACTAAAAATATATATAAATATTCAAATACATATTATTAAACCATCACAACATATTAAACCATCACAACAGATCATTACATCACCTTATTATAAAAAATATGCAACCCATAATCTCATCACATAACATAAAATAAATAAAAACTGAAATATATTAATACAGAAAAATAATCACAAAGAAAGACAGCTCAGATATATAACCTTGGCCATGGTATCCTTAAAGACCTTGGGAAGGGGGTCAACCTCTTCCAAAAAAATAAAATATTTTTATTAATGTATATTTTTTTACTGTACATGGAAAAGATATATATATTTTAAATTGACAAAAAATATATATATAAAGATTACTATGCTTTGTACCTTGATATTGAATATCAAGAAATATATCCTCAATGGATTTCATCCAATTATCTTGAACAGAATATATCATGTGTTGTTTTCCTGTTACACAAAAAATAAAGTTAAATTGTATATAACAATAACAAATAATGTTTATATTATTATACATGAAGGAAAACTGAAAGTGGTGCATAGTTACTGTTAATTTAAACTCTGAAGCCCTAATTGAAGACTCATGGTCACTGTTAATTTAAAATCTGAAACCCTATTATTATACAGGAAGGAAAATTGAAAGTAAAATCTGAAACACTAAAACTGAAAAACTGTAAATAACAGGGTACCTGTCTTTCTCTATCTGTGTTGCCATGCTTATGTATATGTGGCCTTCCACATTCAGCTAGTGATTTGGCATTCTTGTCTCCATTTGTATCCATCTACAAGATATCAAAAAATTAAAACAAAGTAAATAAACAACAAATTACAAACAAATAAAACTATATTTTAGCAATACAAGATACCTGCTCATATCCTCATATTGATCCCTGCAACAAAAACCCTCACACCATCGTCATCCCTTCTCTTTTATGCACACATCGCCTTCATTCTCTGCCCCGATAAACCAAACCAATGGAGAAACTTCTCTTTTATGCACACATCGCCTTCCTTCTCGGCCCCCACAAACCAAACTAATGGAGAAAGGCCCCCACAAACCCACTTAATGGAGAAAAAAATAAAATGAANNNNAAATCACAAATAAGGAAAACCAGACCAAAGCAAAGAAAAAAACGCATAGCCATGCTTGACTTCAATTTTCAAAACCAAAACAGACAATAAAACATTCCTCTGCTCTCTTAACAAATTATCTACCGAGTTTGAAATGCTCTGCTCTCTGATTGTTTGTATACAAGCCAAAATCTACTCTCTACTCATTTGTGTACAAGCCCAACAGCCTCAATCTCCTTTTTCTTATCCAATATTCAACCTCAACCCCAATTTGCCCAATGCCCTTCTCTTCACTTCTCCCTTCCATCCCCAAATATTCTCTGCCGTCTCTCTAGCCAGGCTGCTCTGCCGTCTCACTCATCCAGGCTGCTCTGCCATCTCTCAGGCTGCTCTGTCGTCTCTCTATCCAAAATGCTCTGCCGTCTCACTCATCCAGGCTGCTCTACCGTCTCTCAGGCGGCTCTGCCGTCTCTCTATCCAGGTTGCTCTGCTGTCTCAGTACACGTATATCCAACGTTCAATTCTAGACTGCTCTGTCGTCTCTCTTCAAAACAACAACAAATGCAAATGTTGATCCTTGTCTCTTCCACCGCCCCAATAACAACAAGTAAATAGGGTTAATTTACTTCTTGCTTCCGCGGCACGCTCCCATGTCCGTTGGCACGCTCCCCACTAAAGCTTGCTTCGTTGGCACGCTTTCCTCCCCCACTCCCTCCATCTCTGTTGAACACTTGCCAAAGAGCTGACAAAACCTCAGCACGCTCCCATATGCCATATCCGTTGCACGCTCCATGTCCATTGGCACGCTCCCCAATAACAACAAAGAAATAGGGTTTTCACTTCACTTATTTAATTCTTGATTCCGTGGAACGCTCCCATGTCCATTCACACGCTCCCCACAAAAGTTTTCTTCATTAGCACGCTTTCCTCCCCACTCCCTCCATCTCCGTTGAACACTTTTGAAAGCGCTGAAAATATCTCGACTCCCTCCACCTCCGTCAACACTCTTACCAATGAGCTGACAACGTTAACACATTTATCAATGAATTGACAAAATCTACCTATGTTAACACCCATTATCAATGAACTAACAAAAGCTAGCCTTGTGGTTAACAAAAAGCTTGTAAAGATTTATTTCGGTGGATGATAAAGATTTATTTTGGTGGATAATAAGCATCGGGGCTAACAAAAGTATGTAAAGAATTGGAAAAAAAACTTCCTCCCCGAGTCCCCACTCCTTCCATCTCCATTAGAACACTTGCCAAATAACTCCTTCCATCTCCGTTAGAACACTTGCCAAATAACTAAAAAAACCTTCCGCCTCCATTAACACGCTTATCAATGAACTGACAAAAGCTACCTCTCTTAACATGCTTATCAATGAACTGACATGCCCTCTACTTGCTCTTATTCTTGGGACACATGCTTACCAATGAACTGACAAAAGCTACCTCTGTTAACATGCTTATCAATGAACTGACATGCCCTCTACTTGCTCTTATTCTTGGGACACACGCTTACCAATGAACTGACAAAAGCTACCTCTGTTAACATGCTTATCAATGCACTGACATGCCCTCTACTTGCTCTTATTCTTGGGACACTTTTATGTGGATAAATTTGAGCTAACAAGAATAGGAATATTGACATGTTTACATTCTTGCATTTTAAATCTCTGTAATATCATCTCAACATACTTCCTCCAATTCAACCAGAGTTTCTGGTTTAAAATTCATTTTTAATTTCCATGCCCAAAATTAAAATTTACAACACTAATATCCTTCATATGAAATTGAGATGATAGTTGAGATTTAATATCCTTAGATGATTTCCCTAAATTTACTTTCAACTAACAACATATCATCAACATATAATTCCACAAAATCAAAGTAGGTTGCCAACCCTGATGGATTATGTTGGGATGCAAATTCTACTTGCATCAAAATAATACAACCACATATCCAACATTCCTTATTTGGAAGACTATATTTCTCCTACTATGATCAATTAGAGAGGATATTCCATGAACCAACTTTCATTAGGAACTTTCTATGTCTTGTATTTCTTCCACATTATCCACAAAGCCATCAAGATCACTATAAGGGTTCAAAACTTTTGTAACTTTCTACGAGAAAGGCCAATTATAATAGGCTTTGTACTTTTTAACTTACCATCAACTGAGTCAACCACCTCTGGATTTACCAATAGAGGTACTAACAATCCCTATGAAGCTCTTCTCAAATGGTGCCGACAACAATTGTTGTTGATATACCAACCCTGTCAAATAGAATGGGATGAGACTTTCTAGGGTTAATGTTGTATTCTTTGCATTAAGACCTTTTGAGGAACATTGTTCTTATTTTAATGCACTATTTGGGTCCACCCACCTTTAATAGCTTATTGTCCTTTGAATCTATTTGTGATTAATGAGATTGAGTGGTTGGGGTAACCAAGGAGTCAGACTAGCCCATCAATAGAAAATCATAAATGTAATCATCTAGGATTTGATAAGTTAATATACCTACCATGTTGTCTTTTCATTTTGTCTCTAACCTTTATGAGAACAATTTATGTTAAGTCCTTGGACAAGTTAACTTTGACACAAACCCTATGTTGAAGCCTAGTGTAAATAACTAGTTAAAGTTCATCTCATATAAATCCACCAATAGGGCAAGATTTTCTATAGAAAATGACATAGTTGCATTAGGAGGCCAATAATATTAACCCAAACTAGGAAGGAGATTTGGGTTGCTTCATCAACAAAAAACCATTCACTTGGACATGGAAAAAAATACCACTAATGTACTTTTTATAGAACCACGAGATGCACTAGATGACTTCAAGAACACAAGCCTTTTCAAAAAACTAGAATATATAAAATCCTTTAGTCAAGTTGTAGGTATGGATACACTTCCATCCATGTGGCTTCCAAGCCTCCCTAACCTTCCTCCTAATCACAATTTCAGCCAAGACACAACCCAAGAAATAACCCAAAAGAGTTTTCCTCCCAAAATTAATTGCATACTTTGTCATATTTAAATATGTAGATATCAAAATGGATCTCATCGATTTTAATACTACCTCGGAGTACACCTTAGGTATAAACTTCGTTGTTGCCTTCCGGTGTGACATCACTGCTTCGAAGACTTCATTCCCACTTATAAAAATAATGATGGAATTATTGGGTGAGTCAACAGATTGATGGAGAGATCCTTGTTGTGGACATATTGACATACTATATGAGTTCCCTTGAGAAACTCTCACATTGTTTAAGGTTGGGCCATGACCTGAGATATGACTTGGAGTGATTTCATGAGGGATTAGCTACCCCTCGTTGTGCAAGACATCTCCAAGATGGTATGGGTGCACACATACCACAACTCTAGTAGGTTGGATAACTCCATATGATTATATGGTGGTCCTCCAAATGAAGTGATGTTATAATAGAATTGAGTAGGCTAGCTAACATGCATGTGATGAGGCCAGTTGAGTAGCCATAGGATGGTCATTCTGGATTGGAGGTATGTTATAACACCCAGATGATGATATGGTGGTCCTCTGAATGGAGTGATGTTATAACACCGTGGTCCTCCAAAGTGGAGTTGACGATAAGTGGTACTATAGATTGGCATGATGTTATAATACCTATATAAATATATGGAAATCCTCTTGGAATGGAGTGATTTTATAACACCATAGATGATGATAAGGTGGCCCTCCTAGATTGCAGTGATGTTATAAAACCTAGACAATGATAAAGTGGTCCTCTTGGTTTGGAGTGATCATATAACACCTAGTAATGATGGGATAATCCTCCTTGTGGAGTGGACATGATGCCTTGAAGTGTTGGCCAAGGAAAACCTTTCCTATGATGTAAGAATTCAATTAAAAGTTATAAAGTTATGAAGAAAATCCCAAGCTCTTGTAATTAAATCTCTTGCAATTTTGAGTCATTTGTTTTTTTATCTTCTTTACTAACCAACCTATCCCAAATTCAGTCTCCATGTCATGGATGACTTCTTTTTGAAGGTGCATGGGTATCTTCGATAATGGAAGATGTAGAAGCTCTTTGAAGAGTTGAAGGCATGATTCCTTCAACCTACGCATGAAAAATTTCCTGACATTTGTCATTATGATATTCCTGAAGACAACATAATATTCTACCTCGGTTTCATATATACCAATGCAAGATGCATAACTTGTACTCGTGGTGGAAGAAATATATGTCCCAGGAGTGGTTGTTACATTGGATGTCTCTGCTCCCTGTTCCACAATCTTATAGGTTATTGTGATTGATTTTCTCCTTTATCTTTTGCATGATCCATGAATTGATGGGGAATCAATTGATTCCCTTTGGCATGGTTGTTTTGGTTGGATTGTTTCAGTGTCTCTAGTAGATCATTCTTCCACGTATTTGGAAAGAATGGACAAGTCCATACCTTCTAGTTTCTTCATTGCTTCTACCCCCAATATAAAATCCATTTCCTCTTTCAGTTTATCATTGTCATGTCCCTATATATGTACAATAAATTTATTATTTTAAATTTAAAAATAAAAAAATAAACCCTATATATATAGAGGAAATTTCTTCTTTTATAATTTTGAAATAAAAAAACTAAAAAATACAATTCAAACAAGAAATGGAAACATGTACAAATATATAAACTGAGTATGAAATACCTCATTCTAGAAAGGATCATATCCCTTTTATTGTTTCCCTCTGCTACTTGACATTTTTTGGCATCCTAGGATGAATTGTTTCCTCCACACTATGGAAAATACCTTCTCTTTGCTTTGTACATTTTTCTCCTTTCCCTCTAACTATTATAAACAACAGTAGTGTGAAATGGATGGACAGGGGTTTGATTTTTGTCTCTAGTAGGGGGTGAATGACATGCACAAATTAATTTGTGACTACTAGAGTCTGAATCACACCCAAAAATCAAGCTCCCTCGATTTTCAAGCTCCCACGATTTTAGATTGCGAGTTCCAAGCTACCTCAATTTTCCAAGTTCCAAGAAATCCACGCAGAAGTTCCAATGGTGAATTTTGAATGCTTTACATTGTCGAATGATTTACAATATTGGTGAATGCTTTGTTTTTTGTTTCACGTGGGCTCTTTTTAATTTTTTTCGTTTTGTTTGAATATTCAACTCTAAATTGGGCACCATTAGTGTCAGATTTAGCGCAGGCTATTGGCCAAAAATGTAATCATGTTGGGGCACTAAATGGGACGCAAATTACACCTAATTTAGCACCTAAGTTAAAATTCTTTATGAGTTGCATAGTCACCATGTAACGAAGTTTTTGACTTAGTTCTATTCGTAGAGAACTGATGTGTTTAAACAAAAAAAATAATATGTACTTGTAATTGCATGCAAAGTGTGATGATAGTGAAAGGGGATAGGTTACAAAACGGATTTTTCAATTCAAGTGTGAGAATACCAACATATCTCCCACATGACATGCAAGCATTCTATATTGAACACACTTCATATGAACATGTTTTATCACGTAACACCAATGGGATAGCAAGTTAATACACAATTGTCAGCCTCCTCACTTCACCTTCAATCCTCCTTTGCAAGTGATTAAAAGTTGTATAATGGTGGAGTTGAGTGATGCATGTGGGTCTATTTGGGTTGGAAATTAGACATGGCCTAACATACTTGCCCTTCTCTAGACCTCAACCCCTTATCCAAGCATGAGCGATGTATAGATTTGGGAATTATGTTGGTAATTAGTTATGTTAGTCAATTAGGAAGAAGGATGGAAAAACTGGAGCATTGACATGGAAAGAACGAGTGTTGTGTCTTTTTTGAGCTCCTTACAAGTTTCATGGGCGTACAAGTCCATTTAATTATACACCTAGTCAATGACATTGAATTGGCAGGTGTTGTATCAACGAGGTGGATGTTTTTCTTTGAGAGGTGTATGCAAACTCTAAAAAGATAAGTTTGACAAAAGGCACATCCAGAGGGTTGCATGGTTGAAGGCTACATATTGAATGAAGCATTTTCTACCTATATGAATTCCTTGGTAAGGAATTCGAAGATGGGCCATGCTTCAGGGATGAAGAATGAGCATAAGATATTAATGGCGGAGAAAGACCTCAATATAATGGTGTTCAAGTAGAAATTAGTAAGTAAACTCATTATCATTGTGGTTGTTTTTATTGCATGGTATGATATGAATTTCCTTGCCATTGTATGGTATGCATTGTCAATGCTATGGTATGGTATGGTATGACATGCATTGTATGATATGGTATTCAATGGTATGGTATGGTATAGTATGGTATGCAAAGGCAATGGCAATGGCAATGGTATACATTCACAACTTTATGCATTGACAATGGTATGCATTGCCTTCCCATTCTATGGTATGCATTTCCTTTTCATTGTATGGTATGCATTGGTATGGTATGGTATGCATTGGCATTGGTATGGTATGGTATGGCATATCATACCATTTCCTTGTATGGTATGGTATACCATTCATGTTATGCATGGTATAGTATGCATTTCTTTACCATTCTATGGTATGCATTGACAATGGTATGGCATGCATTGGAAATGGTATGAAATGGTATGCATTAGTATCCAATGGTATTGGTATGTAATGGTATTGGTATGTAATGGTATTGGTATGAAATGATATTTATTATGCATTGGTATGCAATGGTATTGGTATGAAATGCTATAGGCAATGGTATGCAATGGTATTAAGAATGACATGCAATGATATTGGTATGAAATGGTACTGGTATGCAATAGTATTGAAAATGGTATTTATTATGCATTGGTATGCAATGGTATTGGTATTGGTATGCAATGGTATTTATTATGCATTGGTATGCAATGGTATGCAATGGTATGGGAGATGGTATGCATTGGTATGCAATGGTATTGGCAATGGTATTTATTATGCATTGGTATGCAATGGTATTGGTATGAAATGGTATTGGTATTCAATGGTATTGGTATGCAATGGTTCAATTGTATGGTATGGTATTGTATGCAATGATATGATATGGTATGCAATGGTATGGTATGCAATGGTATTGGTATTCAATGGTATTGGTATGCAATGGTTCAATTGTATGGTACGGTATGGTATGGTATGCAATGATATACGATGGTATTGGTATGCAATTGTATTTATTATGCATTGGTATGCAATGGTATTGGCAATGGTATGCAATGATATTGGAAGTGGTATGCTATGGTATTGGTATGCAATGGTATGAAATGGTATTTTTTATGCATTGGTAGGAAATGGTATTGGTATGAAATGGTATGCAATTCTATTGGTATGTAATGGTATTGGAAATGGTATGCATTGGTATGCAATGGTATTTGTATGGATTTATCAACACTTAATGAAGTGTTGGCTCTGTGCACTCCTTGTGCTTCATCTCCCCTCTGAGATTTTACACTACTCTTAGTGTAGGTTCACTCCTTGTGCTTGCTCTTTGTAAACCTACACTATCTCTCCTGAGCCTCTGAACCTATAGATGGTTTGACCTACGCACTTGCATTGGCACTGTGCACTGCTTGCACCAAGATTCCTAGAAGAGAAACAATTGAAACTTATAATAGCATTTAGAAATCATTCAACCAAACATTTAGATACAAACACACAAACACATAGATAACAACATAACATTTATCCAGTTACTCAGAGATAAACAAATTCGCAGTCTCATAAATGCGTGAGAAAATCTCTTTTTCTATATTTCTTCAACAAGAATTTACAGAAGTTTCAACAATCTTCAGCACCAACCTCCTATGGGCATAGATTTATACATGAAGGGGCTTCTCGAGCCTTCCCTCTAGACTATTCTAGTGCTTTCATATCACAACTAAAAGATTCATACCATTAAGTTTATTACAATAAATGAACAATTACAATTCATATATGAGTCAATGCTCAAAATATGTACAATCCTACAGGCATTTAAATATAATTACACAATCTAGGAGCATATACAATGGCTCTAACCTGAATATCTCATGGGATCTTTAATTACAACAGCCTAGAAATCAAATTGATGTGCTCTCCTTCGAATCCAAACAAGTTTAAAGTGCATTGCACTAGATGCTAAGTCATATTCTCCTAAGCTTCATTAATGATGATGATTATGGTCCTGCATCATATTGGTATGCAATAGTATTGGTATGAAATGGTATGGAATGGTATGGGATGATATTGTCAATGGCATTGGAATTGGTATGCAACGATATTGGCCATGCAATGGTATTGGCAATGGTATTTATTATGCATTGGTTTGCAATGGTATTGGTAAGCAATGGTATGAAATGGTATGCAATGGTATTGGTATGCAATTCTAAGCAATAGTATTGGTATGCAAAGGTATTGGCATCCACTTGTATGCAATGATATTGGGAATGACATTTATTATAGATTGGTATGCAATGGTATGCAATGGTATTGGAAATGGTATGCATTGGTATGCAATGGTATGCAATGGTATTGGAAATGGTATTTATTATGCATTGATATGCAATGCTATGCAATGGTATTGACAATGATATTTATTCTGCATTGGTATGTAATGGTATTGGTATGAAATGGCATGCAATGGTATTGGAAATGGTATGCATTGGTATGCAATGGTATTTTCATGCAACGGTATGCAATGGTATGCAATGATATTGTCAATGGTATTTATTATGCATTGGTATCCAATGGTATGCAATGGTATTGGCAATGATATGCAATGGTATTGGAAATGCTATGCAATGGATTGGTATGCAATGGTATTGGAAATGGTATTTATTATGCATTGGTATGCAACGATATACAATGGTAGTGGCAATGGTATTTATTATCCATTGGTATGTATTGGTATTGGAATGCAATGGTATTGGTAATTGTATGCATTGGTATGCAATGGTATGCAATGGTATTGGCAATGGTATTTATTATGCATTGGTATGCAATGGTATTGGAAATGCTATGAAATGGTATTGGCAATGGATTTATTATGCATTGGTATGAAATGGTATGCAATGGTACTGGTATGCATTGTTATGCAATAATATGCATTGGTATGCAATGGTATGGTATGGTATGGTATGCAATGGTATGCATTGGTATGTAATGGTATTGGTATGAAATGGTATGCAATGGTAATGGTATGCTATTGTATGAAAAGGTATTGGCAATGGTATTTATTATGCAATGGTATGCAATGGTATGAATTGGTATGCAATGGTATTGGTATGAAATGGTATGCAATGGTTTTTTCTTATGCATTTCTATGCAATGGTATTGGCAATTGTATTTATTTTGCATTGGTATGCAATGATATTGGCATTGGTATACATTGATATGCAATGGTATTGGTATGCAATCGTGTGCAATGGTATTGGAAAAGGTATTTATTATGCATTGGTATGCAATGGTATTGATATGTAGTTGTAATCAATGGTATGAAAAGGTATTGGAAATGGTATGCATTGGTATGCAAAGGTATTGGCATGCAATGGTATTGGAAATGGTATGCAATATTATTGGCAATGGTATGCATTGGTATGCAATGGTATTGGTGTGCAATGGTATGCATTGGTATGCAATGGTATGCAATGGTGGCAATGGTATTTATTATGCATTGGTATGCAATGGTATTGGAAATGGTATTTATTATGCAATGGTATGTAATGGTGTTCATATGCAATGGTATTGGTATGAAATAGTATGCAATGGTATTGGTATGCAATAGTATGCAATGGTATGCATTGGTATGAAATGGTATGGTATGGTATAGTATGCAATGGTATTGGTGTGCAATGGTATGCATTGGTATGAAATGGTATTGGTATGCAATGGTATTTATTGTGCATTAGTATGCAATGGTATTGACATGCGATGGTATGCATTGGTATGCAATAGTATTGGAAATGGTATTTATTATGCATTAGCATGCAATGGTATTGGTATGCGATGGTATGCAATGGTATTAGTATGAAATGGTATTGGCAGTGGTATTTATTATGCATTGGTTTGCAATGGTATTGGTATGCAATGATATCCAATGGTATTAGCAATTGTATTTATTATGCATTGATATGCAATGGTATTTGTACGCAATGGTATGCAATGATATTGGCAATGGTATGCAATGGTATTGGAAATTGTATTTATTATGCATTAATATGCAATGGTATTTATTATGCATTGGTATGCAATGGTATGCATTGGTTTGGAATTGTATTGGTATTGGTATGCAATGGTATTGGTATGAAATGCTACTAGAAATGGTATTTATTATGCATTGGTATGCAATGGTATGCATTGGTATTGGAAATGGCATGCAATGGTATTGGAAATGGTATGCATTAGTATGCAATGGTTGTTGGACAACTGAGAGGGGGGAGGGGGGGTGAATCAGTTGTTACCATGCTTAAACAATTATGCCTATTTAAAACTCATAACAGACCTCTCAATGATAATCACAGTAATGCAGGGAAGTAAGCATTGTAAAATTCAACATCATTCATACATATGAGATATACAGAGACAAATATTTCTTGAGGAAACCCATAAAGGGTAAAAACCTCTTTTTCTTTATATGATAAGTAATCTTTACATTCTTCACATTATCATACATATGAGCTCCAACTCATTGTGAGGCCACAACCTCTGTTTTGCAAGCTGCAACCTGCGGAAAGCACCAACTCTCTGTTTTCTCTAGCACCCACTAGAAGGAAGCACCAACTCCCTGGTTTCTCTAGCACCAACTAGAAGGAAGCACCAACTCCCTGGTTTCTCTAGCACCAACTAGAACGAAGCACCAACTCNAGAATGAAGCATCAACTCCCTGGTTTCTCTAGCACCAACTAGAAGGAAGCATCAACTCTCTGGTTTCTCTAGCACCAACTAGAAGGAAGCTACAACTCCCTATGTTCAAGTACCCACTTGAACCTCTGAGGACACCAGTCCTCCCTAGCACCTCCCAACCACCCTAAAATGTAAATTCTTTGTTACTAAAACTTATTACAGCGATATAAAGTTATTCAATGGCTTACCAGCCTTGTCGTTGTTCTATTACACTGCTCTGCCCTGTCTGCATCAGTGTCTTCTACACACCTCTAGCACTTTTTGTTCTTTTGCCTTTTATGCTCTATGCGCCATATCCCTTCAATGCACCATTCCTCGACTGTGCATTTCTGCTCCCGCGTTCTGCCTCCTTGTACACACCTCAATTCTCCTACACAGCAACAACCCTTATCTCTTCTTTGTTTAGCATTCTTATAGTCTCTGTTGTCTTTGTGCGTGCAATATTCGCAATGCCTCTGCATGTTCACTCCGTGCCAAATTCCTCCACAACTTGAGTGCTCTGTATGATCATCATCGTGACTCTTCAACTTCTCTAGTCATTTTCCACTCGTTCAACATCACTGTATGTTATACTGAGATTCCTCAGCCTCTCTGGTAGTTTGAGACTCTTCGTCTTCTCTATGACAGTCGAGCTCACCTTCTCTGTTCTAGTTATAGGCCTCAATGCTCATCCAGTTGTCAATCGCCTCCATGAACATCTTCATCCCTCTTGAAGATTCCCAAATATTCTTCACCTCCTCTATCAATCATCCCGAAGTGTCTTCAAGTCCTCTGGCAGAAACCATTAGTGGTTTCTGGAAGTTACACTGTGTCGTGCTACAGTAGCCCTCCGATCTTGTTCAAATTCACCTGCACCATTTGATTGATTCCATGGGATCTTGCATTCATTTCTGCATTTCGGCATTCGGCAATTCGGCATTCATGTGACCATGTGTCTCTACATTCCCAGTCGCGATCCCCGAAAAGGAGCTTGGTTTCTCTAGCTCTTTCCTCCATCTCTCATTGATGTGACCAAGGGTTGTGACCACAGCCTTATGCATAAGGTGCTTCCATGATTTCGCAATTCATGAATCTGGAGATGACGCATCTCGACTCTCCAAGTCGAGATCCCCAAAACCCCGAAATGGCATGGGATCAACGGTCCCGATCAACACTTGATCTGACGGCTCAGATCATTTCGTGATTTCGCATTTCGTGATTTCGACATTCTTGATGTTCAGTGTTCTTGTCACTTCAAAGTATCGATCCACGAAACTCCAAAGCGGAGTCGGATCAATGGTCCAGATCACACCTTGATCTGACGGCTTAGATTAAGTCACGATTTCGCATATCACGATTTCAGGATTCCTGTGGTTAATATTCTTTGACATCTCCAACTCTCGATCCATGAAACTCCAAAATGGATTGGGATCAACGGTCCAGATCAAATCTTGATCTGACGGCTTAGATTAAGTCGTGATTTTTCATATCGCGATTTCGAGATTCCTGTGGTTATTATTCTTTGACATCTCCAACTCTCAATCCCCGAAACTCTGAAGTGATGTAAACCAGCTGACGTCACATGTGGATTGACACATGTCGAGTAACTACCACGTGTCACTCTGATTCGTGACTTACATGTGCCTGAAATGTTGAATCATCTTGACACTTGTCATTTCCTGGTTGTGCCACATGTTCTTAGCTGACGTGGTTTGCTGACGTGTCTTGTTTCAGGATTTCGCATTTCGGCACTTCGGGACTCTTAATGTTGAGAGTCTCTGACTTCTCCATCTCCCGATTTCTGAAACTCCAAAGTGGAGTTTACTTCGAGGTTTCACATTTCGCGAATTCAACAGGTTAGGGAACCCCATTCCTTTGACTTTCCAGTCAGCGAAACGACGATCTTTCGCCATGTGTCCTACCCGTAAATGGACGGTCCTCCTTCTTTTGAGATTTTGTATGCTTGCTTCTCCTTGCACTTTAAGGAACGTGCAGGTTCTCCTTGATCTAACAATGGTCGGATCCCACGCTTGGATCTAACGCCTGAGATCTGTCCTCCTCTTCAGTGCGCTCTTCTTGTCTACATTCAGATCTGACGTCCATTGGGAATTTAGGATGGGATCCAACGATCACCGACGCTTCTCCCCCCAAGCTTACGCATCCTCCTTACTTGGGAAAATTTCTAAGTGTCAAAGGCCTTGACCTTTGATCCACTTGAGATCCTGAGTACGCTATTTCTCTTGAGCTTTGGTAGTGAGTTAACCTCAAACCCTGGTGCACACCTATGCACTTCGTTCAACTCTATGCTAATTCATACTAAGCTTACTTTGTCCTTGTTTTTCCTTTGCTACATACTCTGATCTTTCCATCAATGACAAGCACATACTGCCCGTAAAGCATGCCAACCATCCTCTTCACTATCTCTTATGATCTTATCGAGCTTGCTCTGGAGCATCTTCCCAAAATACTTATGGTGCCCATCTGTTACATTCTTCCTGTACTCATGCCATCTTCATTGCTGTACTTTCCATCAATGACAAGCATATGTTGCCTGTTAAATATTTGCCAACAATATCCCCCTTTGGCATTGATGGCAACAAAGGCACCCAGATTCTTTTCTCCCCCTTTGATATCAATGTCAAAGAGAACATGCTCCCCCTTAGCTGTTGCAATATTTTTAGGAGGTATCAGTTATTAAACCAATGCAAACTCCCCCTGACAGGATGGACTCTCTCTTTTGAGGCCTGCAGAATATTTGTATCTAAGCCAAAGTCTTCTCTTTCTGATTCTTGGACTTGTTCATCTTCAGCTTCCACTGTATCCTCTGTGGAAAACTCAAAATTGCTCGCCTCTCTTACTAAGACTCCTTCATCAACCTTTTCTTCTCATGAGTGGATGACTCCCCTTGTCACTGTTATCTCTCTACTTCTGACTATTTTCCTCCTTTGTTTCTAAAAGGTTAGCTTTCCCTGACAAGGTCTTTCCTCTTGTTATCTCTACAGGATGTCATGTAATTAAAACAAAATGTTGTTGTTGAAGAGATGTTGTCCTACTGACATACTACGTAATTGTAGCTCATACTTTTCAAACAACCTTTGGATCTCCCCATTGATTCTCATCGATCTCTATCACTGCAATTTTCATTTTTATTTCATGATGATTACCATCCAAGGATTTTATGACCATATTCAATCACAAGAAAAAGACGCTACAACCACTCTCATACCTGCTTTTCTTTTTCACAGACAAAGGACCTGTATCAGGTTTCTTAGGAGTACTGATTTCTTCCTTGTTGTATCCAATACCAGATTTTTCATTTGGTGATCTCTGACTATCCAAGATCTTATCTAGGGTCATGGAGTTGTTTAAGAACTTGCTTTGGGTGTTTTCCTTCTCAACCTTCAAGACTTTTTCTTCTAGCTTATGACATGGTTCTTCTCCTACTTCATCCATGGGGAAAATGATAACTGAACACGCTTTTATTGTATCTGAATCTTCCTCTTTACTTGCAGGGGAGGATTCAATTTCAACATCATTAATTGTCCTTATGCCTTTATTCACCACTTTTCCCGAGTTTACATTTACCTTACATTCTTTGGACATGAACACCTCTTCACTGCCTCTGTCACATTTTTGACTTGTACTGAGAAAATTATGTTTCAGATCATCCACAAGAAGAACGTACTGGGCATCTCCTTTTTCATTACTCAAACTCATCATCCCTCTATCCTTGATTTTTCCTGGTTCATCATTTTCGAGGATCACATTTCCTGTTTTACTTTTACTTATGGACAATAGCTTATCCTTGTCTCCAGTCACGTGCTTGGAACATCCACTATCTATATTCCCAGAGGCCTTTTGTTTTTGAGTTGAAAGTGCTTGACCACATTTTTCACTATCTTTCCTCTTCCATGTGTTGGCCTTTCTATCTAAGAACTTTATCCTTGGATTTGCTTTGTAATTCTTCAGATGGCAGTTTGCAGCTCTGTGGCCAAATTTGTGACAGTTACAACATGCAATCTCATTGTTCAATAGGTCAAAGTTATTGTTGCAGTGTTGTCTACTCATTGACTGTTTATTATTTCTTGACCTCCTCAGTTGCATGTCTCTCGACTTAATTTGACAATTTTCAATCTGTGATGGTTTGTTACTTGGTTGTATCATTCTTTGTTGTGGAAGATATTTATTCCTTTGAAATATTAATTCCTCATGTCTAAGTCTTAAGGAACAATTTACAGCTTTGTGGCCAAAGTTAGAACAGTAAAAACAATATCCATAGAAAAATTCTTTGTACCTGGAAAATGATTGTCTTCTTTGAGTAAATCGATTTCTTCCATGCTGATGATGTCTTTGAGCAGGGAGTGCATTATTTCCTTGTTCTACAGATTCAGTTCTGGCACCTTTCTCCTTACTCATCCTGGGTGATTGATTATCTTCCTTTGTTTATGTAGCTTTGTTGTCGTCATTGGTTGTAGATTTGACAAACTTTATGAAGTCTTTCTTGCTTGGATGACCACTACTTGATCCCTCTTGATAACCCAAACTTGTTTTCAACTTTAGATTCCTTTGTTGAGTTAGAATGGTGGCTAATCCTTCTGAGGCTTTGATACTTGGCAGATTTTGATTATACAAGGCTTGAAACTTCTCCATCTCTTTCCTAGTTTTCACTACTTCTTGTTCTAATGCTTCACATCTTGATTTCTTTTCTGATAGTTGTTGTTTCAGAATATATTCGATTTTATTTGCCTCTTCTAATTCTACTTTTAGTAGGACAAGGTCTTCATCATGTTTTTTACTGTCTTTCTCGAACTGTATTAACAATTGTCTTTTCTTTTTGTTCTTGATTCTTAGTCTGTCAATCTCTTCCAGTGCACTGATCAGTTCTCCTTCCATGTCAACCACAAATTCTTCTTCATTTTCATCACTACCTATGCTTTCAATATCGTAATCCTCTTTGGCCATAAGCATGAATTCATTTACGTTATCTTCACAAGAAGAATCACTATCGGTGTCTTCTGAGGAGTCATCATTGTTTACACAAAATTTTCTTCTTATCAAATCTTCTTGATTTGTGCTTCTCTTCATCTTCATAGTTTTGATCATGTTTCTTGTGTGGACATTTATTTGCAAAATGACCTATCTTACCACAGTTGAAACATTTGAAGGGCAACTTACCTTGGTACTTGCCTGATCCTTTCTTTAGTCTTCTCATGAATTTTTCTTCAATTTCATCAGGCTCACAATCTTCATTCTTATTTGCTTTAAATGATGCTTCTCTAGAGGTGGTTTTATCTATGACTATCCTCATTTCATATGCAGTCAATGTTCCTAGAAGTTGATCAAAAGCCAAAGTCTTTAAATCATTAAGTTCTTCTATAACTGAGACCTTTGGGTTAAACCTATCTGGCAGAGATCTCAAAATTTTATGAACTAAAGAGGATTCCTCAATTTTTTCACCAAGTGCTTTCATTGCATTTACTAGTTCTTCAACTCTGAGAAAATACTTCCCAATGGTTTCATCTTCTTTCATCTGTAGCTTTTCAAACTGTACTCTGTAGGTTTGAAGCTTGGCATCTTTTACCTTCTCATTACCTTCATAACTGTTAATGAGTTTGTCCCACATTTCTTTAGCAATTTGAAGATGCATCACCTTCACAAACTCGGCTTCTGCAAGTCCATTCAAGATAGCATTCATTCCCTTAGCATTAAAGGTAAATTCTAACTTATCATACTTGGAAGCTAGCACAATAGGCTTTATGTATCTAGTCTCTACTACATCCCAGACATCAGCTCCTAAGACCATTAGGTATGTTCTCATTCTAACCTTCCAGAAGGAAAAATTTGTACCATCAAATAAAGGAGGCCTAGTGATTAAAGTCCCTTCATGGCTTGTCATGTTTAAGCTTACAGATCTACCTTTAAATAAAAGGCACTGGCTTTGATACCAATTGTTGGACAATTGAGAGGGGGGGGTTGAATAAGTTGTTACCGTGCTTAAACAATTATGCCTATTTAAAACTCATTACAAACCTCTCAATGATAATCACAGTAATGCAGGGAAGTAAGCATTGTAACATTCAACATCATTCATACATATGAGATATACAGAGACAAATATTTCCTGAGGAAACCCATAAAGGGTAAAAACCTCTTTTTATTTATATGATAAGTAATCTTTACATTCTTTACATTGTCATATATATGAGCTCCAGCTCATTGTGAGGCCACAACCTCTGTTTTGCAAGCTACAACCTGCTGAAAGCACCAACTCTCTGTTTTCTCTAGCACCCACTAGAAGGAAGCACCAACTCCCTGGTTTCTCTAGCACCAACTAGAAGGAAGCACCAACTCCCTAGTTTCTCTATCACCAACTAGAAGGAAGAATCAACTCCTTGGTTTCTCTAGCACCAACTAGAAGGAAGCATCAACTCCCTGGATTCTCTAGCACCAACTAGAAGGAAACTACAACTCCCTATGTTCAAGTACCCACTTGAACCTCTGAGGACACCAATCCTCTCTAGCACCTCCCAACCACCCTGAAATGTAAATTCTTTGTTACTAAAACTTATTATAGCGATATAAAGTTATTCAATGGCTTACTAGCTTTGTCGTTGTTCTATTACACTGCTTTGCCCTGTCTGCATCAGTGTCTTTTGCACACCTCTAACACTTTCTGTTCTTCTGCCTTTTATGCTCTATGCGCCATATCCATTCAATGCACCATTCCTCAACTGTGTATTTTTTCTCCCACGTTTTTCCTCCTTGTACACACCTCAATTCTCCTACATAGCGACAACCCTTATCTCTTCTTTGTTCAACATTCTTATAGTCTCTATTGTCTTTGTGCATGCAATATTCGTAATGCCTCTGCATGCTCACTCCGTGCCAAATTCCTCCACAACTTGAGTGCTCTGTCTGATCATCATCGTGACTCTTCAACTTCTTTGGTCATTTTCCACTCGTTCAGCATCACTGTATGTTATACTGAGATTTCTCAGCCTCTCTGGCAGTTTGAGACTCTTCATCTTCTCTGTGACAGTCGAGCTCACCTTCTCTATTCCAGTTACAGGCCTCAATGCTCATCCAGCTGTCAATCGCCTCCATGAACATATTCATCCCTCTTGAAGATTCCCATAGACTCTTCACCTCCTTTGTCAATCATCCCAAAGTGTCTTCGAGTCCTCTGGCAGAAACCATCAGTGGTTTCTGGCAGTTACACTATGTCGTGCTAGAGTAGCCCTCCGATCTTGTTCAAATTCACCTGCACCATTGGATTGATTCCATGGGATCTTGCATTCATTTTTTCATTTCGGCATTCGACAATTCGGCATTCGTGTGACCATGTGTCTCGACATTCCCAGTCGCGATCCCCGAAAAGGAGCTTGGTTGCTCTAGCTCTTTCCTCCATCTCTCACTGATGTGACCAAGGGCTGTGACCACAGCCTTATGCATAAGGCACTTTCGCGATTTCGCATTTCATGAATCTGGAGATGAGGCATCTCGACTCTCCAAGTCGCGATCCCCAAAACCCCGAAATGGCGTGGGATCAACGGTCCCAATCAACACTTGATCTGACGGCTCAGATCATTTCTCGATTTCGCATTTCACGATTTCGACATTCTTGATGTTCAATGTTCTTGTCACTTCAAAGTCCCGATCCACAAAACTCCGAAATGGAGTCGGATCAACGGTCCATATCACACCTTGATCTGATGGCTTAGATTAAGTCACGATTTTGGGATTCCTGTGGTTAATATTCTTTGACATCTCCAACTCTCGATCCACAAAACTCCAAAATGGATTGGGATCAACTGTCCAGATCAAACCTTGATCTGACAGCTCATATTAAGTCACGATTTCACATATCACGATTTCGAGATTCCTGTGGTTATTATTCTTTGACATCTCCAACTCTCGATCCCTGAAACTCCGAAGTGATGTAAACCAGCTGACGTCACACGTGAATTGACACATGTCGAGTAACTGCCATGTGTCACCTTGATTCATGACTTACATGTGCCTAAAATGTTGAATCAACTTGACACTTGTCATTGCCTGGTTGTGCCACGTGTTCTTGGCTGACGTGGTTTCCTGACGTGTCTTGTTTCGGGATTTCACATTTCAGCACTTCGGGACTCCTAATGTTGAGAGTCTCTGACTTCTCCATCTCCTGATTTCTGAAACTCTGAAATGGAGTTTACTTCGGGGTTTCACATTTCACGAATTTAGCAGGTTAGGGAACCCCATTCCTTTGACTTTCCAGTCAGCGAAATGACGATCTTTCGCCATGTGTCCTACCCATAAATGGACAGTCCTCCTTCTTTCAAGATTTTGTACGACCGCTTCTCCTTGCACTTTAAAGAACGTGCAGGTTCTCCTTGATCCAACGATGGTCGGATCCCGCGCTTGGATATAATTCCTGAGATCTATCCTCCTCTTCAACACGCTCTTCTTGTCTACATTCAGATCTAACGGCCATCGGGAATTAAGGATGGGATCCAACGATCACTGACGCTTCTCCCCCCAAGCTTACGCATCCTCCTTACTTGGGAGAATTTCTAACTGTCAAAGGCCTCGACCTTTGATCCGCTTGAGATCCTGAGTATGCTATCTCTCTTGAGCTTTGGCAGTGAGTTAACCTCAAACCCTGGTGCACACCTATGCACTGCGTTCGACTCTGCGCTAATTCCTCCTAAGCTTATTTTTTCCTTGTTTTTCCTTCGCTGCATACTCTGATCTTTCCATCAATGACAAGCACATATTGCCTGTAAAGCATGCCAACCATCCTCTACACTCTCTTATGATCTTATCAAGCTTGCTCTGCAACGTCTTCCCAAAATACTTTTGGTGCCCATCTGTTACATTCTTCCTGTACTCATGCCATCTTCGTTGCTGTACTTTCCATCAATGACAAGCATATGTTGCCTGTTAAACATTTTCCAACAATGGTATGTAATGGTATTGGTATGTAAGTGAATGAAATGGTATGCAATGGTATTGGTATGTGATGGTATTGGAAATGGTATTTATTATGCAGTGGTATGCAATGGTATTGGAAATGGTATGCAATGGTAATGTCAATGGTATTGGTATGTGATGGTATTGGAAATGGTATTTATTATGCAATGGTTTGCAATGGTATGCAATGGCATTAGCAATGGTATGCATTGGCATGAAATGGTATTGGTATGAAATTCTATGCAATAGTGTTGGTATGAAAAGGTATTGGCATCCAATGGTATGCAACGATATTGGGAATGGTATTTATTATAGATTGGTATGAAATGTTATTGGAAATTGTATGCATTGGTATGCAATGGTATGCAATGGTATTTATTATGCATTGGTATGCAATGTTATGAAATGGTATTCATATGCAATGGTATTGACAAAGGTATTTATTATGCATTGGTATGTAATGGTATTGGTATGCAATGGTATGCAATGGTATTGGAAATGGTATTGGCAATGGTATTTATTATGCATTGGTATCCAATGGTATGCAATGGTATTGGAAATGGTATGAAATATTATTGGAAATGGTATGAATTGGTATGCAATGGTATTGGAAATGGTATGAATTGGTATGCAATGGTATTGGAAATGGTATGTATTATGCATTGGTATGCAATGGTATTTATTATGCATTTATATGCAATTGTATTGACAATGGTTTTTATTTTTCATTGGTATGTGATGCAGGAGAATCTCTCCACGCTGGCAATGTGCCAACCGGAAAACACATTCAAAGCATGCATTCAAGGAGGAGAGCCGATAGTCCTCTCACATTTCAAAATTTGAAAATGTATTAAATGTTTGTAAGGCTAGTAGAGCTGAAGCCATGCCTTCAAGCATGTTGTAGTTGGTGTTGCCTTAATGGATGATAGGTAGAAGGGGATCTAACTCCAATTCATATTAGATGGCCCATTCAATGTAATTCATTGTAATTAATGTGAGTAGGTGAGATGGAGGGAAGAGCTCGAGGAGCCCCCTTTTTGTAAAATGATCTTTTGTATCTAGATGAGTAAGTTTCAAGAGAGGCAGAAGCAAGATTGGAGAGATAGGAGAGAGAGCCAAGACTCTGTTGCAGTCTGAGCTTTGTACACATTGTAATCAGACATTTACGTTAATGAGAAAAGAGCAGTTTTTCCTGCATATGATTCTGTGTGCTTATGTGTCTTTCGTAAATTCTATATGTGTGTTCATTTGTATGATGTAGATGAATGTTAGATTCAATCTACAGGGATATATAGATTTTCCTATTTGTGGGTTTTGTTGATTTCAGTCTGGGTTCTTTGTGGCTTCATGTAAGAGGTTGCATGATAGAGTGTTGAGGAATTTGTAAGCCAGTGCAAGAGTGCACATTTGAGTTCTGTGGAATTCAGACAAAGACATGCCAGGAGGGGGGACCAGAGGAATCATAGACTCAAGAAGAAGCATCAAAGTTACTGAATACTCTGGAGGTAAGACTGTGCAGAGGAAGGAACATAGAGAGAAACAAAATTACTAAGGATTGTATGAAGCTCTGCCAGGTGGGCATCGAGAAAGTGGAAAGATTGCATGAGAAGGACTTTGTTTCAAGTTCAGGGATAAGAGAAGTGTCTAGGAGAAGACACTTACATATTTTTTGAACACTTTGTAGACTCAGCAAGGCATGCTTGAGCAGAAGTTACCAGGAGGGCACTTATATCCTTTCAAGGACTGAAAGGAGACATAGTTGATGAATACTCTAGAGGAAGACCTGTGCAAGGAGTCTACTAGGCCAACACTCAGATGAAGTGTTGAGAGATAACCATCTGGAGGCTAGTCGAAGTGTAAGGAGAATGCACAAATATCAGTAGGAGGAGAAAAAACTACCGTTAGATCAACTGGAGAGACGAGATCTAGGCCGTTGGACTTCACGTCCAAATGCATAGAAGTGCACATAGGAGGAAACAGATCTGAACGCAGAAGTGTCTACTTGTTGTGAGCCGTCGGATCAGATAGAGTTGTGAGGAGGATAAGGTTGAGTCCCATTCAGCTCTCAAATCTTAGGAGGAATAAGAGTCATCGATCAAGAATAGATCTGGAATGTTGGTTCATTTCAGAATATCGGGGATTGCGATTTGGAAGAACAAGGTTCAACCTTGGTTTCCAAATCTGCAATACATGGAAGTCGGAATGAATCTAGGCCGTTGGTTAGCTGAGGACCTAGACCGTAGATCTAGGTCATGAAACTTTCAGGGATCGAAAGTTTGAAAAGGGGAAGAGATGAAACAATCATGACCATCCATCGGAGGGGACGTGTGGTGAGCAGGAAACATTTCACTGACTTGCTACTGAAGGAAGTCAATGGGCAGAGTTTTAAGAACTTGTGAGTCATGAGGCACGACGCGCCCAAAGGATTGGCCCTAGGTCATAGGACAGGGTCATATGGAGAAAACCTAAGGGAGGAGGTAGAGCCCACTAAGCCCTATTTCGGGTTTCAGAACTTGAAGGAGTCGTGGGACTCAACAACAGGATTCGTGAAATGCGAATTCCAAAGAACCTTTTGGAGTAAGGTCTATGGTCACAGTCAGTGATCATATGGACAGAAGACTAAGGGAGGAGATAGCAGGTGTTAAGCGCTAGTTTAGAGATCATATTTTGGGGTTTCAAAGGGCAAAGTGTTGGGATCGTATTTCACCAATACTCCTGGTCCTCAATACATGAAGTGCCTTTTGATAATGCCTGTGGTCACCATTGGTGGTCACATGGAGGGGAAGCTCGTGCCTTGTGCTTGTTTTTGCAAGTGGGGTTTCAACAGAAGGACCTGTGGATTTGTTCAAGAGGTTCTAGCAAAGAACCAAAGGAGTCACTTCGGCTCATGGAGGTAAATCGATCTTTGACCGAGAGGTCAGCGGACCCTGTCGAGGCAGAGGTAGGGGGTCTGCGTCAATGTGGTATCAGAGCCTGAACATAATTGATTTATGTAGGTAGCAAGTAAAGAAAGAAGATAGCTACTGAGGGCCATATGGGTGGTCAAGGCAAGGACCACCAACATAAAAGAAAGGTTGAGACAGACAAAGAGATCAGTGAGATAAGAACACAAATGGAGAAGGTTGCATTTAAAATGCAACAAGATCAAAAAATGCATTGGGTGTCTGAATGGCCCCTAAAGAAGAAAGTAAAGTGGTTCGTTCAAAAATTATTGGCTAGAGGACGACAAGAGACGTTGAGAAGGTGGCTAAGGTATGTTGAAAGCCTCAGGAATATAGAGGAAGTGGTTCACATCTATGAGCCAGAAGCTGAGAAGGATCTCAGAAACTGCCAAGTGGGAAGTGAGGAACTTTCAAGTTTCCAAGTGGGCAATGAGGAGAGGTCATGAGTTGATCTCAAAGTCTGCCAAGTGAGCGGTAATGAAAATACATATTTCCAGGAGGGAAATGAGATGGGATCAGTTGATCTCATAGACTGCCAGGAGGGCAGGGCAAAAATCCCAGATTGCCAAGTGGGCAAGGGAGAGAGGATGAGATCAGAGGAGAGTTCATATTAGTAAGGAGAGCTAATGGAGAAGGATAAGAAACACTTTTTGATCATTGGTGGAATTAAGGTATTCCTGCCACATAGCCCAGTCGAGGCAAGCATGTGTGTTGCCTATGTAGCAACAGCAGAAGGACAACCAGTTGTGACTGTCAAAGAGAAAGAAGAAATGGAACAGACATTAGAATATTCCCTAACAAAAGAGGATCACGTAGATGAGTTTCTCACTCTGTGGGAGATGGAATTGAGGATGTTGGAGGATTGGTTAGACCATCCAAAACCAACACACAGCTTCAAGGAGATAGTCATGATTTCAAGAGAAGAGCATTCAGTGGAATTGTTCAAAATTTTAGGCCAGGAGGCTGAACAAATGGAGATTGCAGTGTCAAGGTATGCAGAAGAAGGAAAGGACAAAATTTAGTTTGGAGAGCAACTAGAGGGAGCTGGAATTGAACCAACACAAGAATAAGAGGAATCTGAGCAGCAACTCAGTGAGAAAACTCCAGAGATGAACTTTGTAGCAGGATGGCAAGCTAAGGCCACAACAGATGAATAAAACAACACGGGGGGTCTAGTTGATATACCCACCAATGAGAAAGAAGTGTAGTCAAGTAGACTGGAAAGGAATATCCAGCCATGAGAGAAGTTGAACATAAGATAACCTACCATCGCGGCAGGGGAGATGCAGCAGCAACAACAGTGAGGCGATGGAGCAGATGGACAACTCCAGAGAACTATTTGGGATCCTAGTGGATTTCAATAGCCATGTTGGGAAGCTCCTGAGCAGGAGCTCATGGATTTTTCATAGCTATGGAGTATGATGCAGGAGCGTCTCTCCACGCCAGCAATGCGCCAACCAACAACACATTCAAAGAAAGCATTCAAGGAGGAGAGGCACCAGTCCTCTCACATTTCAAAATTTGAAAATGTATTAAATGTTTGTAAGGCTGGTAGAGACAAAACCATGCCTTCGAGCATGTTGTAGTTGGTGTCACCTTAATGGATAATAGGTAGAAGGGGATCTAACTCCAATTTAGATTATATCTCCCATTAAATGTAATTCATTGTAATTAATGTGAGTAGGTGAGATAGAGGGAAGAGCTCGAGGAGCCCGCTTTTTGTAAAAAGATATTTTGTATCTAGATGAGTAAGTTCCAAGAGATGAAAAAGAAAGATTGGAGAGATAGGAGAGAGAGCCGAGACTCTGTTTCAGTCTAAGCTTTGTACACATTATAATCAAACATTTATGTTAGTGAGAAAAGAGTAGTTTTTCCTTCAAATGATTTTGTGTGCTTATGTATCTTTCGTGAATGCTATATGTGTGTTCATTTGCATGTTGTAGATGTATGTTAGGTTCCATCTGTAGGGATAGATAGATTTTCCTATATGTGGGTTTTGTTGATTTTAGTCTGGGTTCTTTGTGGCTTCATGCAAGAGGTTGCATGAAAGAGTGTTGAGGACTCTGTAAGCCAGTGCAAGAGTGCACATATGAGTTCTATGGAATTCATACAAAGACGTACCATAAGGGTGGACCAGAGGAATCATAGACTCAAGAAGAAGCCTCAAAGTTACTGAATACTCTAGAGGTAAGACTGTGCAAAGGAAGGCATAGAGAGAGAAACATAATTACTGAGGATTTTGTGAAGATTTGTCAGGTGGGCATCGAGCAAGTGGAAAGATTGCATGAGAAGGACTATGTTTCGAGTTCGGGGATAAGAGAAGTGTCTTGGAGAATACAATTATAGATTTTCTAAACACTTTGTAGACTTAGCAAGGCGTTCTTGAGTAGAAGTTTCCAAGATGGCACTTATATCCTTTCAAGGAGTGAAAGGAGACAGAGTTGTTGAATACTCTGGAGGAAGACCTGTGCAAGGAGTGCACTAGGCCAAAACTATGATGAAGTGTTGAGAGATAACCATCTAGAGGCTAGTCGAAGCGTAAGGAGAATGAGCAAAGCTCAAGAGGAGGAGAAACAAATACCATTAGATTAGCTGGAGAGACGAGATTTGGACCATTGGACTTCACGTCCAGATGCATAGAAGAGTGCACAAGAGGAAATAGATTTGAACCATCAGATATAAATGCAGAAGTCCTGACTTGCCATGAGTCTTCAGGTCAGATAGAGTTGTGAGGAGGATAAGGTTGAGGCCCATTTAGTTCTCAAAGATTAGGAGGAATAAGAGTCGTTGACCAAGAATAGATATGGAACGTTGGCTCATTTCAGAATATCAGGGATCGCGATTTGGGAGAACAAGGTTCAACCTTGGTTTCCAAATCCCTGATACGTGGAAGCTGTATTGAATCTAGGTCGTTGGTTAGCGGAGGACCTAGACTGTAAATCTAGGTCACGAAACTTTTGGGGATCAGAGGTTTCAAAAGGGGAAGAGTCAAAACAATCAAGACCGTCCATCAGAGGGGACGCGTGGTGAGCAGGTAGCATTTCATTGACTCGTTGCTGAAGGAATTCAAGGAGGAGAGTTTTAATAACTCACGAGTCACGAGACATGACACACCCAGAGGATTGGCCCTAGGTCACAAGATAGGGTCATATTGGCGCAAACCCCCTGCCCTCGGGCCGATATCAGCACAGGATCTTTTCCAAACCCACGCCAAGGGTTAATCAAACCCTTTGTTTAAGCCATAAAGGACATCAGGTTTCGGGAGTTGGAGAGTCTTGATGTATTTCCATAGCTCTTGGCAAATGCCGAAATGCGAATTGTCAAGACGGTTGACCCTTCCAATGCGATGAGAAAACACCACCAATTACCCACTAGTTTCAGCATTCGAGACTTCGAGTGAACAGCCTATAGTCGTTCCTCTTCCCTTATGATTCCCCAAACTCTAAAATTTCACCTTTTTTGGGATCGACGACTGTGAGCCTCTCTTGATCCAACGGACCCGATATTTTCGGGATTTCGCGAACCGGGAGTTCGAAACTCTCGACTCCAAAATCACTTGTCGCACCAATCCTTGAATTCTAAAATAGCGACCTTTTTTGGATTCCGCATATCGGGAGTTTGAAACTCTTGGCCCCAAATCAATTGTCGCGCCAATTCCCAAATTTTGAAATAGAGATCTTTTCAGGATTTCGCGTACCAGGAGTTTGAAACTCTCGACCCCAAATCATAGCCTCCTCTACTTCCCGAACCCTGAAATGCCGAAATTACACTTCAAGGGGGAATCAATGGCTCCTGTTGTTTCTCATCCAACAATTTCTACTCCTCCTGAGCCCCTAAATGCTTAAAGACACTCGTCCTTAACCTTCTCACAGATCTGCGAGATCCAACGGTCCACGGGATTTCAGCACTTCTTCTACGAAGAAATTTCACCGTTCGTTCACTCTTGTTCAAGGATCTCTTGGCCAAAATGAATTAGTGTCCTTCCACCTGAACTTGACTTCTCCAAGATGATTTTGATCTCCGCCTCTCTTTGAACACTTCAAAGGTGCTATCCCTCCTGAGCTCTCACTTGCAAACTCAATCCCCGAAAAAGGAAACCTGCTCGCACCCCTTGTGGCAACTTTCAAATAACCTCTGATTATTTGAGTCTTCAACCCTATACACTCTTTGCAATAGTAGTCCTTCAACCTTCACCTTAGTTGATAATTTCTAAGGCTTCAACCATCCTGCGCACACCTTGCACGGATATGTACCTCACCTGCACTTCTGCTGGTTATGAGAACAATGATATCTCTCCTGAGCTTTCTAAGATAAAACTCAGATCCTCGTCAACACACAGCTTGCGGACGTTCACTGCACTCTTTGTAGGAATTCTCAGGGAGAGAAACAATTGAAACTCATTCTTCTCCTCTCTCAGACTTCATACACTCAACATGAAATCATACACCCGACACAACATTGAAACAGATGCATAACAAAGAATATAAAACAATCGTAAACATACCATTTAACAAATGTAAACAGTAAGCATCATAACACCCTAAAAATTGAGTCAAAGCTTCATATATTAACTCAAGCATTCATGTACATGGGTTCTTCTCTACAACTCTCTGCTTCAGCTCTACAACTTATGAGTTCTAAATGATCATAAAATTTTTTAATGATACAAGGGTGAGGGTGTCTATATCCGTTTTTCCCTCCTACACTTTCAAACTATCTAATCTATTAAATGAAATCTACCTACTTGCATTTATTATGCATAAATGCCTCTACATTTGACAGATGAGAGAAACGCTCAATGACGTAGACCCCCTGCCCTCGAGCCGAGATCCACACAGGATCGTCACTAAAACCACACCAAGGCTTAATCAAACCCTTTGTTTAAGCCACGAAAGATTTCAGGCTTCGCGAGTTGGAGGTTCTTGACAAAATGTCACAAATTTTACAATCACCGAAATTCTAAACGCCAACAAAGGTTGACTCCTCCAACACGAAAAGCACATGCCACCTTTTACCCACCAGTTTCGGCTTTCAGGACTTTGAGTGAACAACCAACAATCAATCCTCTTCCCTTATGATTCCCCGAACTCTGAAATGTCGGAATGCCGAAATGGGCTCAACGTCCCATGGAATGCGAGATCTATGGCCTTTTGTGATTTTCGCCGAAGCTTGACCCCTCCTTTGACTTCCGTCGCACGTATCCTCTGACTGATACTTGGGACCCACCTTTCGACATTTCTCTCTTCATGATTTTGGGAGTTGTGTTGACCATGCAAATCCACCTCTTGAGTCCTAAAACCCCAAAATCCGATTGGTACCCAACGACTATTGTCCCTCAATCTTTTCAGGAATTTTTCCTTTCCCTCTTCAAGATTTCACAAATCGGGAGTTTGAAACTCTTGATTCCAAAGTCACTGCCTCCTCTAATTCCTGAACCCTGGAAATCCGAAATGCTAAAATTCCACTCCAAAGACATGTTGTGTTTCATGACTTTGGGATTTTCAATGCAAAGACCCTCAGCTCCTTGTCATTGGAATTTCTGGAATGTCGAACCCTGAAATACCGAAATGCCGAAAATTCACACATGAAAATCCCTTTCACGATTCATGAATTAGAGTGACCAAGGATTTTGGCCTACACTTGAAACTTATGAATCTCGAATCCCCGAAATGATCTGTTGGTTCAAACTCACCACAATCAACAGTTCACGTTGACTCTTGATGTTAGGGTGGCAGATTCATCCAACTCCTAACCACCTTACATATCCCTTGGATCCTATGGTCCTCGCAGTTTCATGAGTTCTCCACAAAGAATTCTGACCACCAGATGCACTCCTCAATGACTTCTGCCCAAACGACTTGGTGTTCTCCCTCCTGAACTTGACTTCTATGAGTCGATTTCAATCTACGTCTCCCTTTGATGATGCAGCCACCCCTCCACAACCCATAGGTTAGAAGGTCCACATCAACAGGATCTTTCTCCTTTCACTGGCTCTAAGAACTCTAAAATGGATCTTCTATTTTCCTTTCGGAAAATCCACACCCACAACAAATCCTCGTGGGATCCCCCCTTTGCACTTAGGAGATCGAACTTCGCGATATCGCGAATCCTATGGTCGAGCACCTGCTCACTATGACCCCGAAGCCCGAAACTCCGAGACACCAATATCACCCCGACTTGTCATCTTTTGCGCATTTGCAAGTTGCGATAACATACGACTCTGCCCACGAACCCCAAAATCCTGATATTCTATTTGACGAAATCCTGAGATGTCAAATTTTGACACGTTTCTCGGTGCTGGCCCCACAACTAGCCTTCTCGCCTTTTCGAGACTTCAACTTGATTGACTTCCACATCGATAGTTTGCCACCTATCCACCTTGATGACCTCTGTGGTCCCACACAATCCTATCGATCCTTCATGGCTTCGCACTTTGCGATTTCGTGTACTTTGATACCAAGTTTTGACCCTTCCACTCACGAAATCCCGATAGGTAATTTCACGAGTGATCCAACGACCCCTGGCTGACTTGGATCTATGGCTCTACTGCTCTTGAGCTTAGAACCTTTCGAAGCACTCGTTGTAACTTCCCTGCTCCTTTGTGAGATTTGACGGCTCATGGGACTTCGTGGATTCTCCATAGAGAATTTCGACCATCCGTCTCTTTCTTTGAGAACTTCTGCGCGATCTAAGCAAAAGTGTCTCTCTCTACAAAAATCGTCCTCCTGCAGTCCAATGTCACTACGCCTTCCTTCAAACTCTCAAGGTATTTGGCCTCATGCCTTCCTTCGACTCCTTCAAAGGTCTAATTCCTTCTAAGATTTCTCCAACTTTGAGCCTTTCTGAAAACTCTTGCATGCACTCCTTGCGGCAGACTTTCAAACACTTTCAAGTGCTTGACTCCCTTCAACTCTGCGCACACCTGCAGCAACAATCTCTCAATACTTCACTCAGGTTTGCAACCTTGAGACTTTACCCGGCCTGTGCACTCCTTGCACGGCTCCTATTCCTAACTGCACTTTTGAGTGAATGAAAACAAAAGCTACTATATTTGAGATTTCAGAGACAAACCTCTGAACCCTTTGTCAATGCACTCCTTGCAGACAATTCAACTACATTCCTTGCAGGAACTCTTGCTCAGATAGAGAAACAATTGAAACTCATTCCTTTTCCCTTTCCTCTCAGATTTCAAACATTCAACAAGAAATCATTCATACATAGCATAAAAGCAAATGTACGGTAGAAAAGGTAAAATAACCATGAGCATAACATTCAATATACATACACAGAGAACAAACATGATGCCATGAATCTGAATCAAAGCTTTCTCTAATAATTCAAATCTCTTCGTCATCTATTCATGCTCATAATAATCATACAATCCACAATGAGGGTGTCTATATCCTGTTTCCCTCTCGCATTCTAAATCTGTCTAATCTAGAATTGAATTCTATCTACTTGCATTAACTACCATAAATTCCTTCTACCTACTAAGGATGAGAGAGAATCACTCAAGGTTCATTTACATTATACAAGGGCGCTCCTTCTTAATGGCTTCATTAATATTTTAATACATTTTCAAAATTTGCGTTGGGCGTTTTTCCAGCTGTCCGTTGTCTCCGCGCTGGCTCACTTGAGATGCTCCCGCATCATACTCCCTTGCTTGAAAATTTTCATGGGCTCCTGTCCATGATTTCGCGTACGGTGTGTCCATGCCTCTGGACCTCTTCTTCGTTCTCCCAACTGGCATCTTCAACTAGATGGCCCTTCCACTTGACCAAATATTCAAAGTATTGTTTGCACCTGGTCTTCTTGCTCACTCTTTTGTTCAGTATGCACTCCATCTATGGATTATCTGCAACTAGCATCTTCTTTATGCATTGGATTACTGGCTGTTCATTTTCCGTTCCTGCGTCCTCAACTTTATATGGGTACAAATCTGAGATATTAAATATCGGAGAAATTTCGATCCCATCGGGTAATTCAATCTCGTAAGCATTCACCCCAAATTTCTTCAAGACCTTACATGGTCCGATTTTCTTCATCTTCAGTTTATTATACATTCCTCTCGGGAACCTTTCTCTTCTCAAATGTTCCATGATCAAATCAAAAACCTAAAATTGAAGTTGTCTCCTATGTTGATCTGCTCTGCGCTTATATTCCTGGCTCGAACTCTGCAAGCGTTCCTTCACCTAGTTGTGAAGTTTCTTCATTGCCTCTGTGAATTCTTCTACATTAGCGCTCCTAGTTGCAATCTGTTCTGAATCTCTCAATTCAGAAATTCCTCTCGGCTGCATGCCATAAACAATCTAAAATAGACTCTGCCCCGTTCTTCTGTTAACTGAGTCGTTATAAGAAAATTCCCCCTGTGGTAATATGTTGTCCCACTGGCTGTGGTGTTCTGTCACCAGGCTTCTCAGCAAGTCTCCCAGACTTATGTTCACCACTTATGTCTGTCCATCCATATGAGGATGATAAGTTGAAATAAATGACAAGTTAGTCCCCAGCTTCTTCCATAAGGTCCTCCAAAATTTTCCTATGAACTTAGTGTCTCGATCCGAAACTATACTCCTTGACAAGCCATGAAGTTGAATGACTTCTTTAAAAAACAGATTCCCAATGTGAGTTGCGTCACTGGTCTTCTGACATGGACTGAAGTGTGCCATCTTGGAAAATCTATCCACCACTACAAAGATTGAGTCAAAACCTCTTTGTGTTCTTGGCAACCCCAATATGAAATCCATGCTGATTGCATCCCACAGCCTCTCAGGTATGGGAAATGGTTGATAAAACCTTGCATTCCGTCTTCTTCCCTTCGAATGCTGGCAAATTATACATCTGTCCACGAATCTCTTGATGTATTCTCGCATTCCCGGCCAAAAATATGACTCATTCAACTTTGCAAACGTCTTGTCGTGACCAAAGTGCCCTGCCAATCCTCCACTGTGCTTCTCCTTCAGCAAATTCTCCCTCATGGAGCATTTCAGAATACACAACTGATTACCTTTAAACAATAATCCTTCCTGGATCATGTATTTTGTCCATTGGCCTCGATCTCTGAGAATTGGATTCTCAGCTGCTTCATACGCTTCTTTAAAATTTGGATCACCCTTGTACATGTCCCTGAGATCATCAAAACCCAACGTTTTGACCCTGAACTCTTGCAATAGCAAACACTTCCTGCTCAAACCATCAACAACTTTGTTAGCAGTACCAAAGATATGTTTAATCACAAAAAGTGAAATTCTACATGTATTCAACCCACTTTACATGTCTCTGATTCAACTTTTCCTGTTGAGTCACAAACTGCAATGCATGATTGTCACTGGACAAGACAAACTCTTTCGGGATCAACTAATGTCTCCATTTTTTCAATGCCTGTATAATAGCATAAAACTCCTTATCATAAGTGGAATATTTCACTTTCGCTTCATTCAACTTTTCGCTGAAGTATGTTATCAGCCTGTCCTCTTGACTCAAGACTGCCCCTATTGCAAATCCATTTGCATCGCATTTCATCTGAAATGTCTTTTGGAAATCCGGTAGAACCAAAATTGGTTGTTCTGTGATCTTCCTCTTCAACAGATTAAAACTCTTCTCAGCCTCTTCTGTCCAATGAAAAGACTTGTGTATTTTCTTCACTGTATCCATCACCGGTGCACTAATTCCACTGAAATTCCTAATGAACTTCCGGTAGAAACTAGCCAATCTGTGAAAACTTCTCACCTCAAAGATATTCTTCGGTGATGACCAATTCATGATTACCTCCACCTTATCTGGATCCGTCCTCAACTCATCTGCAGAAATAACAAATCCTAAGTAAATGAGCTCTATCTTCATGAATGAGGATTTCTTCGTGTTTATCAACAACTTCTCCTACTGTAACCTCTGCATCACTGTAGCCAAATGTTTCAGATGCTCTGCCACTGTTTTACTGAAAACCAGTATGTCATCCAGATATACGATAACAAATTTTTCGATGAACTCCCTCAGGAATTCGTTCATCAACCTCATGAAGGTTCTCGGTGTGTTCCTTAAGACAAATGGCATAACAAGCCATTCATACAACCCTTCATTGGTTTTGAAGGTTGTCTTCCACTCATCACCCTCTCTCATGTGGATTTGATGATAACCGCTTTTCAAATCAATCTTTGAAAAATACTTTACTCCACTCAAGCAATCCATCAGATCATCCATCCTTGTTAATGGAAATCTATACCTAATGGTTATCTTGTTGATCACGCTCGATTCAGTACACATCCTCCAGCCTCTATATTTCTTCGGACTGAGTACTGTCAAAACAACACACAAACTCAATCTTTCTCTAACCAACCCTTTGTTCAAAACATCCTGGACTTGTCTTTTGACCTCTTCATTCTCCTGCGGCGTTAATCTGTACGTGGCTTTGTTTGGAAAACTGGCTCCTGGTATGAGATCAATATGATGACTCACACTTCTGATCGATGGCAACGAACGAGGTAGTTCATCCACTACTATGTCAGTAAACTCTTCCAGCAGTTCTTGAACCTCTTCTGGTAAATCGTCTACTCTTGTGTTGATCAAAACAATCTTCGGTTTCCTGACCACAATGAATTGCGGTTCTTCCTTCTTCTTAACCTCTGTAAGAAGTTCCTTCCCACTCATGAGAAGTGCAGTGTTACTTACTTCCGGTTTCACCTCCTTATCCTTGATTGGAAGCAACATGTGAGTTCTCCCATTCTTCTCTAGGGTGTATGTGTTCATTCTCCCATCATGAATCACATTCTTGTCATATTTCCATGGTCTACCCAGCAATAGATGAAAAACATCCATGGGAATAACATCACAGAGTATCTTATCATTATATCCTCCTATCTTGAATTCAACTAAACATTGTTTAGTGACAGTTACCTGATGTCCTTTTTGTAGCCACGAAACTTTGTATGGGCTTGGATGATCAATCGTCTCCAGCTCCAGCTTTTCTACCATCTCTATAGAAACGAGGTTATCTGTGCTACCACTTTCCACAATGACCTTGCATACCCTATCCTTGGTCTTGCAAGCAGTCCATAAAAGTTTGTTCCTTTGGACTGAACTCTCCACCTCCTTCTCTAGTGTCAAAAGAACTTTTTTCATCATCAGTGATCTTCCACCTTCAACGTCTTCTGCCTCAACATCCTGCCTCTGTGCTTCGGCAATGTGAGTCTCTCCACTCTCTTTATTTTTATCTGGACACTAATAGGACTTGTGCCCATTCTTTCCACATGTGAAGCATGTTATTACTCCACCTCTTCCTCTTCCTCTACCTCTAGTACAAGGAAAAGTATTATTGTCAGCATAATCTCCTCTCTGCTCAGTATGTTGCCCTCGTTGTTCAGCATATTTCCCTCACTGTGAGCTTCCTCCTCTCTCATTTTGAGTCTGAGGTTTCTTCCAGTCCTCCTTGGGTTTCTGGTTTCTATCCTGGGCAACTGATTTGCCTTTGGGCTGACTTCTGCCTCGGCCTCTCTGACTATTCTTTCGACTCAACTTCTCTTCAGCTTTTAGAGCCATCTGATAAGCATCTTCCACCATTCAGATGGTTACCATGCTCATCTCATATTGAATGTCATATCTAAGACCATTCATGTATCTGGCAACTTTTTCATCATTGCTTTTTCAATGACCTGCCCTGATGTTCAGCTTGTAGAATTGTTCAGTGTATTCTTTCATTGTCATCAACTTCTGTCTCAAGTTCTGCATTCTCCTGAACAGAGTAATTTGAAAATCCCTGGGGATGAATTGTGCCTTCATCTTCGCGATCATTCTGTCCCAGATTTTGATCTTCTTCTTTCCTTTGCAGCGTATGTCAGCTTATAGTTCATCCCACCACAATGCTGCATGTCCTTTCAATCTTGTGACAACATGCTTGACCTTCTTATCCTCTTCAACATATTCATAGTCAAAGTATGTGTCCAGAGCTCTAATCCAGTCTAGAAGATCCTCTGCATCCAGATTTCCCTCATAAACTGGAATGTCCATTTTCACTCTTGCACCCATTCTTGAAATAGCTCTGATCAAACGTTCGTTTGCTGCATCTTCATCTGCAACTTCTTCTTCATGTTCAACCTCAATTTCACTTTCGGAATCACTTAGATCCCCAGCACTGACTATGCATCTCTATGTTGTCTTCATGTCTTCAAGTCTGGCGTGTAAATCATGCATTTCTTTTTCCATGGCTAGATCAGTCATCTGCCTACCTCTTCTTCTCGACATTTCCCTATCCTCTGGTGGATCGGGTGTTTGCTTGTCCCTTCCCCTTGGCGACATGGTAAATTTTCTTTGTCTCTGCTACAGAAATAAAAGAACCTTTCTGTGCTCTGATACCAAGTGATGATGCAACCACCCCTCCACAACTCGCAGGTCGAAAGTTCCACGTCAACAGGATCTTTCTCCTTTTACTGTCCTGAAGAACTCTAAAACGGCTCTTCTATTTTCCTTTCGGAAAATATGCACCCATAGAAAATCCTCGTGGGATCCCCCCTTTGCACTTAGGAGATCAGACTTTGCGATATCGCGAATCCTGTGGTCAAGCGCCTGCTCACTATGACCCTGAATCCTGAAATTCTGAGACCCCGATATCACCCCAACTTGTCAGCTTTCGTGCGTTCGCGAGTTGCGATAACATATAGCTCTGCCCATGAACCCCGAAATCCCGATATTCTATTTGCCAAAATATCGAGATGTCATATTTCGACACATTTCTTGGCGCTGGCCCCACAACTAGCCTTCTCGCCTTTTCGAGACTTCAACTCGATTGACTTACATGTCGATAGTGTGCCCCCTATCCACCTTGCTGACCTCTGTGGTCCCACACAATCCTATCAATCCTTCATGGCTTCGCGCTTTACGATTTCGTGTACTTTGATACCAAGTTTCGACCCTTCCACTCACGAAATCCCGATAGGTAATTTCACGAGTGATCAAATGGCCCCTAGCTGACTTGGATGTACGGCTCTACTTCTCCTGAGCTTAGAACCTTTCCAAGCACTCGTTGTAACTTCCCTGCTCCTCTGTGAGATCTGACAGCTCATGGGACTTCGTAGATTCTCCACAGAGAATTACGACCGTACATCTCTTTCTCTGAGAACTTCTACGTGAACTAAGCAAAAGTGTCTCTCTCCATGGAACTCATCCTCTTGCGGTCCAACGTTGCTACGCCTTCCTTCAAACTCTCAAGGTATTTGGCCTCGTGCCTTCCTTCGACTCCTTCGAAGGTCTAATTCCTTCTGAGCTTTCTCCTTGTGGCAGAATTTCAAACACTTTCAAGTTCTTGACTCCCTTCGACTCTGTGCACACCTGCAGCAGCAGTCTCTCAATACTTCACTCAGGTTCGCAACCCTGAGACTTTACTCGGCCTACACATTCCTTGCATGGCTCCTATGCCTAACTACACTTTTGAGTGAATGAGAATAAAAGCTACTCTATCTGAGCTTTCAAAGACAAACCTCTGAACCCTTTGTCAACGCACTCCTTGCTAACAATTCAACTACACTCCTTGCAGGAACTCTTGCTCAGATAGAGAAATAATTGAAACTCGTTCCTTTTCCCTTTCCTCTCAGATTTCAAACATTCAACAAGAAATCATTCATACATATCATAAAAGAAAATGTACAGTAGAAAAGGTAAAATAACCATGAGCATAACATTCAATATACATACACAAAGAACAAACACGACGCCATGAATTTGAATCAAAGTTTTCTCTAATAATTCAAATCTTTGTACATGGGGTGTCTTCACACAACTCTCTGCTTCTCAGCTCTGTATGCTCTTCGTCATCTATTCATGCTCATAATAATCATACAATACACAATGAGGGTGTCTATATCTCATTTCCCTCTCGCATTCTAAAACTGTCTAATCTAGAATTGAATTCTATCTACTTGCATTAACTACCATAAATTCCTTCTACCTACTAAGGACGAGAGAGAATATCTCAAGGTCCATTTACATTATACAAGGGTGCTCCTTCTTAATGGCTTCATTAATATTTTAAGACATTTTCAAAATTTGTGCTGGGCATTTTTCCAGTTGTCTGTTGTCTCTGCGCTGGCTCACTTGAGATGCTCCTACATCACCCTTTGAGCACTTCAAAGGTTTTATCCTTCTTGAGCTTTCACTTGTAAACTCAAGCTTCCCAAAAGGATCCCTGCTCGCACTCCTTGCAACAAATCTTCAAATAACCTCTGGTTATTTGAGTCTCCAACCCTATGCATTCTTTGCAACAGTGGTCCTCTCAATCTTCCCTCTGGATTTATAAAATGCAAGGCTTCAATTTTCTTTTGCACACCTTGCACGACTCTGTGCTTCACCTGCACTTCAACTGGTATGAGAACAACGATATCTCTCCTGAGCTTTCTGAGATAAAACTCAAAACCTGGTCAACGCACACCTTGCGGATGTTCATTGGACTCCTTGTAGGAATTCTTAGGAAGAGAAACAATTGAAACTCATTATTCTCCTCTCTCAGACTTCATACATTCACCATGAAATCATACACACAATGCAACATTGAAGCAAATGCATAACAGAGAAACAAATCAACTGTAAACATACCATTCAAAAAATGTAAACAATAAGCATCATAACACCATGAAATTTGAGTCAAAGCTTCATATATTAACTCAAGTGCTCATGTACATGGGTTCTTCTCTACAGCTCTCTGCTACAACTCTATAGCTTATGAAATTCCGAATGATCATAAAATTACAATGATACAAGGGTGAGGGTGTCTATATATGTTTTCCCTCCTACGCTTCTAAACTGTCTAATATAACATTCATATCTACCTACTTTACATTAACAGACTTAAATGCCAATTACATCTGGAAAATGAGAGTAATTTCTCCAAATCTGTTCATATCTCCAAGACATAAATGTAAGTACGCTTCTCCTAGCTATTACATTAATGCTTCAGATTTCAAAATTCAAAACGTTTTCATAAAAACATGCCCTTTCTTTTTCATCTGTGCATCCAGTTGTTCCTTTGGCTAGGCGTGTGCTTTGGCTTTGTACGATGCTCCTGCATCATACTCCCTCACTTGAAAATTTCCATGAACTCCTGTTCATGAGTCCTTGCACGGTCTGTCCATGCTTTTGAATTGTTCCTTCATCCTCTCAACTGGCATCTTCAACTGGATGTGCCTTCCACTTGACCAAGTATTCAAAATACTCTTTTCTACTTGTCTTTTTGCTAACCCTTTTGTCAATTATGATTTCCATCTGTGGCTCTACATCTATAGGCATTTATTTTGTCCATTGAACCTCTTTCTCTTCCTCCCTTGTTCCTACCTCTTCAGCTCTATAAGGGTACAAATCTGCAACATTGAATATTGGAGAGATTTCGACCCCGTCAGGTGGTTCAATCTCATATGTGTTTGCCCAAAATTTCCTTATAACCTTGCACGGTCCAATCTTTTTCATCTTCATCTTATTATACGTTCACCTTAGGAACCTCTCCTTCCTTAGATGTGCAAGAATCAAATCACCAACTTCAAATTGAAGTTCTCGCCTCTGTTGATCTTCTCTTCACTTGTATTCTTGACTTGAACTCTACAATCGCTCCTTAACTCGGCTGTGGAGCTCCTTCAATCCTTCTGTAAAGTCCTCTGCACTAGCACTCCTGAATTCATTTTGTTCTGAATATTTCAATTCAGAAACTCCCCTTGGTTGCATTCCATATACAATCTGGAATGGACTCTACCCTGTGCTTCTATTGAGTGAATCATTGTAAGTGAATTCTGCATGTGGCAGAATGTGATCCCATTGACTGTGGTGTTCAGTCACTAAGCTTCTTAACAAATCTCCCAAGCTCATGTTCATGAATTCTATCTGTCCATCTGTCTGAGGATGATATGATGAGCTAAAAGACAATTTTTTCCCCAACTTCTTCCATAAGGTCCTCCAGAAATGTCCTACGAACTTGGTATCTCGATCAGAAATGATACTCCTTGGCAAGCCGTGAAGTCTGACGACTTCCTTGAAAAACAGGTTCGCAATATGAGTTACGTCACTGGTTTTCTGGAATGGTATGAAATGTTCCATTTTTGAAAATCTGTCGACTACCACAAAGATTGAATCATATCCTCTCTGTATCCTTGGCAGTCCCAATACAAAATCCTTCCTCACTGCGTCCCATGACCTTTTAGGTATGGGTAATGGTTGGTATAACCCTGTGTTCTACCTTTTTCCTTTTGTGTGCTGACAAATTCTGCACCTGTCCACAAATTTCTTGACATCTATCCTCATCCCTGGCCAAAAATATGAGCCATTCAACTTTGATAACATCTTGTCATGACCAAAATGTCCGGCCAATCCTCCACTGTGTTTTTCCTTCAGGAAATTCTCCCTCATGGAGCATCTTGGAATACATAGTTGATTTCCCCTGAACAATAATCCATCCTCGATCATGTATTCAGTCCATTGGCTTCTATCCCTGAGAGATGGAATCTCAGATGCCTCATATGCCTCCTTGAAGTCTGGATCATCCCTATACATTTCTTTAAGGTTATCAAAACCCAAATTCTTGACTCTGAATTTCTGCATAAGCAAACATTTCCTGCTCAAAGCATCAACAAATTTGTTAGCAGTTCCAGAAATATGCTTAATCACAAAAGTAAAATTCTACATGAATTCAACCCATTTAGCATGTTTTTGGTTCAACTTCTCCTGTCGAGTCACAAATTGTAAAGCGTGATTATCGTTGTACAAAACAAACTCCTTGGGAACCAAATAGTGTCTCCATTTCTTCAGTGCTTGTATGACTGCATAGAATTCTTTGTCATATGTGGAGTACTTAATCTTCGCTTCATTATGTTTTTCACTGAAATATGTGATCGGCCTGTCGTCTTGGCTCAAGACCTCTCTAATTACAAATCCACTCGCATCACACTTGACCTAGAATGTCTTGCTAAAGTACAGTAAAACCATAATTGATTTCTCAATGATCTTCTTCTTTAGCAGATTGAAACTCTTCTCTGCTTCCTCTGTCGAGTGAAAATATTTGTGTCATTTCTTCACTGTATCTATCATCGGTGTGCTAATTCCACTAAAGTTTCAAATGAATTTCATGTAGAAGCTAGCCAAACCATGGAAGCTTCATACTTCAAACACACTCTTTGGTGATAGCCAATCCTTAATCACCTTTATCTTTTTCGTATCCATATTCATTTCATTTGCAGAGATAAAAAAACCCAAATAAATGAGTTATGTCCTCATAAATGACGATTTCTTCATATTAATCAACAATTTCTCCTGTTGTAATATCCTCATTACTACAACTAGATGTTTTAAGTGTTCTTCTTCTGTCTTGCTGAAAATTAATATATCGTCATGATATACAATGACAAATTTCCCTATGAATTCCTTCAGTACTTCATTCATCAACCTCATGAAAGTACTAGGCACATTCGTTAAGCCAAATGGAATGACAAGCCATTCATACAACCCCTCATTCATCTTGAATGTTGTCTTCCATTCATCACCTTCTCTCATTCGAATTTGATGATATCCTCTTTTCAAATCAATCTTTGAAAAAAAATTTGCTTCACTCAAGCAATCCATCAAGTCGTCCATCCTTGGCAATGGAAATATGTATCTGATGATAATATTATTGATTGCCCTTGAGTCTATACACATTCTCCAGCCTTTGTCTTTCTTTGGACTGAGCACTATCGGAACAACGCATGGACTCAAGCTCTCTCGAATCAATCCTTTGTCGATTAAGTCCTAGACCTGTCTCTGAACTTCTTCATTTTCCTGCGACGTCAACCTATACATAGCTTTGTTCGGAAAACTGGCTCCAGGTATAAGATCAATATGATGGCTTATACTCCTGATAGGTGGCAACGAACAAGGTAGTTCATCCACTAATATATCAACAAACTCTCCCAGCAACTCCTGGATTTCCTCTGTTAAATCATCTATTCTCATACTGGTCAAAACAATTTTAGGCTTCCTGACCACAATAAATTGTGTCTTCCTTCTTCTTAACCTCATTAAGAAGTTCCTTCCCACTCATGAGAAGTACAGTGTTGCTCATCTCTGTTTTCACTTCTTTATCCTTAATCAGCAGCAACATGTGCATCCTACCATTTTTCTCCAGGGTGTACGTGTTCTTTCTCTCATCATGAACTATGTTTCTATCATATTGCCATGGTCTACCCAGCAATAGATTACAAACATCCATGGGAATGACATCACATAATATTTCATCTTTATATCCTCCTATTTTAAATTCAGCTAAACATTGTTTAGTGACATTTACCTGATGTCCTTTTTGTAGCCACGAAACTCTGTATGGGATTGGATGTATAACAGTCTCCAACTCCAGCTTTTCTACCATCTCTGTAGATACGACATTGTCTGTCCTACCACTATCCACTATGACCTTCCATACCCTATCCTTAGTTTTGCAAGCAGTCTGAAATAGACTATTTCTTTGGGCTGGGTTCTCTTCTTCCTTCTCTGGTTTCAAGAGAACTTTCCTCATCGTTAAGGATCTTCCGCCCTCAGTGTCCTCTGCCTCAACATTCCATCCTTGATCTTCGGCAATGCGAGTTTCACCACCATATTTCTTCCTATCTGGACACTCATAGGATTTATGTCCAATTTTTCCACATAAAAAGCATTTCACTTCATGTCCTCTGGCTCGAGGAAAGGTATTTTTATCATCATACTGCCTTCCCTGTGAGCTTCCTCCTCTCTCAGGTTGAGGTTGAGGTTTCTTCCCCTCTTCTTTAGGTTTCTGAGTTCTGTCTTGGGAAATTGTTTTGCCTCTGGCTTGACTTCTACCTTAGCCTCTTTGACCTTGCTTTTGGCTCAGCTTCTCTTCAGCTTTCAAAGTTATCTGATAAGAATCTTCCACATTTCAAATGGTCATCATTCCCATCTCATCTTGAATGTCATATCGTAGACCATTCATGTACCTGGAAACTTTTTCATCATCGCTTTCCCGATGACCTTCTTTGATGTTTATCCTATAGAATTCTTCAGTGTATTCCTTCACTGACATCATCTTCTGTCTCAAATTCTGCATCCTCCGAAACAAAGTGATTTGATAATCTCTAGTATAAATTTGGATTTCATCTTTGCAATCATTCTATCCTAGCTTTTGTTTTATGATTGCCCTTGCAGCATCTGTCAGCCTTCAGTTCATCCCACCACAGTGTTGCATGCCCTCTAAGTCTAGTTACGACATGTTTGACTTTCTTATCTTCCTCGACATCCTCATAGTCAAATTATTTGTCTAGAGCTCTAATCTAGTCTAGAAATTCTTCAACATCCAAGTTCCCCTCATACACTGGAATGTCTATTTTTTCCCTAGCACCTATCCTTGCAACAACCCTGAATAGGCATTCTTCTACCACATCTTTGACTGCAACTTCTTCTCCTTCATTTCCAACTTCATTTTCACTTTTATCCTCGCTGATATCCCCAGCGTCGACTGTGCGCCTCTGTGTTTTCTCCATAGCATCAAGTCTGGCACATAACTCATGCATTTCTCTTTCCACTGCTGGATTAGGCATTTGCCTATCTCTTATTCTCGACGGCATGGTTGAAATTTTTTCCTCTTTTATCCCTACTACAGAAAGCAAAGAATTTGTTCCGGGCTCTGATACCACAACTGGCACAAACCCCCTACCCTCAGGCCGAGATCAGCGCAGGATATTTTCCAAACCCACGCCAAGGGTTAATCAAACCCTTTGTTTAAGCCACAAAGGACTTCAGGTTTTGGGATTTGGAGAGTCCCGATGTATTTCCACAACTCTTGGCAAATGCCGAAATGCGAATTATCAAGATGGTTGACCCTTCCAATGCGATGAGCACTCGCCACCTATTACCCACTAGTTTCAGCTTTTGGGACTTCGAGCGAACAGCCTACAGTCATTTCCCTTCCCTTATGATTCCCTGAACTCCAAATTTTCACCTTTTTTGGGATCAACGACTGTGAGCCTCTCTTGATCCAATAGACCTGATATTTTTGGGATTTCACGAACTCGGAGTTCGAAAATCTTGACTCCAAAATCACTTGTCGCACCAATCCCTGAATTCTGAAATAGCGACCTTTTCGGGATTCCACATACCGGGAGTTTGGAACTCTCGACCCCAAATCACTTTCCGCGCCAATTCTCGAATTTTGAAATAGCGACCTTTTTGGGATTCCGTGTACCGGGAGTTTGAAACTCTCGACCCCAAATCATAGCCTCCTCTACTTCTCGAACCCCAAAATGACGAAATGTCAAAATTCCACTTCAAAGGGTAATCAATGGCTCTTGTTGTTTCTCATCCAACAGTCGCTACTCCTCCTGAGCTCTTGAACAATAAAAGACACTCATCTTTAACCTTCTCACAGATATTCAAGATCCAACGGTCCACGGGATTTTGGCACTTCTTCCAGGAAGAAATTTCACCATTTGTTCACTCTTCTTCAAGGATCTCTTGGCCAAAATGACTTAACGTCCTTCCACCTGAACTTGACTTCTGCGAGATGATTTCGATCTCCGCCTCCATTTGAACACTTAAAAGGTGCTATCCCTCCTGAGCTCTCACTTGAAAACTCAAGGCCCCAAAAAGGAATCCTGCTCGCACCCCTTGCGACAACTTTCAAATAACCTCTGGTTATATGAGTCTTCGACCCTGTGCACTCTTTGCAATAGTAGTCCTTCAACCTTCACCTTATTTGATAAGTTCTAAGGCTTCAACCAGCTTGCGCACACCTTGCACGACTCTGTACCTCACCTGCACTTATGTTGGTTATGAGAACAACGATATCTCTCCTGAGCTTTCTGAGATAAAACTCAGATCCTCGTCAACACACACCTTGCAGACGTTCACTGCACTCTTTGCAGGAATTCTCAGGGAGAGAAACAATTGAAACTCATTCTTCTCCTCTCTCAGACTTCATACACTCAACATGAAATCATACACCCGACACAGCATTGAAACAAATGCATAACAGAGAAAATAAAACAACTGTAAACATACCATTTAACAAATGTAAACAATAAGCATCATAACACCCTGAAAATTGAGTCAAAGCTTCATATATTAACTCAAGCAATCCTGTACATGGATTCTTCTCTACAACTCTCTGCTTCAACTCTACATCTTATGAGTTATGAATGATCATAAAAAATTTCAATGATACAAGGGTGAGGGTGTCTATATCCGTTTTTCCCTCATACGCTTCCAAACTGTCTAATCTATTAAATTAAATCTACCTAATTGCATTCATTACACATAAGTTCCTCTACATTCGACAGATGAGAGCAATGCTCAAGATCTGTTTACAACATCTAGATATAAATGTAAGTATGCTTCCCCTAGCTATTACATTAATATCCACTCATTAATTTTTCAAAACATTTCAAAATGTGCACTGGTGCTTTTTCAGCTGTCTTCCGCCTTTGTGCTTGCTTGGTTGGTTGTGTACGATGCTCCTGCATCACATATGGAGAAAACCTAAGGGAGGATCTAGAGCCCGCTAAGCTCTATTTTGGGTTTCGAAACTTGAAGCAATTGGGGGACTTAGCAACAGTATTTGCGAAACGAAAATTCCGAAGCACCTTTTGGAGTAAGGTCTGTGGTCATAGCCGGTGATCATATGGATGAAAGACTAAGGGAGGAGCTAGCAAGCATTAAGTGCTAGTTCAGAGATCGGATTTTGGGGTTTCGAAGGGCAGAGTATTAGGCTCATATTTTGCCAATACTCCCAGGCCTCGATACACGAAGTGCCTTTTGATAAGGCTTGTGGTCACCACCGGTGGTCACATGGAGGGGAAGCTCGTGCCTTGTGCTTGTTTTCATAGGTGGGGTTTCAATAGAAGGACCTGTGGATTTGTTCGAGAGGTTCTAGCAAAGAACCAAAGGATCCACTTCGGCTCATGGAGGTGAATCGATCCTTGACCGGGAGGTCAGTGGACCTTGTTGAGGCAGAGGTAGGGGGTCTGCGTCAGTATGCAATGGTATTGGCATTGGTATGAAATGGTATTGGTATTGGTATGCAATCATATGCAATGGTATTGGAAAAAGGTATATATTATTCATTGGTATGCAATGGTATTGGTATGTAGTTGTAAGAAATGGTATGAAATGGGATTGACAATGGTATGCATTGGTATGCAAAGGTATTGGCATGCAATGGTATTGGTATGCAATGGTATTGGAAATGGCATGCAATGTTATTGGAAATGGTATGCAATGGCATTGGTGTGCAATGGTATGGAATGGTGGCATTGATACGCACTGGTATTGGAAATGGTATTTATTATGCAATGGTATTGATATGCAATGGTATTGGTATGCAATAGTATGGATTGGTATGCAATGGTATGGTATTGTATGGTATTGTTGTCCAATGGTATGCATTGGTATGCAATAGTATTGGAAATGGTATTATTATGAATTAGTATGCAATGGTATTGGTATGTGCTGGTATGCAATGGTATTGGCAATGGTATTTATTATGCATTGGTATGCAATGGTATCGGAAATGGTATGCAATGGTATCCAATGGTATTTGCAATTGTATTTATTATGCATTGGTATGAAATGGTATTTCTATGCAATGGTATGCAATGGTATTGGCAATGGTATGCAATGGTGTTTGCAATGGTATGCAATGGTATTGGTATGCATTTGTATTGGTATGCAATGGTATTGGAAATTGTATTTATTATGCATTGATATGCAATGGTATGCAATGGTATTGGTATGCAATGGTATTTATCATGCATTGGTATGCAATGGTATTGGAAATGGTATGCACTGGTTTGGAATGGTATTGGTATCGGTATGCAATGGTGTTGGTATGAAATGGTATTGGCAATGGTATTTATTATGCAGTGGTATGCATTGGTATTGGAAATGGCATGAAATGGTATTAGCAATGGTATGCATTGGTATGCAATGGTATGTAATGGTATTAGTATGAAAGTGAATGCAATGGTATTGGTATAAAATGTTATGCACAGTGGTTTTTATTATGCATTGGTATGCAATGGTATTGGCAATGGTATGCAATGGTATTGTCAATGGTATACATTTGTATGCAATTGTAGTGGTATGAAATGGTATTGGTATGTGATGGTATTGTAAATGGTATTTATTATGCATTGGTATGCAATGGTATTGGCAATGGTATTTATTATGCATTAGTATGCAATGCTATTGGAAATGGTATTTATTATGCATTGGTATGTGTAACACCCCAATTTTAACCCTTATGAACTATAATTTATTATGTAATTGTGACTTAGGGTGGCGATCCAGTAAAGTTGAAAAGGGGATAGAGTGCCTAGGAAATGTAATACATCTATATACATTAATAAAAAGATACATCGTTGGCTACAAGATGGATAAGGAATAAATATACAGGGGGATATGTTTCCACGAGAGAGTGGGATTAAGGTGTTAAGCCTTTTTATTATATTTTATTTACCCATTATTGATTTTATGGAGAAAAGGGGTTACATGAGATTCTTGGGAGGAAGGCCATGTGGTCCTTTTTTTCATGTAATTATATAAACCCTTGCCGTGGGATGTTTGGGGGTTTCTCTTGGTTAGTTATTTCATTTTAAAATTACTCATTTCACTCTTGCAGAATNGGGCATGGAAACGAATGGTTGGAGGAGGAGAGACATTTTTATATTTTTTAAATATATTATTGATCATTCTAGGCGGTTATGGATGCCTGTGTGCATAAGATTGATGGAAAATCGTAAATAAATGTTGATGCAAACCACCACCATTCCCAAAGGCTCGAACAACCTACCGATCTAAGGATCATTCACAGTAGAGAGATAAATTACCTCTCGGGCTCCTGTTGAACCCTTGAAATCGTACCAAAGGCATTTACTCTTATACTTGCATGCAAATTCAAGTTCGTGAGGGTCTTATCCAATCAATGGAGAAATCCACGCGACCCCGAGCCAAACCTGTGGGCTAAACCATTTAAACAGTAGGAACTCTACCACTTCGGAGCTCCGGGCTTTGGGAATTCCAACTACAACACACGTCAATCTTTTTGAACATAAAATTTGTGAGTAGCCAAACAAAGGAAGAGATAAAAAACTCTCAGTACACATCGAGATCTATAGATCACATGGATTTCAGGACTCCGGATTTGGGAGTCCTCTTTGCTCCAACATACAACACTTCTGAACTCACAAATTCTAAATTCGCAGATCGAATGTTTGTCGTCCACCTCAGATCAATAGTCTTTGTTTACTCTGCACTTCTGTCTTCGAAGATTTTCATGAAACAAATCTTCAAAACCTCTAGAGTTTCTAACTGGCGAACTGTTGAATCTACGATCCACGTGTCCTCTCAACAAAAGGTCGAGATATACTCCGACCTTCAGGAATTTTTGAACAAAAACACTTTATACCTTTGTTCTCCTAGATTTTCGTATTTCCAAACCACCAAAAATATGTTGACACATGACCTTGACGCCAACGATCATGATCCACTCTAAAATTCAAAGCTTTGATATTTTTGCATGCTCTTTTAGCAGCACCTCAAATGTTCCGGATAGTTGGACTTCCATACCACACTTGATATGTTGATATATGTCCTCGTCTACTAATGGTCAATATCGACTTCAGATCCCAAGACTTTGGGAAACTTGTCTCCTCCAAAAAACACACTCGAAAAATTATGAACTCATGAAGTCCAAAGGAATTCAAGGGTTATCACCCATGCACTTTCTCCATATCTGACGATCGTTAAAACCTGTGTCTCCCTCTAAATGGATCTCGCATGCTTGTCCTCCAAACAAATGGAATTATTCCTTTGGAGATATAAATGGATGCAGACCCCCTCCCTCACCTAAGGCCCGACGACCTCTCGTTCTAGGATTTTTCAAAATGAGAGATGAATTGTCTCGCGAGTCCCTAGTTATCCCCCAAAATAAAACACATGTCCTCTAATCTCCTATAGCACAGGTCAAACAAAAACCCACAGGCTCCTTCCTTAATCCCCTTCTTTAAAACCCCCAAAAAATCAGTTTTGGCTCCTAGACCATTTAACTTCGGCCCAAAAAATCATATGAATGAGGGCTATGACCAAGATCTAACCCAAAATGTGCAATTTCAAGACTCCATATCCTTGTGCTCTGACACATTTACCTCCAACACTTTCTAAAACCTATGAACAACTGAATATGAAAAATATCAATGCAACGGAGGGGATAAATGGCTCAAGATGCATGCCATGATCCACGGTTCAAATAGACCTTCGGGATTCCAGGTGTTAGAACCACAATTCACCTCTGGATTGCTACAAAGGTAAGCCTGATACCCATCAATGTTTGTTGGTTGTTGGTTTAAATGGTTGGAGGTCAATGGACAAAACTCAACACTAGAATGATGTTACAACACAAAACCGGACAAGAAATGCACAGGGAAGTGAGGACCACATTAACTTCAGCCAGTGAGTTGAGTTTTAAAGCAATCCGAGGGAAGAATTGGTGAGAAGAAAAATGAAACTGCTATGAGCATACGACTTTCCAGCAGCTTCAAGGGGAAAAAATCAGGCTCAATGATGTTCTCGAAACCATATTTCAGACATTGAAATGTGTATACAAAGGACACAGTTATATCTGTAGTATGATCAAACCTCCATCATCCTGCAACTCCAACAACTTGACTAGATCCTCCAATTCTGATCCATTCGGTGCGAGAGGGAAAAAGATAACAAGGGGATATGATTAAAACTGGTCATTATGCTAGTGTAATCAAACCTACATTTCAGTAGCATAACAACCCTCGACTGGATCCTCCAATTCCGAGTGTCTTAACACAGTGTTTATAGAGAGATGGAAAGAAGCTGACTTCTATTAACTGAAAGTCTCAAATTGATTACATAACCAGGCACAACTCTGGTGTTAAAACATATTACAAAATGGGAGCTCTACTCAACCAAAAGACCCTTACAAAATATAAAAACTGAGTATATATACTCAAAGAAACTCACCTCCCTACAAAATCGTTCTCAAGTCACTGCTTTCAAGGCTTCATGTCTTCGTATTCCCCTGTCAGACTACACATTCATTCTTCTGTCAGACGTGATCTCAGATCAGTATGGGCTTTGAAGAAAACTTCATTGACAGAATGAACTTGTGTTGACAGCCTGCCACCATGGCTGGTGCTCCCATGCCTTCCATTTATAGGGTGAAACGAGGTTTCAACTACCTCCCCATGCTTCCATTAACTAACTTCCTCAGGACCATGATGGATCCTGACACCCATGCCGTGGGTTGTGCCTCTATCTCCTCAGAATGGCTTTGGAACCTTGGGCCTCACTGCTTTCTGTATGCTTTCCAACACGATCTCTCTCGGCTCTTTGGCACGGCCTCTTCCCATAGCCCCATGCGATGAGAAGTTGTGACCTTGTGCCTAACACCAAAGGCGCTTTCTGTATTGGGACCCATGAGTATTGGTGAAATACAAGCCCAACACTCCACCCTCCGAAACCCCGAAATCCGATCTCCAAACTAGAGCTTTAACATATTCTAGCTTCCCCCTTAGATTCTCTTCATGTTACCTTGTCCTATGACCACCAACTGAGCCCCAAAGTGCTCGTCGCATTTCACACATTGGTGATGGGAAGGAACCGAGTCCTTTTCCTTCAAACTCCCGACTTCTGAAACCACGACGGGGCCTAACTCATATTAGCTCCTCCCTGTAGTTTCACCACATGGCCTTTGGCTATGTCCCATGGCTAGACCTTCCGAGCACGTCGCGATTTCACATTTCCCGATTCCTCGTGACTTTCTCCTTGAATCCTCCATCTCACGAAATTGTGAAACACCGATCGTACACCACGTGTCCCCTGGAATGGATGACTCAAATCTATTTTGCAATTTTGCATTTCGCGAAAATTGCATGTAGCTCATTACAAAACCCTCGAAATTCATTTCTGTGAAAATCCAGATGACTGCCACCTGTATCCTAAATGTCTATGGCCCATATCAAAATTTTCTCGACCTTTGATTTCGAGCCTCCACCCTGAAACTAAACTTCGGGAAAATTCACCACCTTGACTACCCGATGACCGTTGATCTGCTCCATTGATGGATCCTTGCCATTGGAAATTGATCTTTGCCCGCTCTCTTGCTTGATTTGAGTCTAGACTGAGTTGTTCGAGTGTTTTTCTTTGCACTCATGGTTGCGACAAGAATTGGTGATAACATTAGGCTCCATGGGGGATGTCATGCTCCCTGCGAGCTGCCAAGACCAAGTAGTTCAAGTCACCTTCTGTTGGGCTATGGAATCGAGCTCAAAACACTCTGCTGAAAAATACAGGCCGATAAGTAAAACAAAAAAATCACACATGTTCTAAAGAGCTTATTTATGTACAGTCCTAAACTAATTTATTTTTTACATGGTGCTAGGTGAAAGAAAATTTCCACCATATCCATTCAAGTAACTTCCTAACTAGAAGCTCCTTTACTCTGTTGGTGATCACTAGCAGTTGGTGCAACCGTGACAGTAGAATGGTTACATTCTTCAGCTTTCCTCCTAATGTTGAGGTCAAGATAAAGCTAGGAGGCTTCAAAATATGAAGGAAATACAACTCCATGTATTCCTTCACAGGCTCATAGAACCAATGGAAAACTCCAGAAAATTGGTGACAGGAAGCCCCCTCTCCTACACAGTTGCTCATATAGGATTGAATATCATTGGTTGGCATATGTGGATGAAAAGATGATGTGGGTTGACTAGTCTCGGGTGATGGCTGCTTGTTGACCGGCTCTGGATAGAAGATAAAATGCCCCTTCTATTGCTCCACTAGTTCTTCCTCTTCTTCTTCTTGGCTCTCCCAAGGGTCATATTCATATTCATCATAAACAAGACCCGTGGGAAAGCTCTGCTCTTCAAACTGTTGCTCAGTGGTTTCTGTAGGCCCAAGATAGTTGATTTCTTCGTAATATCTTTCTTTAATGAACATAGGATAAGGCTCTGCAATTTTCTCTTGGAAGTCTGACATATTCAGCTCAGAATCTGATTCGTAGCTTTCATATACAGGTTAACTTCTTCCCAGGTCAACAAACTGTGATGTGGGCCACTGCTGCTCTTCATCAGAATAATCATCAAAGCTGGGTGAGCACAAAACTCCTCCATCTTGAAAAAATGGAACGATCTCCCGATCCTTCTTTTCAATCCCAAATGTAAATACATCATGGGAAATCTCGTGAAGAAAAAGAGAACAATCCTTTTCCACAATGGCTTCTTTGTAACATCCCGCTCTGACGCACTTACCAAACTTATTATTTGAGGACACTTGCTCGCAAGTGATCTGGATTTATATGATGATAAAACTTTTCTTTCATTATGATGCATTGAGTTATATGACATGATGTTTTTACTACCTTGA
>ML777912.1:2840063-2850930 GCA_009831015.1 Picea engelmannii
TGGTCGCGTCTTGTTGGATGTCAAGGGGCGACATAGAGTCAAGTATGTTTTTACTTCTACACGCGCGCACACACCGTAAACACAAAAAAAAAAAATTGCACCTGTGTACTAGAATGGTTGTCGTAACGAGGCGGTTCGTTACATTCTTTCTTTAAATCTAAGACAATGGGCTCATCAAGGGTATAAACTAATGGCTCTACCTCTATGAAATATTCATAATCATCCTCGGTAGAGATGTTAAGAACATCCACCTCTGGGACTGGAAAATCCTCTGCATCTTCCTAAAAAAGGCAGCATTCACGCTCTACCTTCAATTTCTCAATATCTGCAGAAAGAGATTTTTCCATCTCCATCAGCTCACTTAGAGCATCTTCTTCCTCCTGGTTCCCATCCTCATAGCTTTCCTCGTCATGACCTTCATTAGACACATCCATATCTTGATCATTGTCTTCACATTCCTCATGAAAATCATGACAAATAAACTTAGAGGAATAAAACGCTTGACAGTGCCTAGTGAAGGTTGCATGAAATTCTCTCAGTGGAGAAATGGTAGCAGGGGGTGAATAATGATACCACTCATGTGCATCCCCTACTAATGAGAACACAAACATCTTCATTAATACATCCTCATGATGTATCTCCCACTGATGCATGAGTTCATGGAACTCCTAGATGTGTTGAGTAGTGTTGTCCCCTTTACGTTCTCTAAATATGGGAAAATAATCACCCCATTCATCCATAGTAGGGACAACATTAGGAAAACTAGAAACAACAGATGAATCAAAAGGAGAAAACCTCTGAGCTAGGATTTTGTCCATTTCAAACCAGTGGAGTTGCCAATTGATTCTTTAACCATGGAGTCACCAGGTGAATGATATGAAGAATGAGTGTGTTTGGTCTTTGTTCACCATCAAAGACCAGATCTGATTGTTTTGTTCTCCCAGGGGCTACCATATGCAGCTAGACGCAATTCCACTGAAACAGTGGAGCCAAAACAGTGGAGTCACCAAGTGCACAATTTAAATTCCAATGTACTAATTTTTATTCCACCTTCAAAACCAGTAAGCTTTGTCATTCAATCCCAAGGAAAATCTTCAATTTCATCCCCGACAATGGCACCAGAAATGTTAGCACTAGAATTCACCTTTGGATTGTTGTAGAGGTAATCCTGATACCCATCAATATTTTTTGGTTGTTGGTTTAAATGGTTGGAGGTCAATGGACAAAACTCGGCACTAGAATGATGTTACAACACAGAACCAGACAAGAAATGCACAGGGAAGTGAGGGCCCGATTAATTTTAGCCAGTGAGTTGAGTTTTAAAGTGAGAAGAGGGAAGACTTGGTGAGAAGACAAACAAAACTGTTATGAGCATCCGACTTTCCAGCAGCTTCGAGGGGAAAAACTCAGGCTCGATGATGTTCTCAAAACTAGATTTCAGACAGTCAAATGTGTCTACAAAGGACACAGTTACAGTTGTAGTATGATCAAACCTCCATCATCTTGCAACTACAACAGTTTCATTGGATCCTCCAATTCTCATCCATTTGATGCGAGAGGGAAAAATATAACAAGGGGAGCTGATTAAAACTGGTCACTATGCTAGTGTAATCAAACCTACATTTCAGCAGCATAACAACCCTCGAGTGGATCCTCCAATTGTAAGTTTATTAACACAGTGTTTAGAGAGAGATGGAAAGAAGCTGACTTCTATTAACTGAAAGTCTCAAATTGATTACATAACCAAGCACAACTCTGGTGTTAAAACATATTACAAAATGGGATCTCTGCTCAACCAAAAGACCCTTACAAAATATAAAAACTAAGTATATATACTCAAAGAAACTCACCTCCCTACAAAATCATGCTCATGTCACTGCTTTCAAGGCTTTGCGTCTTCTTCTTCCCCTGTCAGATTGCACATACATTCTTTTGTCAGACGCGATCTCAGATCATTATGGGCTTTGCAGAAAACTTCATTGATAGAATGACCTTGGGCTGACAGCCTGCCACCATGACCATTGCTCCCATGCCTTCCATTTATAGGGTGAAATGAGGTTTCAACTACCTCCCCTTACTTCCATTAACTAACTTCCTCGGGACCAGGATGGTGCCTGACACCCATGTCGTGGGTGGTGCCTTTGTCTTCCTCAGAATGGCTTTGGAACCTTAGTCCTCGCTGCTTTCCTTCTTCTTTCCAACACAAGCTCTCTCGGCTCTTTGGTGCAGCCTCTTCCCATCACCCCATGCGATCACAAGCTATGACCTTCTGCCTAACACCAAAGGCACTTCGTGTATCGGGACCCGAGAGTATTGGCAAAATACAAGCCCAACACTCCACCCTCCGAAACCTCGAAAGCCGATCTCCGAACTAGTACTTTAACATCTACTAGCTTCCCCCTTGTATTCTCTTCATGTGACCTTGTCCCGTGACCACTGACTGAGCCCCAAATCACTCATCGCATTTCGTGCATCGGTGATGGGAAGGAACCGAGTCCTTTTCCTTCAAAATCCTGTCTTCCAAAATCACGATGGGGCCTAACTTGTATTAGCTCCTCCCTGTAGTTTTTCCACATGGCTATGTCCCAGGGCTAGACCTTCTAAGCACGTCGTAATTTCGCATTTTGCGAGTCCTTGTGACTTTCTCCTTGATATCTCCATCTCGCGAAATCATGAAACAACAATCGTGCACCACGTGTCCCCTGGAATGGATGGCTCAGCTCTATTTCGCATTTCATGAAAATTGCATGTAGCTCATTACAAAACCCCGAAAGTCATTTCTGCTAAAACCTGGATGACCGCCACCTGTATTCTAAATATCTACGGCCCAGATCAAACTTTGCTTGACCTTTGATTTCGAGCCTCTGCCATAGCACTAAACTTCGGACAAATTCACTACCCTGACTACCCTGATGGATCCTTGCCGTTGGAAATTGGTCTTTGCCCGCTCACTTTCTTGATTTGAGTCTGGAATGAGTTTTTTGAGTGTTGTGCTTTGCGCTCATGGCTACGACAAGAATTGGTGCTAACAACAGGATTCGAGAGTCCTGACCTCACAATCAAGAAAATAAACCAAACATCGAACTGGTGAACTATTTAGAGGTGCACAGATCCAATGATCCAAAACTTCTCGACCTCCAACGGCTAAGATCTCCTTCAAAACTTTAGGATTCAGGAGTATAACCCGCTCCAACACACTATTTTCCTAGAGCAACAAACCCCCGGACCAGATTAGATGGTTCTGGTGCTCCCATAGATAAATGACTATTGCTTACTTTGGGCTCTGAGACTTCAGATCATTCCACAGTGCAACACCTCTAGTCCCCTGGAGTGTCGAACTCCGAAGTGATGTGATCAATATCCACGTGTATTCTGGAACCAACGACCCTGATCCTCTTCGTGGCTCTGGGATTTAGAGCTTCTCACTACAATTCTCCATAGTTCTCCCAGAGTACAAAACCTCCAGAATACAATATCTACTGCCATGCATCCCCACAACTGGATGACTGCGATGGGCTCCAGCCTTTGGGCCTACGGGATTCCTTATGACACTACACTTTGTTCTCTCCTAAACCCCAAACTAATGGAGCTTACATCTATGCTCAATGTGTCCCTCCTCGATCAACAATCGATATTTACTACTAGACTCTGACCGTTCAGGATTTCTTGAATCACCTCAGTCTAATTCGTTGGAGTGTTAGGCCTCCAGAGTCTATATCTCCTGCCACGTATCTCCTCTCGATCAACGCCCAGGATGTGCTCCATCCTTCAGAGCTTTGAGGTTCTTTGACTCGACTCAAACCAATTTCTCTGGAGTACTAGACCTCTTGATCTTAAGATCTGTTGATGTGTTTCCTCTGTGTTTAATGACTATGATATGCTCTGGCCTTTAGAGCTCCAGGATTTCTCAACTCCACCAAACATACATTCACCTCCTCTAGAGTACTAAGGGTCCAAATCATAAGATCTAGCACCATGTACCCTCCTCCTCTGAGTGACTGCTCAACTTGACTTCAGACTTTAGAGCTTCAGAGAAATAAAAACCTTGTCCCCTCTATTCTCCTGGATGGTCGTTCTTTCAGATCCCCCTAATCTGTTGACACACATCCTGGAAACAAATGATCCTAATTCACTTTCTCTCCCCATGACTTCAGGAGTCTTCCCTCCTCTACATTCAATCTCGAAAAACCTATGAACTCACGAAGTCCCAAGGAATTCTAGGGGTAAACCCTGTGTAATTTCTCCAAATCAGATGACTTGCTATAGCCTGCGCCTAAATACAATGGATGAGATTTTTTATTCTCCCCTGCATGCTCCTCCTTCTGTTGGACTATAATTTTACAGTCCAAATATTCTCTAACACCTGATCCGATGACAACTATAGCTTCTCCCTGCAGCCACTGCACTTTCCTTCTGAATGAAGGATTTCTCAATGAGTTTCAAAGGCTTAGCCTCTGGATCTTCCCCTGCCATCCCAACTTCTTGCCCTTTATCTGCGCTATCCCTTCTTAGCTTGAAATGCTTTTAAAATTCAAAGTGGCTCGGCCCTTTAAAATTTTCTCTCTTGCTAGGCTGTCTGTTTGGCCTCTGCTTGCATTCTTGGAAAAATGATGCTTCTCCTGAGCTTTGAATTTGAAAAATAAGTCCTATTTGCGCTCTCCTTGCATTTATTCTACAGTCTGGGAATTAGACTATTTTCGTCCTTTGTACTCCTTATAGGGATCTTGTCACAACGACATTATTTCTCCTGATATAGAATTCGCTCAAACTTCTAAGGGTCTCATCCCTTTGTTTCTTTAACAAAGTCTTTTTCCCTCCTGGCACTTTGAAACTCTTTCCTCCAAAGCCTTTACCAATACTTCAGCAGTGTGTTGGCTTTGTGCATTCTTTTCACAACTTCACTCCTTGAATCCTGAATTCTGAGAATTCACTCCTACATTCCTTGCGCTCTTTGTGTAGACTTTCATTGTTCCTCCTTTGTTAAATATTCAGGTGTGCCCTCTTGGAAACCTACTCATATAACTTGAAACAAAATCCTTGCGCACTCCTTGCACCTACTTAATTCACTCATTGTAGAGCTTCCTCAGAGTGTTCAACAACTCTGGCATGTCCTCTTCAAAGTGTTTAACAACTCTGGTGAATCTTCCTGGGATAACTTTCCCTTCTGAGTTTGAGAATAATTTTGGTGTTCCCACCTGGCATGCTCCTCACATAACTTAGGGACATTTTCTCATGCACTCCTTTCACTTCCCTTTGAGAGTTCTCTAACAACTCTAAGATGCACTCCTTGCATGACCGTGAGAGCCCAAAACACTAAAAAAACTACAGAAAGAGAATTCTTCTTAATTCCTTCAAACAAAATACATACATGCATCTAACATCAAATCTAAAACATACAAAAACATTCATAACGCATACAAAAACTCATGTAAAATACATAGAAATCTTGTAGGCAGGAAAAACTACTTTTGTATTAATCTAAATGGTTTGTACAATGTTTACAAAGGCTGGACTACAACAGAGTATTCAACACTTATTCTCTCTTCTCCTCTCTTAATATCTCTCAACTTTCTCAATGACAACTAACTCAACTACCAATTTCAAAAAACAAAGATGATTTTACAAAAGAGCGGATCTGGAGCCTTCCTCCACCAGCTACCTACTCGCATTGAATTACATTCAATTACAATCAATGACCATCTAGTTTGAATCAGAACTAAAACTATTCAACTCTCATCCATTAAAGGAGACTTATCATGTAGCCTGTACAAAACACATGGGCTTGGATTTCCTTGAGCCTCCGGACATTAATTGCATTAAATTACATTTAAAATTTTAATTTTGGGTTCAAAATGAGAGGGATGGTTTCTCTCTTCCCTTGGAATTCGTTCCTCCAATTTTGCATATGTGTTGTCTGATGATGCATTGCTAAGGTGGAGTGATGATCCTATATCATACTCCCACGCTAGAAAAAATCATGAGCTCCTTCTCATGGCTCCCATGCAACTGAGGTTGAGATCCTCCAGGGTCCCATATTTGAATTTGGGTCTTTCCATATGCTCCTCTACTTTTCTGTTGTTGATGTCCTGTTGTTGCAGGTTCTCCTCTATTCAACCTCTTCCTATTGTTTTCTGTCTCCTATGTTGATCTTAGAATCATCCTCCTAATTTCCCCAATCTCATCATCGAGCTGATGTATGGGATAGCTCCTGCTTTGCAGTCTACTCAGTTGCAAATCCTCCTCTTCACATAGATCGAAGGGTAGATCAATATGATCTCCCACGTTCTTTTCATATTTTGTGGCATTGGCTTTCCACTCCACTGTAGACTTCAATTCTATAGAAATTTTGTTGAGATGCTACTCATTTATTTCCTCTAATAGATTAACTTCTGCCAATTCTAGCTGCTCCTCGGGATGAAATTCTTCCTCATTTTTCACGACTGCATCCTCCTAGAATTATACTTATGTGATTGGATGGCTCAATAAAAGCTTGAAAAATTTCAGTTCTTTCTCCCACTGAGTGAGCATCACATCTGAACACTCCTCTTCTTTCATCTCTCAAGAAGAGGTCAATGTCTGCACCTTTTTCTCCTCTGTGAGAGTCTTTGTTGGTTGTCTTTCCTATGTTGGACCTGCAACACACAAATTGTTAAATTCAAAATTATTTTTCCCCATAGCCTCTTTCTTGGATACATGTTGCATCACCTCCTATTGCAACATTCACAATGGCCTCTACTGGTTTGCTTGGTAGGAATATTTTGATTCCTCCAATGATCAGAACATATTTTTTATCCTCCTCTGTCAGCACTCCTTGTTGTTTTGAACTCTTCTTTGAGCTCATGATACTCTCAAACAGTCTCACCTCCTTTTAATTTCCCACCTGGAAAGATAAAATTGTCGTTCTTCCCTCCTGACAGTCTGCGAGATCTTCCACCGATCTCTTCTCGTTGCCCTCCTAGAAATATGAACTTTCAATTCTTCCCTCCTAGAAGTTTCCTAAATCTCTACTTGATCTCTCCTCCTCATCACTGAGGTTCTTTCCAACCTTTGGTTCACCAATGTAAACCATCTTCTCCTTCGTTTCACTGAGGTTTTCAACATTCCTCAGCCACCTTCTCAACACCTAGCACTGCCTTTTGGAAAGAAACTACTGGATAGGCTACCTTACTTTCTTCTTCAAGGGCCATTCATACCTCTAGATCCCATGCACTTCTTGTTGCATCTTCAACATTAGCTTATTGAGCTCCTATCATATCTCCTTGAGCTCTTTGTCCATTTCTTCTTTACTCACCTACTAGCAATCTTTTCTCTGACCCTATTTTTGTCCTTCAGTGGCCATTTTCTCTTCTTGACTGAGTTAAATTCTATATCTAATACCACTTGATGCAGACTCCCTCCCTCACTTGGGGCCCACGCAACCTTATGGTCTAGGATCGTTCAAAATGGGAGTCGAATTGGCTCTCGGAACCATGCTAAGCACCCAAAATAAAACACATGTCCTCTAATCACCTATGGCACCGATCAAACAAAAACCTGCAAGATCCTTCCTTAAGCCCCCCTTTTAAAACAAAAAAAAAATCAGTTTCATCCCCTAGCCCCTTTCACTTTGGCCCAAAAACTCATATGACTGAGAGTTGTGACCAGGTGCTAACCCAAAATGCACAAATTAGAGACTCTAGAGCCTTAGGCTCCTAGAGATTTTCCTCCAACACTTTCTAAAATCTTTGCACAACCGAAAACGTGAAAGACCCATGAAACGAAGGGAATCAATGACTCGAGATGCATGCCATGATCCATGGTTCATATAGATCTTCAGGACTACGGGCTTCAAGAGTCCTGACCTAACAATCAAACAAATCAATCCAACTTCGAACGAGTGAACTATTTAGTGGTGCACATATCCAACGATCCACAACTTCTCAACCTCCAACAACTAAGATCTCCTTCGCAACTCTGGGCTTTAGGAGTATAACCCGCTCCAACACACTATTCTCCTGAAGCAATGAACCCTTGGACTAGATCAGATGGTTTTAGTGCTCCCATATATCAATGACTAATTCTTACTCTGAGCTTTGGGACTTCATATCTTTCCATAGCGCAATACCTCTAGTCCCCCGAAGTGTCGAACTTCGAAGTGATGCAATAAAGATCCATGTGTCTTATGGAATGAATGAACTTGATCCTCTTCATGACTCTGGGATTCAGATCTTCTCACTGCACTACTCCACAGTTCTCCCATAGTAACAAACCTCCAGACTATAAGATCTAGCGCCATGCATCCCCACAATTAGATGACTGAGATGGGCTCTGAACTTCGAGCATATGGGAGTCCTTACGACACTATACTATGTTCTCTCCTGAACCCAGAACTAATGGAGTTCATATATGCGCTCCACATGTCCCTCCTTGATCAACAGTCAATATTTACTACGGGAGCTCTTGACTCACCTCAGTCTAATTCCTTCAGAGTTCTAGGCCTCCAAACTCTAGATCTCCTTCCATGTACCTCCTCCCAATCAACGACCAGGATGTTCTTCTACCTTTGGATCTTCTGGGCTCTTTGACTCGACTTAAATCGGTTTCTTAGGAGTGATGGACCTCTAGATCTCAGGATGTGTTGATGTGTGTCCTCTGTGATCAACAACTATGATATGCTATGACCTTCAGAGCTCCGAGAGTTCTCAACTCCACCCAACATACATTCACCTCCTATGGAGTATTGAGGATTTAGACCATGGGATCTAGCAGCATGTGTCCTCCTCCTGTGAGTGACAACTCAGATCAACTTTGGACTTCAGAGCTTCAGAGAAATTAAACCCTTCTCCCCTATATTCTCTCGGATGTTTGGTCTTCCGAAACACCCCTAATCTATTGACACACGTCTTGGAAATGAGTTATCTTGATTTACTTAGACTCCCCATGACTTCGAGAGTCCTCCCTCCTCTGCATTTGAGCTAGGAAAACCTCGGAACTCACAAAGTCCCAAGGACTTCCAGGGGTAAACCCTGCACAATTTCTCCAAATCCGACATGTTTTTGTAGCCTGGACCTAGATCCAACAAATGATATTTGTCCTTCTCCCTTGCATGCTTCTCCTTTTGCTGGACTGGAATTTGACGGTCTAGATATTCTCTAACAACTGATTCGATGACAATTGTAGCTCCTCCTTACAACTACTGCACTTTCCTTTCAAATGAAGGATTTCTCAATGAGTTTCAAAGGCTTAGCCTTTGAATCATTCATTGTGAGCCCGACTTCTTTCCCTCTATCTTCACTGTTCCTTTTGATCTTGAAATTATTTTCAAATTCAAAGGGGCTCATCCCTTTAAAAGTTTCTCTCCTGTAGGGATTTTTGTTTGGCCTCTGCTTGTGTTCTTGGAAAAACACTGTTTCTCCTAAGCTTTGAACATGAAAAATAAGTCCTCTTTGCACTCTCCTTATGCTCCTTATGCAGTCTGGGACTTACAATTCTTTCATCCTCTTCACTCCTTGCAGGGCTCTGTGCACAACAACACTATTTCTCCTGAGTTGGAATTCGCTCAAACTTCTAAGGGTATCGTCCCTTTGTTTCTTTAACAAAGTCTTTTTTGCTCCTGGAACTCCGATGCTCTTTCCTCCATATCCTTTACCAATAATTTATCAGTCTGTTGGCTTTGTGCATTCTTTTCACAACTTCACTCCTTGAATCCTAAATTTTGATAATTCACTTGTGCATTCCTTGTGCTCTCTGTGCAGACTTGCTATTCCTCCTTTTCTAAATATTCAGGTGTGCCCTCTTGGAAACCTTCTCACAAAACTTGAAACAGAGTCATTGCACACTCTTTACACCTACTCAATAGACTCTTTTTAGAGCTTCCTCAGAGTATTTAGCAACTCTGGTATTTCCTCTTCAGAGTGTTCAACAACACTGGTGAATCTTCCTGGGACAAATTTCCCTTCTGATTTTGAGAATAGTTTTTGTGTACCCACCTGGCATGCTCCTCAAAGAACTCTGGGATGAGTTCTCATGCACTCATTGCACTGGCCTTTTAGATTTCTTGTAACACCCCTCCTAGCCAAGGACATCTACTCAGTCAACCGCTGATTTTTTTTTTTTTTTTTTTTAAGTGTGTGCGTGTGTGTAGAAGAATCAACCCCCTCAACTCTACGTCACACTCCAACCAACAGGACGCAAGTAAGATGAACACAATCAAGACGAACCGACATATCATAGCGGAAACAAGAAGCAACGCCCCGAACAGGAGGCGGGCAACTAACGACTGTAGGCAGAGACAGACACCAGGGGTTAGGCACAGTACTGTCACAGAATGAAGGAATTAGACAGTAGAGTCGCAGTAGTGGAATTGTGCCTTTAAACAGCCCGAGACTACTGATACGGCTCAGAAGGTGTCGCAAGAGTGGAACTGTGCCTTTAAACAGCCCGAGACTCTTGATACGGCACTAGATTCCTTCCACCGGATTACACACAGACACAAATACTAAGCTACAAGAGGAGTCTATATCCCGCCTGACACGGACAGACTACGCAATACAAAACCACCAAGTACTGCAAGATCAGGGACAACAATAAGCACGACACATTGCATTTTTCTAAGAATTGCCAAAATGAACGACGACATCTATACCCTAATGGTAAACCCCCGACTTTACATTCTCCTCATTAACTTGCCCTACCACCAGACATTCTAATAACCTAACAACAATAGCATCGCCAAATAGACATTTTCATCAATACTTCAAATTAAACGAAGATCATCCTTGCAATTTAAACTCCATCATGAACATTTCAAGTAAGCAATTATTAATATTGCGATTAGGACTTTATCCTAAGGTACGATCAATAATTTCAACTAAACCAATGTTATCAT
>ML777912.1:2861231-2977406 GCA_009831015.1 Picea engelmannii
CCGACTAAGTTTCTTCTGTGCGACGTGCCCTTCAGGATGCACCACGTGCTCCAAGGGTGCCACTCGCCGACTGAACTGATTGGTAGACCTCTATAACCCCTGGAGTCAATACTCCGCCAGGTGAGCTAGTAGGAGACTAAGGGATCTAAGGAATAATTCCCCCGCGTTATTGCACGCCCCTTAGAATCATCGTGAGCGACTGTCGCAGTCATCCCTCACGGCATCGTGGGTCCTCTCGAACTAGGTAATCGTTAACCTACAGTTCGAGCCACGGTGGGAGTACTAGCAGGCGGTGGCAGGGATGTTGTCCACCCCTCTCCCTCAACCTCTCTGCAATCGTGTGTGGCCCCTTTACTCCATATGTGAGTCAAGTCGGCAAGCTATCGTCAGCCTGCATCACCGATAATCATGTAAGAAATGTCAACATCAAATCATCAATCAAATGGAACATCATAATAAACATATCCACCCAAAAGCACACTCCCTGACTCAGTCCGAAGTCCAAGGGGGTTCTACCGATGCCTCTGCATCCTCAAGGTCAATAACCCTACACACTCAATCAAACTGAGTCAATAGCACTCGTCAAATCAAATAGTAACACATCATGTCATCTGTCAATCACATCATAATCAAATATAATAGATCTAATGTCAAAAAGGGTCCAGATCACTTGCGAGCAAGTGTCCTCAAATAATAAGTGTTCTCAGTGTGCCAGAGCGAGATGTTACATTTCTCTAACAACTCTAAGGTGCACTCCTTGCATGGTCGTGAGAGCCCAAAACAATAAAAAAACTACAGGCAAAGAATTTTTCTTAATTCCTACAAACACAATGCATACATGCATCTAACAAAAAATCTAAAACATACAGAAAACATTTAGAGCACATACAAAAAATAATGTAGAATACATAGAAAGCTTGTAGGCAGGAAAAATTGTTGTTGTATTAATCTCAATGGTCTATACAATGTTTACAAAGGATGGACTACAAAAGAGTCTTCAACACTTCTCCTCTCTTCTCCTCACTTGATCTCTCTCAACTTGCTCAATGAAAACTAAACCAACTACCAATTTCAAAAAACAAAGATGATTTTACAAAAGAGGGGCTCTCGAGCCTTCCTCCACCAGGTACCTACTCACATTGAATTTCATTCAATTACAATAAATGGACATCTAGTCTGAATCATAACTAAAACTATCCAACTGTTAGCCATTAAAGGTGATTTCTCATGCAACTTGTACAGAACACATGGGCTCAGCTTTCCTTGAGCCTTAAAAAATTAATTTCATTAAATTACATTTAAAATTTTAATTTTGGGTTCAAAATGAGACGGTTGGCGCCTCTCTTCCCTTGGAACTCATTCCTCCAAGTGCACAAATGCACTGTCCACTGACACATTGTTGAGGTGGAGTGATGCTCCTACATCATAAACTTTGTTATCCTTCTTGAGCTTTGTCAACTTTAAAATACTTAGGCTTTGGCACATGCCTTGTGCTACTTCTCCTAAGCTTAAGAGTTAGAAAATATCCGATGCACTCCTTGCGCTTACTCACCTTGAGACTCTTTCAACACTTCTCTAAGTGTTGTCCATGTGAAAACCTTGCACATGTCTTCTTCAATATTTTATACTCAACGATTATATGTTCACTCCTTGCACTCTCTCTATGAAATTCACTCTATCTCTCACGAGCTATTGAGTCCTTAAACAAATCTTCCTTCACACTCCTTGTGTGGCCACTGTGCAATCCTTGCACCAGTATTTTAGAAGAGAAGCAACTGAAACTTATAGAACATCAAAGGTTCATTCAATTAGCCATAAAATACACACACAAGCATATTAAAACAAAAAAATAGATAGTGTAACATTACCCAAATAACTCAGAGATAAGAAAACTGATACATTGAAGAAAATCTCCTCTATTATATTCCTTCAACAAAACATTTACAAAAAGTTCAACAACCTTCATCTTCTCTCAAGAACAGTTCTCTACAACTCTCTTTAGAAAGATAACAAATAATATTCAACAACCTCTTTTGGGCATATATTACATACATTTATACATGGAGGGGCTTCTTGAGCCTTCCTCCCAACCACTCTAGTGCTTTCACATCATAATTAAAGCATCCTATCACTAATCTTATTACAATTAAATGAGAATTTACAATATATATATATATATATATATATATATATATGATTCGATGCTCGAAATCTATACAATCCCTTCAGCATTAAAGAAACTGCAATCTCTTGGATTGTTTACAATGGTTCTTGCCTCAAAATCTTAAAGAGCCTTAAATTACAATACTTTTTAAATACTAAAGTGATGTGCTCTCCTTGGGATCCAAATTTTTTTGAATGGGCATTGGATGATGAGCTATCCTCCACTTGGCATCATACTCCCTAGAATAAAAATATTCATGGAATCTTGTACATGAGCTCCTACACTGTCTTTCCATGTTTCTTGATATCAATTTCAGTTATCCAAATGGCATCTTCTGTTGGATGATCTTTCCACTTAACCAGATATTGATAATAAACCTTTCTCCTAGTCTTATTAGCAATCCTCTGGTCTAAAATATTCTCTATATGTGGTTTCTTTGTTATAGGCATATGTCGCTTCCATTGAATATCCTCTTAATCATATGTCCCTTCTGTATCATCCATCCTGTAAGGGTATAAGTCTGCTACATTCAATATTGGAGATATTCCAATGTCCTCAGGAAATTCAATATCATAATCATTTGTAGAAAGTTTTCTGAGGATATTACAAGGTCCTATATTTTTCATCTTTAGCTTGTTATATTTCCCTTTCAGAAATATTTCCTTCCTCAAGTGTGCTAATAATTTATCTCCAATTTCAAAATTCACTTCTCTTCTCCTCCGGTCTACTCTGTTATTATATTTCTGGTTGTTATTATGTAGTTGTCCTTTGATCTGATCATGCAACTTCTGCATTTTTGCAGCAAAGCTTTCTGATCATGTGCTTTGGAATTCATCTTGTCCCAAATATATCAACAATTAAATTCCTCTTGGATGCATCCCATATACTATTTGGAATGGGCTCTTACCAGTACTTCTATTCAGTGAGTCATTATATGTAAATTTTGCTTGGGGAAGAATTTGATCTCACTAGCTGTTATGTTCAATGACCAAAATCCTTAATAGATTCCCTAAGATTCATTTCACTACCTCAGTCTATTCATATTTCTAAGGATGATATGTTGAACTGAAGGAAAAAATTGTCCCCGTCTTCTTGCACAAGGTCCTCCAAAAGTGTCCCACAAATTTAATAACTATGTCTAAAACTATGCTCCTTGGAAACCCATGCAATCTCACAATCTATTTGAAAAAATAATTTGCTATGTGAGTAGCATCATTGGTTTTGTGGAATAGTATGAAATGTGTCACTTTAGAAAATATGTCAACCACCACAAATATTGAATCACTTCCTCTCTGGGTTCTTGGAAATCGCATAACAAAATCCATACTTATAACATCTCACAACCTATTTGGAATAGGAAATGGTTGACACAATCCAATGTTCTACTACTTTACTTTATCATACTAGCAGATTCTACATATTTCCATGAACTTATTCATATCAGACCTCATACCTGGCCAATATTATGAAGAACTCAACTGTGCTAATGTTTTATCATGGCCAAAGTGTCTAGCCAATCCTCCCCTATGTTTCTCTTTTAATAGATTGTCTCTCATTCAAAATTTTGGGATACAAAACTGGCTTCCTTTGAACAACGGTATGTATTGGATAAAATAATCCATCCATTTATTTTTTTCCCTTAAAAAAGGGTTCTTACATGCTTCATAAGCTTCCTTGAAACTCGAGTCTTCTTGATACATCTTCTTGAGGTGTTCAAATCCCAACATCTCCACCTAGAATTCCTGCAAGATCAAACATCTCCTGCTCAAAGAATATGAAACTTTGTTAGCGCTTCCACTAATATGCTTAATAAATAAAGTAAATTTCTACAAGAATTCTACCCATTTGTCATGTATCTGGTTCAACTTCTATTGTCTAGTTATAAATTGCAATGCATGATTGTCAGTATCAAGACAAACTCTTTCGGGATAAGATAATGCCTCCATTTTTTCAAACCTTGAATTACATCATAGAATTATTTGTCATATGTTGAATACTTCCTCTTGACATCATTCGTCTTCTAACATAAATAAGCAACAAGCTTATTATATTGACTTAAAAATACACCAATGGATACTCCACTTGCATCACATTTTACCTAAAAAGTCTTCTTAAAATCTGGCAGAACTAAAATAGGTTGTTTTGTTATCTTTTCCTTCAACACTCTAAATCCCTTCTCAACTTATTTTTTCCAATTAAAATATCCATGTTCCTTCTTTATGGTATTCAATATGGGTGCACAAATACTACTAAAATTCTTGATGAATTTCCTGTAAAAACTTGTCAACCCATGAAAACTCCTTACTTCAAACACGCTTCATGGAGAAGGCCATTCTCTTATTGCCCTCACCTTCTTTGGATCCATATTCAATTCATTTGAATATATTATGAACCCAAAATACACAAGTTTTTTTTTATAAAAGAACATTTCTTAAAATTTACCAACAACTTTGCTTGTTGCAACCTCCTCAACACCATTTCCAAGTGTCTCAAATTCTCCTCTTCAGTCTTACTGAAAATCAGGATATCATCTAAATAAATAATCATGAAATTTCCAATAAAGTCTTTGAGTACTTCATTCGTCAACCTCATAAATGTACTTGTTGCATTTGTCAATCCAAACAACATAAAAAGTCACTCATACAATCCTTCATTTGTTTTGAATGTTGTTTTACATTCATCTCCATCTCTCATCCTTATCTGATGATAACAAATCTTCAAGTATATTTTGGAAAAATAGATAGTTCCACTCAATCAATCCATTAAATCATTCGTTCTAGGTAAAGGAAACCTATACCTCATGGTTATCTTGTTGATGGCTCTAGAATCTGTGCAGGTTCTCCAACCTCCATCCTTCTTTGGACTCAAAAAAGTTGGTATTGTGCTCGGGCTCAAACTTTCCCTGATCAAACCTTTATCCAAAAACTCTTGGACTTTCTCTTTGACCTCTTCATTCTCTCGAGGTGTTAATATGTATGTTGCTTTGTTTGGAAAATTTGTTCCTGGGATAAGGTTAATGTGATGATTGATACTCCTGATGGGCGGTAAAGAGTGAGGTAACTCATCCACCACAATATCAGCAAACTCAACCAATAAATCCTAGACTTCTACAGGAAAATAATTCATAGAATTTCTTGTGAGAATGACTCTCAGCTTACCTACAAAAGAAAACTGCATTTTATGGTATTTTTTTATTCTTTCAAGAGTTCCTTACCACTCATGATAAGTATACCAAGGCTAGCTTCCTCTTTAACTCATTTATCTTCTATTGGCAACAACATATGCTTACACTCATTCTTCTATAGTGTATATGTGTTCTTCCTTCCATCATGTATGACATTCATGTCATATTTCCATGGTATTCCCAATAGAACATGACAAACATCCATAGGTATGACATCACATAAAAATGCATATCTACAACAACCTATTTTAAACTCAACTTTACATTGTCGACTTACCATGACTTGATGTCCTTTCTGCAACCATTATACCTTGTATGGATTCGGATGTGAAATTGTATCCATCTTCGTCTTTTCCACCATTTCTGTGGATACCAAATTATCAGTACTCCCACTGTTTATGATCACCTTTCATACTTTGTCTTTGGACTTGCAAGAGGTTATGAACAATATGTTCCTCTAGACTAGTTCTCATACCTCTTTCTCTGGATTTACGAGTGATTTCCTCATCATGATTGATCTTCCTTATTTTGCTTCTTATTCCTTCATCTTTGTCTCTACATTCTTCTTCTTCTCTTCAAAAATGTGAGCTTCTCCACCTCCTGTATTCTTCCTTTCAAGACATTCCCAATACATATGCCATGTTTTTCCACAAGAATAACACTTCACTTATCCTCCTCTGCCTCTTCCTCTACCTCTAAGAAAATAATTTCTTCCTCCATAGTGTCCTCCTCTAGAAATTCCTCCTCTTTCTGTTTGATTGTTATATTTTCTAGCTTCTCCTCTGAAATTCTAAAACTTTTCTCTAATAGTTCATCTTCCTCTGTTAGGACTCTTTCCTTTCTTTCATTGACTCTACTTCCTAGACAAATTTTCCTTTGCTTTCAGGGCTACCTGATAAGCATCTTCCACGGTTCTCATTGTAATCATGCTAATCTCATCCTGGATTTGGTACCTTAATCCATTAATGTACCTATGAAATTTTTATTCATATTTCTCCCTATGTCCTACTCTTATGTTCAACTTATAAAACTCTTTGGTGTACTCCTTCACCTACAACCCTTTCTATCTCATATTATCTACCATCCTGAACAAATTTAATCGATAATCCTTGGGTATGAATTTAGCCTTGATCTTAGATACTATTCTATCCCAACTCTTGATTTTGGTCTTACCTTTCCTCCTTTGGTCAGCTTTCAATTCATCCCACCATAAGGTTGCATGTCCCTTCAATCTGGTTACTGCATGTTTTAATTTCTTCTCATCATCAATATCCTCATAGTAAAATTACTTGTCTAAAGTATTTATCCAGTCAAGAAATTCTTCTACATTTAAATTACCTTCAAACATTGTAAATTATATATTTTCTCTCGTTCACAACTTGACAACAACTCTTAACAGTCGCTCCTTTGTTTCTTGTTCTCCTGCAAATTATTTTTCTTCAAAATCTTCATTTTCACTTTCACTGATGTCACCAACATCAAGTTCTCTTCATTGCATTGTCTCCATGGTCTCCAACCTTGCACAAAGTTGTCTCACTTCCTCCTCCATGGCTGCATTGACCACTGGTCTCTCTTTGTGTCTTCTTGGTGGCATGATCCTAAATTTTATTTTCACATAGAGCTAAATTCCTTCTCTGATACCACTTGATGCAAGCCCCCACAACTCCCGAGGGCTCATGTGATCTCCCGATTTAAGGATCCTTCACAGTAGGGAGATGAATTATCTCTCGAGCTCCTACTAAACCCTCAAAATCATATACCAAAGGCATTTACTCTTCTCCATGCATGCAAATTCAAGTTTGTGAGGGTCTTATCTAGTCAGCGGAGAAATCCACGTGACCCTAGGCCAAACCTATGGGCTAAAACATTTAAACAGTAGGAACTCCACCACTTTGGAGCTCCGAGCTTCGAGAATTCCAACTACAACACACAACAATATTTCTGAAAGTTGAATTCATGAATAGTCAAAACAAGGCAGAGATCAACAACTCTCACTATGCACCAAGATATAGGGCTCACAGGGATTTCGAGACTCTGGCTTCAGGAGGCCTCCCTTATCCAACATACAACACTTCCAAACTTGCAAATTCTGAATTAGTTGCTCAGATGGTTGTCGTTTGCCTTATATCAACGGTCTCTGTTTACTCTTTGCTCGACGCTTTAGATCTTTTCAAGACACAAGTCTTCAAAACCTCCAGTGTTTTGAACTAGCGAACTGTTGGATATGCGATCCATGTGTCTCCCTCAACAGACGGTCAAGATATACTCCAACCTTCAGGCATTAGGGATTTTTTGAACCAAAACACTTTACACCTCTGTTCTCCCAGACTTCCATATTTCCAAACCACCAATTATATGCCCAGACGTGACCTTGACACCAACGATCAGGATCCGTTCCAGGCTTTAGAGCTTTAGGAGTTTTGCATGATATTGCAAAAACACTTCAAATATCAAGAATAGTCAGACTTTCATACCATGCTTGATCTTCAGACACATTTCCTCGTCTACTAACAATCCAGATCGACTTCAGATCCTGGGACTTCAGGAAACTTTTCTCCTCCATAACACGCACTTGAAAACTTTCGAACTCATGAAGTCTTATGGACTTCAAGCATTATCATTGGTTCACTTTCTATAGATCTAACGGTTGTGAAAACCTATGGCTCTCTCTGAATGGATCTCGCTCACTTGTCCTCCAAACAAAAGGAATTCTTCCTTTCGAGAGCTCAACCTCGCTATCCTTCCTGATATTTGTCAAATTTAAAAGTCTTAGGCTCTGGTGCATGCCTTGCACTACGTCTCCTAAGCTTGAGGTTTAGAAAATCTCCTATGCACTCCTTGCGCTTGCTCACCTTGAGACTCTTTCAACACTTCTCTAAGTATTATCCCTCTGCACATCTTTCATATGTCCTCTTCAATATTTTATACTCAACGAGTATGTGTGCACTCTTTTCACTCGCTCTATGAAATTTACTCTATCTCTCCTGAGCTATTGAGTCCATAAATGAATCTACCTTCGCACTACTTGCATCACCACTATGCACTCCTTGCATGAGGACTTCATAAGAAAAACAATTGAAACTTATAGAACATCAAAAGTTCATTCAATTAACCATGAAATACACACATAGGCATATAAACACATAAAATAGATAGCATAACATTACCCAAATAACTCATATATAAGGAAACTCAGACACTTAAGCAAATATCCTCTATTATATTCCTTCAACAAAAAATTTACAAAAGGTTCAACAACCTTTATCTTCTCTCAATAACAGTTCTCTACAACTCTCTTCAGCAAGATAACAAATAATCTTCAACAACCTCTTTTGGGCATAGATTACATACATTTATACATGGATGGGATTCTCGAGCCTTCCTCTTGACTACTCTAGTGTTTTCACATCATAATTAGAGCATCCTATCACTAAGCTTATTACAATTAAATGAGAATTTACAATATAAATACAATTCAATGCTCGAAATCTATACAATCCCTTAAGCATTAAAGAAACTACAATCTCCTTGATTGTTTACAATGGCTCTTGCCTCAAAATATTAAAGGGCCTTAAATTAAAATACTTTCAAAATACTAAAGTGACATGTTCTCCTTGGGATCCAAAACATTTTGAATGTGTGTTGTATGTTGAGTTGTCCTCCACTTGTCCTCATTGAACATTGATGGCGATGCTCTTGCATCAGTTGTCCACAATTGAGAATCCTTGGAGTTTCTAGCAGGGATATTTCCTTACTAGTAGCATTGGAGCCCTGGAGAGAAACGAAACAACCTGAGCAACTGTATGGAATAGAAAGGTGGTCATTTCTTTGGTTTGTGTAGGCTAAGGGGGAAAGCAAGATGGAAATTCAGATTTGTTGTTTGGTTGGGAAACCTAAGAGCTAGTTATCCAACTGTTGTGTGTTTTAGATTTGACCTAGGACTTATCCTTATGGATTCATATCCCTGGCTGAAGGTTGATTTGTTGTTGAGAGTAAATGAACAAAAAATTCTATGGTTGGGAGGAACATACTTGGTCTGCAACCAATTAGTGAATGTTTACTTGCAATGATAAGTGCTCTCTGTGTTTTTTGTACAATGTATTTTCCATTGTGTATTTAATTATCTCAGAGATGTATTTTTGTATGTCTTTCTATTGGTTATTTGTTGTGCATGAAACATTGTTTATTTCTTTCATGTTGTAGCATGGATCTTGATTAATGCATGTGTGTCTTTCATGCTTATTTTTCGAATTAATTATTACCAGAGTTCAAAATTGGTTCAGAAGTGAGTTTTTGAGGTAGCGTGCCTAACCTATGGGTGGATGGGTATGTTACATATTGGTATCAGAGCTTCTACTTGAAACATCAAATGTGTATGGGCCAAAATGGGTGCAAATCAGGAAGATTCATTGTTACAAATTCAACTAGTACGAATTTTGGGAAAATGGCAAAAAATTAGAGTGAAATCCCTAAATTCGTGAGCAAATCCGTGTTTAAATGATTTAGATTGTTTGAGAGGTTTAATGGATTTGATATTTGGAGTTGTAGAGACGAATTCGACTTAGAAGATTGGAAATTTTGTATTGTTTAATGGTCGTGGTAGTGTGGGGAAGATTTCAAAGAATCGACGGGAAAGATCATGTTCGATATTCAGATCAACGACCCAGATTCGTTCTTTAAAAATTAAAAAATATTAATGTTTTTGAAGTTTGACAAGGGTCCTAGATCAATGGATGAGATTTGTTTCAGGGTTTGATAAATCAGGTAAATCAATGGTTTGCATTCATTCTCGGTCATTTGGGAAGTCAAAGGAAATCAATGGTCAAGATTCAATATTAGAGGTCCGACAAAGGCGTTCCCAATAGGCCTTTGGGAAGGAAGTGTCAGAAGGACATTGGAGTCGAGCATGAAGAGAAGTTGATGGTAGAATCCTGAAAAGAATAAGAGTTGTTAGATGAGACGGGATCATTCTCAATCGTCAGATCTCGCTGAGATGTGCTTTCAAAAAAGAGTTTTCGAAAGATCTCGTTCAGAAGAGTTATGATGGTATCGAGAAGGGAATATTCTTTGATACCCTATGGTCGGAGCAGTGAATATTGCTTAATATTTTTAACTCCAAGTGTTAAGGTATCGAAAGGGAATATATTTTGATACCCTCTGGTCAAAGTAGTGAAAATTCATAAACCTTCTGAACTCCGAAGGAAAAGTTTCGATGTTATTGAGAGGGAATATTCCTCGATACCCTTTGGTCGAAGTTGCGAAAATTACCTAATTTTTGGAACTCCGAGTGACTAGTTCCGACGGTATTGAAATGGAATATTCTTTGATACCCTCGAGTACGAGCAGTGAAACTTACCTAATTTAGTGATCTTCGAATGAAAAGGTCTTATGGTATTGAAAAGGAATATTCTTCGATACTCTCTTTTCGAGGTCCCTTTTGAGATCAATTATTTAGCGGTCCGAATGGGAATATCCGACGAATAGTCCAAATCTATTCTGATTTTAATATCAATGGTGTAGATTCCCCCCTAAGCAAAATTGCTCCACAGTGTCAAAAACAAAAAAACTAAGTATTGAGCCATTTTTGTATTTTATCCATAACTAGAGAATATAAGGTCATATTGGGATGAAATGTATGGGTTTTTTCCATGGAGATGATTTCTAAGAAAGTGTTATAAAGGGACTTTGTCCATTTCAAATTTCATTTGTCATAAATGACAAAATAATGGTTTTTAAATATCTAGGTCCAAATCATTAGAAGAGGTCCAGATTAAGCTGAAATTCATTAAGAGTATCTAGAAAGAAGACATAGAAATAACCCATGAACAAATTGGATAAATCCTAAGGGGATTGGAATGAGGATGCTAATATAGGCCAAAATCCACTATTTTGGGCCACTATTTTTAGATTTTTGAGATTTTCGAAGGAAGAAAAGTGACCCCAGATCACAAAACTGAAAGATTGTATTTACTCAACATTTTATTTACTCATCAAGAAAAAAAACTTTGGTTTAGTAAAAAATTTCCATAAGTGCACATATTGAAAGAAAGCCAATTTTGCCAAAAATTCTTAGTCTGGAAAACATGTGAAAAAGGGCAAAGTTGTCATTTCCATGTCGTTGTAGTTTTTGACTGGAGAATCGGATTGAAAATATGAGAAGTTTTATGAATTCCTTGTCATTTTTATTATCTACGCTTCATATAAAATTTTCTATATTTCCTGACATATTTTCTTTTGTAAATGACTAAAGTTGACATTTCATTAAAATTTCACCAGTGGAGAAAATGCAAAAATGGTGTGAAAGTGGATTTTTTAGGAAGCCATAACTTTCAGCTCAGAAATAGGATCGGGGAAAGAGCATAGTATTTGGAAACATGATTTAGGGGAGAATGACCTGGAACTATTAGAATTTGGAGAATTGTGATATAATTCTTCATGAACTGAGCATAAAAAGTACCTGTAGATGTAAATTGACAATTTTTTTATGACATGTATAATTCTAACAAAATGGTTTCTTGCAAATTTTGCAGAATTAGATGTATAATCAAATAAATTCAAGACTAGGATAAGGTATTAGATTCAAGGAATCATGACAGAGATTACAAAAGTTGGATGAGGAAATACAGAGCTATAGGGAAAGTAATGAAAAGTAGATAAAGAACTCGAGAAGAGAAAAATAGAAGGATTATTATTTAGTTGCTACAGAGTGTGAATAAATTGCAGGTAAAACAAAGGAAATAATCCTCACATCGGATATGAATCTAGTAGGTTAATAATTTCATTGATGGGAATATAAAGGAAAAGTAAGGCTCCATAGCCTTGAAGGTAGATATGTGTAGACAACTGCAAGCTTGATGTGAAAGAAAAGAAAGAGCTTAATAGGTTGTGTGTGAATAAAATTTATGTGTCAAGCATAGGATTTATATGGAAGGATTTTTTAGATATGAATTAGCTACTTGTCTAAAATTAATAAGTGAAAGAAATCAACTTCTGATATCAAATTTCATAGTGGAAGCAGGATGCCAATGCAGAGAAATTGGAGATATAGAAATGAATGCCCTTTCAGTTGAAAAGTGCCACTGAATGAAAATAGACTTCCATTGGGAATGGTATTAAGTGTGAAAGGTATGGTTTCACAAGGAAATGTTAAAGAAGTAACCTAAGAGACAACTAGGAGTAAAAATATTTGATTCAAGAATGTTGTGGTAGTAAAGTGATGGAATGTTGTAAGCTACTTCATTCCAAGATGTTGGAATGTTTCATAAAGGTAAATTTTGGATATGACTGCCTAGGAGAGACTGCTGAAAATAGAACACATCGGTTGGATTGTAGAATGTCCAAGTGGAAATTGGTTGGAAGATAATAGTACAGATGAGAAGAATGGGAGCAGACAGGGTGACAAGGATATGAATAAATTCAAGAACAACCAACTACAAATAAATAAATAAACAAACATGTGAATTGAAACATAAATGCACTAGACTGCATGATGCATACCATGAAGTTAGAATGCATATGCATTAGTAGGCATGATGATAGTGAATGCTTGGTGCATATAGATGTGCATTGTGCATATGTACATGCTTGGATATGCATATGACATGCTTGAGGACTTGGAATAGTTTGTTGTTATATACATGCAATAATGATGTTATAGCAATTAAGTATGACTAATTATGGATTATGTATTCGGGAAAAATGATATAGCATGGTTAAATATGTGGATGTTGTTTTTGTTTCTTATGAATTCCATCTATGTGAAGACCCATGAGGGTGGTAGGAATGGTAATCGAAAGGATGGAAGACAAATCTTGCAAGATTTTACATATACCAGTTGATGAAATAGAAACAAGTAGGTTGATAACAACCATGCAGGTATGTATTTAGTTTCTTTTGATGCATAAAAGTTGAAGGGAATTGAGGTAAGAATTACCTCAGTTAATTTTTCAATATTTAAATTGATATGTAATGGCCAAATGCATAGAGTATATAAATGTTGTTGATGTTATAATGTATTTAGATAAAATTTTAATTGCATATTTTGTTATGATTGGTTATGAGATCATAACCAGGTCAAGTCAGGAGACATACTCTTAATATAAAAATACATATCCATATATTTAGTCATGTGTGAGACCATGATATGGTTGGATACAAAAGGGCTATAGTGTTATGTGAGAGCTCAATGGATTCCCTTGTATAGTTGATGTTTGGACTGCAACCTCTTTGTCGACACTGAAGAACACTTAGGAATTATATGTCTTTGTGTTATGTATGGGTTGAAGAGGAAGGTATCCAAATAGTCAGGAAGTATTTGGAAGAGTTTGGATGATGTGTTGAAGCATTGGATAGACATTCCATATCATCATGGTGGAATGCATGACATATTTGTGTGGTATTATGTAGTCAATGCAGGAATGCATTGTGTAAATGTGGACATGGGTATTGGTACATTGATTGTTATTTTATTTAGTAATTAATGGTTGCATTATGGAAATCCTGTGGTGTTGAAAATATATAATAATGGATAGTTGCATTATATTTAATATGAATACTAGCTGAAAGTGATTGAATTGTTGTTTGTTACAATGTTGAGATCACTTTTTGGAGCTGTTAAAAATGTTATAAGTGATATTACATGAATTATTGAATGCATTTGGGTGAATTTATGTATATATTATATATTATATAACATAGAAATGATTATGCTAATAGATGAAATGATGTGAGTATTGTTAATTCATGAAATTGAAAACACTTCAGGAGTTGTTATATACTGCAACAACAAAGTTGCAGGTTAAAGTAGCTACATAATGATAAATTACAGAAAAGTTATGTTGGGGGGACAGAGTAATATATATATGTGTGTGTGTGTGTGTGTGTGTGTGTGTGTGTGTGTGTGTGTCTTGTACATGAGATATTGATAGTTTGTTTTGTTGAGTGTAAATTGAGGAAATTGCAGGTAGAATGGTATTGGACATGGCAGGGATGTAATCCCATAAAGAAGACTAATATCTACAGTTGTAGAGACAAACATTATGAGTAGAAAATTCATGCATGGGAATTTTACTTCCTATATATAAACCGATTTGAGAAATTAAAAATTCTTATGATATGCTTACAATTGGTTTGACTGATTGAAGGTTGAGAAAATTGTAGGAATAATGGTATTGGGTATGGAATTTCTATAAGACATAATAAATATTGAATCCTGTAACTGCAAGATCCAAACGAATTATGAGCATAAATCTCATGCTTGGAAATTTTTGTTTTCCTGTATAAAACAAATTTGACATTTATGATTGAAAATTGTTATAATGATATCTCATGATGACTATATGTGTATAATACATATATGATGATGGATATGCAAGCTGTAATTTTGGGAAAAGGGCACTAGAAGGAAATCAAGCTCAATGATGAAGGAATGTAATGAAGAATGTCCAATGGACTTGTTGCAGTTGGAGTTCTAGAAGTTGCATCTCTAAAACTTCCTAGATGAGTGCACAAGAGCCCTAAAGAGAAGTGGAATAACCTGTTGGACTATAGAGTAGATAAAGGGGTTCATTTATTTGGGTTGTGCAAGATGAGAGGGAAGGAGAGCTTGTTGGTTGGAAATGCTTCCAAAAATATAAATGATGAAGATCATTATACATGATTTGAATCAGAATGATTATGTATACATGTTTAATTTGAGGCCAGAGTGCCTATGTATATAAGAGTTTACTAGACTTCCTGTGTGGATTAAGGTCAGAGGTCCTAGATTTGTAATGATAATAATATTGGACTGGTGTTGTGGACTGAGGACAAGGCCAAAATAATGGGAGGGGGATGTAACACCCCAATTTTAACCCTTATGAACTATAATGTGTTATGTAATTGTGACTTAGGCTGTTGAGCCGATAAAGTTGAAAAGGGGACAGAGTGCCTAGGTGATGCAGACCCCACCCTCTCCCAGGGTCAGTGTGACCTCCCAATAAAGGATCATTCACAATCGGGAATCGAATCGGCTCTTCGAGCCCTACTGAGCCCCAAAAATCATATACACATATCCTTAATTTCATGCGCAAGTCCAAAAATGAACCTGTGGGCTCTTACTAGGCCCCTTTTCCTTTGAAAATAATTTGAGGCCCCTTTGAAAATAATATGGATGACTAAGATTGACTTTGGCCTTCAGGAGTCAACAATTCTGCACTATGTTTCCTCCGGAGTGTCAGACGTCTGGACCTACTGCCACGTGTCCTTTGAAAATCAACGCTCCAGATCAACTCTGGAATTCGGCACTCCTGAGAGATCGAACCTTACTTATCTATATTATTCCGAAGTGTCTGTCCTCCAGACCTCCATATCTGATGCCACATTTCTCATCCCAATCAACAGTGATAATCTACTCTTCCCTTCGACACTTCAGGGGATTTGACCCCTCCTAATAATTATTCTCTCGCACTATCAGTTTTTCAGATCCAGTGATCCACTAACACATGTACTCTATGTCGATGGCTATGATGTGCTCTAGAATTTGGAGCTTTGAGAGACTAGCAACCCTTAACACCTGTGCTCCACTTCCTCTGGAGTACAAGACCTCCATACTCCTATATCTATTGACATGTGTCCTCCCTTTCAACAGTGAGGATCTTCTTCGAGATTCGACAACTTCTTGCACAAATGCTTGGCTTTCACAAACCCTCCGAAGTACTATGCCTCCGAACTACAGGATTTGTTGACACCTGTCCATCTACTTCAACAACTAGGAAGCACTCTGGGACTTCAGAGCTTCAGATCTTCTTGAATTTGTACACCATGTGCACTTGTTCTCCTAGAGCACTGACACTTTCGACCTCCTTTGATCTTCTCACACACGTCCCTCTCAAATGGACATTCATGATTTACTCTAGATCTCGAGACTTCAGGAATCCTGCGCTTAAGTATAAAGGAAACCTCTGGACCTCCAAAGTATAAAAGACCCTTAGGTTTAAAACACACGCTACTTACCGAGATCCGACGACTCGTGATCCTCTCACCTAGATCCAACAGACAATATTTGTCCTCCTCCTCTGGGCATTCCTCTTTCAGTTGGACTGTGATCCGACGGTCTAGATTGATTCTAACAGTTGATCCAACGACAATTGTAGCTTCTTCTTTGTTGTGTCTACGCTTTCCCTTTCGATGAAGGATTATTCAAATGCTCAAAGGCTTCTACCTTTTAACTCTCCTCTGTAGGGTATATTAATTTGGAATCTTCTTGCGCCTATACCTCTTGAGATCTAAACTTAAGATAATTTCTCCTGCACACACCTTGTGTTATTTTCACAGTCCGAGAATTGGACTATCTATGCCTTCTGCACTCCTTGGATGGATCTGCACATGATTTTTCTATCTCTTCAACTTTACCAACACTTAGCAAAGTGTTTCCTCTATGCACTCCTTGCACCTGATTGACAGAACTTCACGTTGTCCCTCCTGAGCTTATAATTTCTCAACTGATAAGGGTCTTCTCCCTTTGCTTCCTTAACAATTTCTTGTTCCCTCTTGGAACTCATGCTCGTTCTCCTGATCTTGACCAACACTATAGCAATGGTTTGGTTTTGTGCACTCCTTGCATGGCTTCACCTCCTGAAACTTAAACTCCAAATGTTCACTTGCACATCCTTGTGCTCTATGTGCAGAATTTCACTGCTCCTCCTAAGCTTTATCTTCCAGTGTTTCCTCTTGGCAACCTTTTCACAGAACTCAAAGCAGGGTTCGCATGCACTCCTTGCACCTGCTTAATGCACTTATTGTAGATCTCTCCGAGTATTCAGTAACTATGGTATATCTTCTTTAGAGTGTTCAACAACTCTGATGTGCACTCCTTGCACAATTTCCCTTCTAGACTAAATGAATTTCTCTGGTGTGCCCACCTTACAAGCTCTTCTCTGAACTCAAAATAGATTTCAAGTTCTCTCCTTGGACTGGCTCCATAGAGTTTTCTCTAACCTTGGTGTGCACTCCTTGCACAAGCCTAAGAGACCAAAACCACCTAGAAATCCACAAAGATAGAGAAATCTATCTAATTCTTGTAAAGGGAACATACATGCATGTAACAACATACATAAATAAACACATAAAACATTCAGAAAATAAACATCAGCACATATAAAAACACAGAAACTCCATATGCAGGAAAAACTGCTTTGTATTAATTCTTAATGCTTATGTACAAAGATTTACAAATGATGGATTGCAACAAAGCCTTTAGCACTTTCTATCCTCTCTTGAGCTCTCTCAACTCGCTCATCCTAATGAATTTTGATACAAGATATTTTTACAAACGAGGGGCTCCTTGAGCCTTCCCTTCATCTACCTACTTGCATTGAATTTCATTCAACTACAATCAATGGACATCTAGTCCAAATCAGAACTAACCCTATCTACATATTAGCCATTAAAGGCGAATTCACATGCATATTGTACAACGGTACATGGCTCGGATTTCCTTCAGCCTTATAACATTTAATTCCATTCAATTACATTAAAAAATTTAAATTGGGTTCAAACTGAGAGGGTTGGCGCCTCTCTTTCCTCGGAACTCATTCCTCCTTGAGCGTTGATGTGATGACATGTTTTTTGTGGTGAAGCGATGCTCCTACATTATACTCCCACATTAACAAAATCATGAGCTCCTGCTTATGGATCCAAGATCCCAAATCTGAATTTGGATTTGTCCATCTGCTCCTCTACTTTTTTGTCAATGTTGTTGTTTCCCTGCTATAGCATGAGCTCCTCTAATCAACTTCTCCTTGCAGTTGAATGTCTCATTTTTTTATTTTAGCATCAACCTCCTTGTCTCCTCTATCACTCTATCCAGCTGGTCTACTGGCTGGCTCCTTTTATGCAGTCTTCTCGGCTACAAATCCTCTTCATCAGATTCCAACTTGACTTGTTGGATAAGATGAATTTTCACTATTACCATTTCCTCCAGGGCTTCCACTCCATCACACAAATCAATGGGAAAATCAATCTGATATCCCATTTTGTTTCTATCTCTTGTGGCATTGGCTTGCCACTCCACTGCAAGTCCAAATTCTGCATCCATGTTACTGAGCTTCTGCTCAGCCATCTCCCCTGAGATTTTTATTTCTATCAATTCTTCTCCTTATGTTGGTACAAGTAAAGCTTCATCCAGTTGCTCCTCATGATGGAATTTGTCTCCACTCTTCACAAATGCATCTCTCTGACAGTCTTCTTATGTGCCTATATTTCCTAACCAATCCTCCAACATCTTCAACTCTTTCTCCCACTGAGTGATCATATGAACTATATGCTTCTCTTCTCCTTCTATATCCTGGGTAGATATTAATGTCTTCTCCTTCTCCTCCTTGATAGTCTCTGTTGGTTGCCTCTCCTCTATTTCACTTGCAACATGTGATTTGGCCTTGAATGGGATGCTTGGAAGGAATATACTGATTCCTCCAATGATCAAAATGTGCCTTCGATCCTCCTCCTCTTTCAACACTCCTTGATGATATGAAATATCGTCTCTTGAGTTCATGAGACCCGCAAACAATCTCATATCCTCCTTCTTTCCCACCTAGCAACCTGAGGTTTCACTCCTTCCCTCCTGGAAGTCTATGATATCTTTGATTGATCTCATCTCATTTCCCTCCTGGAAATCTAGATTACCAGCTCTACCCACCTGACTGTTTATGAGATCTTCAGTGGATCTCTTCTTATTTCCCACCTGGAAATATGAAAGTTCATGTCTTCCCTCCTGGAAGTCTATGAGATCTTTTGTTTATCTCTCTTCCTCATCATGAAGGTTCCTTCCAACCTCTAGTTCACAAATGTAAACCATCTCCTCCTTTGTGGCACTGAGGTTTTCAGCAAGCCTCAACCACCTCCTCAAATTCTACTTCTACCTTCTAGCAATCAGATGCTGGATAGGCCTATTTTCCTTCTACCTCATGGGCCATTCATACCTCCAGGTTCCTTGTGCTTCCTGTTGCATCTCCAACATTAAACTGTCAATCTCTTCTCTCATCTTCTCGAGTTATTTGTCCTTCTTCTCTTCTCTCATATGTTGGTTGTCTTTTCTCTGACCCCGCTTATGGCCTTTAGTATCCATTTCCCTCCTCTTCTTTCAAGAACACAATATGTTCTTCTCTTCATCCCAACTAGCTATCTACTTTTCCTACTCTGTAACTTGGAGCGTCATTGGCTTTCTCCTACAACCCTCCTGGTTGTCTTCTATCCATCGCACACTTGTAAATAGATCTTTACATATCATTAGTACTATGTCTCCATATTCTCCTCCTTTTCCTACTATCTACATACATAAATCAGGCTCTGATACCACTTGATGCAGACCCCACCCTCTCCCAAGGTCTGCGTGACCTCCCAGTCTAGGATTGTTCACAATCGAAAGCCGAATCGACTCTTCGAGCCCTTTTCAGCCCCCAAAATCATATACATAGGTCTTTGATTTCATGAGCAGGTCCAACAATGAACTCGCGGGCTCTTACTAATCCTCTTTTCCTTTGAAAAAAATTTCAGGCACCTAGCCCTTTTCACTTTATCCAACTCCTCACGTGACCGAGGGTTGTGATTAGGCACTAACCAATAGGAGTTATTTTGGTGCTTCGTCCTGCAACAATCTCTGCCTTTCCTTCCTCTCAACTCCTCTGAATGTCCAAATTTTGTGAACTATCGTAACAATGGTAAGAAAGATCAACAGTCCTCAAGAGACACTGATATCGACGAATCACACTATCCATGTGGATTCGGCTTCTATGATATCCTAACCACATCCAATCCAAATAACACTCACAAAGTTTCGATCATTGAAAAAGGCATATCTGGCGGTTCTCATTCAACAACTGGATCGACGGATCTACCCTTCTTTCATAATCTGGGCCTCGATGATTTCCTTTCCGCTCCAACGCACAATACTTGCAAAGTGTCTAACATCAAACACCAAAATGGTTTATCAGACGACTCTGATACTCCCCAGATCAACGACTACTATTCCACATACGTGCTTTGGGCTTTAGTGATTTTATTTGGTCATCCACATGATACAACCTCTCATATATCCCGACATAAAAACATCGAAAAGCTTATCCTTTCTCCATGTATCCCCTTCCTGATCGACGGTCAGGATTATTTTGGGACTTCGGGACTTTTTTTCTTGTCTACACGACGATTCAATTTCAGCAAAGTGCTATGTCCAAAAACTATGGATTTTTCGCCACTCATCCTCCTCCAATGGATGGATAAGATTGAATCCATCCTTTGGGTCTTCGAAATTCCTCATAAATGTTGCACTATGTTTCCTCCGGAGTGTCAGACCTCTAGAACTATAGATCTACTGCCATGTGTCCTCTAAAAATCAATGGTTCAGGTCAACTTTGGAATTCGACACTTCGAAGAGATTGAACCTTACTTATCTCTATTCTTCCATAGTTTCTATCCTTCAGAGCTCCAGATCTGACACCACATGTCTCCTATCCATCAACGGTGAGGATCTAATCCTTCCTTTGGAACTTTGGGGCATTTTACCCCTCCTAATATTTATTCTCCTGGACCTTCAGTCTTCCAGATCCAATGATCAACTGACACATGTAATTTGCACCAATGACTATGATGTGCTCTGGCCTTCGAAGCTTCAAGAGACCTGAAAATCTTAACACATGTGCTCCACTTTCTCTAGATTACAAGGCCTCCTAACTCTTAGATCTGTTGACATGTGTCCTCCAATCCAATGGTGATGATCTACTCAAGGCTTCAACAACTTCTCACCCAAATTCTCCGCTTTCACAAACCCTCCAGAGTATTATGCCTCCGGACTACGAGATCTACTAACACCTATCCTTCTTCTTCAATGGTTGCGATGCACTTCAAGACTTCTGAGCTTTGAAGATTTCTGACTCTATACACCCTGTGCAATCGTTCTCCCAAAGCATTGAGGCTCCAAACTTTCTTTGATCTGCTGACACACGTCCCTCTCAAATGGACGGTCTCGATTTACTCTGGATCCCAGGACTTCGGGAATCCTGTGCTTTCAAATTAAAGAAACCTTTGGACCTCCAAAGTCCGAAGGACCCTAAAGGTTAAAAAACATGCTACTTACCTAGATCCGGTGACTTTTGATCCTTGTTCCTAGATGCAACAAAAAATATTTGTCCCCCTCCTCTACGTGCTCCTCCTTCAGCTGGACTCTAATCCGACGGTCCAGATTGATTCTTACAATTGATCCAATGACAACTGTAGCTTCTTCTGTGTTGTGGCTACGCTTTCCATTCCGATGAAGGATTATTCAGACTCTCAAAGGCTTTGACCTTTAAACTCTCCTCTGCAAGGTCTATTAATTTTGCTTCTTCTTGAGCCTATACCCCCTGAGCTCTGAACTTAAGATAATTTCTCATGCACATGCCTTATGCTATTTTCACATTCTGAGACTTGGACTATATCTACCTTCTACACTTCTTGCAGGGCTCTGTGCATGTGTGCACTATCTCTTGAGCTTTACCAACACTTCGCGAAGTGTGGCCTCTGTGCACTCCTTGCACATGATTGAAAGAAATTCATGCTATCCCTCCCGAGCTTATAATTTCTCAACTTTTAAGGGTCTTGGGCCTTTGCTTCCTTAACAATTTTCTGTTCCCTCATGGCACTTATGCTCCTTCTCCTAATATTGAACAACACTGTAGCAGTGGCTTGGTTTTATGCACTCCTTGCATGGCTTCACCTCCTGAAACATGAACTCTAAAAGTTCACTTGCACACTCCTTGTGCTCTCTATGTAGAATTGCACTGCTCCTCATGAGATTATCTTTTGTTCTTCCCTCTTGGAAACCTTTTCACAGAAGTCGAAGAATATTTCTCGCACACTCCTTGTGCCTACCAAATGAACTTCTTGCTGAGCTCTTAGAGTATTTAGTAACTCTAGTGTATCTTCTTCAGAGTGTTCAACAAATCTTATCTGCACTCCTTGCACAATTTCCCTTATGGACTAAATTAATTTCTCTGGTGTTCCCACCTGACACACTCTTCTCTAAACCTGAAAGAGTGTTCTAGTACACACCTTTCACTGACTTCATAGAGTTTTCTCTAACTCTGGTGTGCACTCATTGCACAATCCTAAGAGGTCAGAACTACCCAGAAATCCACAAAGATAAAGTAGTATATCTAATTCCTACAAAGGGAATATACATGCATCTAACAACATACATAAATAAATGCAGAAAACATTCATAAAATGAACATCATCACATAAAAAAACAGAGACACCCCATATGCAGGAAAAACTAATTTTTTATTAATTCATAATGATTGTGTACAAATATTTACAAAGGTTGGAATGCAACAGAGTCTTTATCACCTTCTCTCCTCTCTTGATCTCTCTCAACTCGCTCATCCTAATGAATTTTAATACAAGATATTTTTACAAAAGAGGGGCTCCTCGAGCCTTCCCTCCGGCTACCTACTCGCATTGAATTACATTCAATTACAATCCATGGACATCTAGTATGATTCACAACTAATCCTATGTACCTATCATCCATTAAAGGCAACTTCACATGAAGCCTATACAAAGGAACATGGCTTGGCTTTTCCTGACCCTTACAAAATTTAATTCCAGTCAATTAAATTAAAATTTTTAAATTGGGTTCAAAATGAGAGGGTTGATGCCTCTCTTTCCCCAGAACTCATTCCTCCTTGAGCATTGATTTGTTGGCTTGTTGATGCATTGACTCATTTTTTGAGGTGGAGAGATGCTCCGACATCATACTACTGCACTGACAAAATCATGAGCTCCTGCTCATGGCTCCCCTACTGTTCTTGTTTAGATCCTCCAGGATCCCAAATATGAATTTGGAGTTTCCCATCTACTCCTCTGCTTTGTTAATTCCTTACTGCTCCGGTCTCTCCCGCAATCAACTTCTCCCTGTTGTTGATTGTCTCCTTTTTTTATTATAGCATCAACCTCCTTATCTCCTCTATCACTTTGTCCAGCTAGTCTACTGGCTGGCTCCTTTTATGTAGTCTACTTGGTTGCATCTCCTTCTCATCAGTTTCCAACTTAACCCATTGGATAAGTTGAATTTTCACTATTAACCTTTCCTATAGGGATTCCACTCCTTCACACAAATCAATGGAAAGATCAATATGTTCTCCCATGCTTTTTGTATTTCATGTGGCACTGTCTTGCCACACTACTACAAGTCCAAATTTTCCAGCCATGCTACTAAGCTTCTTCTCTGCCATCCCCCTTGATATTTTTGTTTATATCAGTTCCTCTCCTTGTGATGGTACAAGTCCATCTTCATCCAACTACTCCTCAAGCTGAAATTCTTCTCCACTCTTCACAATTGCATCCCTCTGCAAGTCTTCTTCTGTGCTTGGATTTCCTATCCAATCCTCCAGCATCTTCAACTCTTTCTCCCACTGAGTGAGCATATGAACTATATGCTCCTCTTCTCCTCCTTGGCAGTCTTTGTTGGTTTTCTCTCCTCTACTACACCTTCAACAAGTGAATTGGCCTCGACTGGGCTTCTTGGTCGGAATATACTAATTCCTCTAATGATCATATTGTGCCTCTGATCCTCCTTCTCTTTCAACACTCCTTGTTGATATGAACTCTCCTCTCTTGAGTTCATGAAATCTTCAAAAAATCTCATCTCCTCCTTGTTGGCCACATGGAAACCTGAGGTTTCACTCCTACCCTCTTGGAATTATACAAGATCTTTGACTGATCTCATCTCATTTCCCTCCTGGCAATCTTCATTACCACCTCTGCCCACCTTGTAGTTTATGAGATCTTCAGCGGATGTCTTCTTATTTCCCACCTGGCAATATGAAAGTTCACCTATGCCCTTCTGGAAGTCTATGATATATTTAGTTGATCTCTCTTCCTCATCACTAAGGTTCCTTCCAACCTCTGGTCCAAAAATATAAACCCTCTCCTCCTCTATGACACTGAGGTTTTCAGCATGCCTCAACTACCTTCTCAAATTCTGCTTTTGCCTTCTAGAAATCAACTACTTGATAGGCCACTTTCCCTTCTACTTCATGGGCCATTCATACCTCCACCTTCCTTATGCTTCCTATTTCATCTTCAACATTGACTTGTTGAGCTCTGCTCTCATCTCCTTGATCTCTTTGTCCTTATTACGTTTTCTCATTTGTTGAAAGACTTTTCTTTGACCCCTCTTATGGCCTTCAATATCCAATTTCCTCCTCTTCTTTCAAGAACACAACTGATTCTTCTCTTCAACCCACCCGGATGTCTACTTTGCCTACTCTATGACTGAAAGTGTCACTAGATTTATCCTGTATCCCTATTGAATGTCTCCTATCCATCGCACACTTGCAAAAATATATTCACAGATCATCAGTACTATGTCTCCATCTTCTCCTCCTTTGTCTGCTATATACAAACAGAAATCAGGCTCTGATACCACTTGATGCAAACCCCACCCTCTCCCAGGGTTCATGCGACCTCCCTATCTAGGATCGTTCACAATCGGGAGTCAAATCGTCTCTTCAGGATCTTCTGAGACCCCAAAATATTATACACATGTCCTTAATTTCATGCGCAAGTCCAACAATGAACTCGCGGGCTCTTACTAAGCCCCTTTGCCTTTGAAAAAAATTTCAGGCCCCTTGCCCTTTTCAATTTGGCCAAATCCTAACGTGACTGAGGGATGTGATCATGTGATAATCAATAGATGTTATTTTTATGCTTTGAACCTCTGTGATCTATGCCTTTCCTTCCCCTCAACTCCTACGAATGCACAAATTTTGTGAACTACTGAAAAAATGGGTAGCAAGATCAACGGTCCTCAACAGGAACCGAGATTGATGACTGACACTATCCACGGGGATTTGGCTTCGATGATTTCCTAACCACGTCCAGTCCTCATAACACTCACAAAGTGTCGATAACCAAAAAAGGAATATATGACGATTCTCGTTCCACCGCTAGATCGACGACTCTATGCTTCTTTCATAGTTGATGCCTCAACGATTTCCTTTCTACTCCAATGCATAATACTTGCAAAGTTTCGAATGTCGAACACTGAAATTGTTGATCGGATGACTCTGATACTCCCCAGATCAATGAATTCTATTCCACCTCTACGCTTTGGGCTTCGATGATTTTCTTTGGTTTTCCACACGATACAACCTCTCATATCTCCCGACTCCGAAATGCCAAAAAGATTATACTTGCTCCACTTGTCCCCTTCCTGATTGATGTTAAATATGATTTTGGGAGTTCGGTTTTTTTTTCTTGTCTGCATGATGATTCAATTTCATTAAAGTTCTACATCCCCAAACTATGGATCTTTCGCCACACTTCCTCCTCCAATGGATGACTAAGATTGACTCTATCCTTTGAGAGTCCTCAAAAATGTTGTACTATGTTTCCTCCAGAGTGTAGGATATGTTGTTGCCTATCCTCTCAGAATCAACATTCCTAATCAACTCTGGAATTTGACACTTTGGAGATATCGAAACTTACTTGTGTCTATTCTTTCGGAGTGTCTGTCCTCTAGACCTCCAGATCTAACACCGCATATCTCCTCCCGATCAACAGTGAGGATATACTCTGCCCTTCAACACTTCAGGGAATTTGACCCCTCCTAACCTTTATTCTCCTGGACCGTCAGTATTCCGGATCCAACAATCCACTAACACGTGAACTCTGTGCCGATGGCTATGATGTGCTCTGACCTTCATAGCTTCAGGTGACTTGCAATCCTTAACACTTTTCTCCACTTCCTCCAGAGTACAAGGCCTCCAGACTCCTAGATCTGCGGACACGTTTTGTCTCGTCCAATTGTAAGGATATTCTCCGGGCTTCAACAACTTCTCTACCAAATTATTTGCTTTCACAAACCCTTTGGAGTACTATGCCTTTGGACTACGAGATCTGCTGACACCTTTCCTTATGCTTCAATGGTTGGGATGTGCTCTGAGACTTCGGAGCTTCAAGTCTTCCCGACTCTGTATACCTTGTGCACTCATTCTTTTGGAGCAATGAGGCTCCATAAATCCTATGATTTATTGACATGCATCCCTCTCAAATGGACGTCCCCAATTTACTCTGGATGTTGGGACTTCGGGAATCCTGCGCTTAAGTATAAAAGAAACCTCCAAAAATCTGAAGTTTGAAAGACCCTCAAGGTTAAAAAGAATGTTATTTACCTGGATCCTATGACTTGTGATCCTTTTTCCTATATCGAATGGACAATATTTTTCCACCTCCTATATGCGCTCTTGCTTCAGTTGGACTCTGATCCAACGGTCCAAATTGATTCTAACAACTGATCCAACACTAGTTGTATCTTCTTCTCTGTTGTGGCTACACTTTCCCTTCTGATGAAGGATTATTCAAACACTAAAAGGCTTTGACATTTGAACTCTCTTATGCAAGGTCTATTAATTTGGCCTCATCTTGCACCTATACCTCTTGAGCTTTGAACTTAAGATAAGTTCGCATGTGCACACCTTGTGCTATTTCCAGAGTTCGAGACTTGGATTGTCTCTTCCTTTTGCACTCCTTGCATGACTTTGCACGTGCTTGCGCTATCTCTTCATCTTGACTAACACTTAGCGAAGTGTGGCCTCTATGCACTCCTTACACCTAATTGAGTTAACTTCACGTTATCCCTCCTAAGCTTATAATTTATCAACTTCTAAGGGTCTCAACCCTTTTCTTCCTTAACAATTACTGTATCCCTCTTGTCACTCACGCTCATTCTCCTAATCTTGACCAACACTGTAGCAGTGGGTTGGTTTTGTGCACTCCTTGAATGACTTCACCTCCTGAAACTTGAACTCTAAAATTTGACTTCCACACTCCGTGTGATCTCTGTGAAGAATTGCATTGCTCCTCCTAAGATTTATATTTTGGTGTTCCCTCTTGGAAATCTTTTCACAGACTCGAAGCAAAGTTATCGTACACTTGTGCCTGCTCAATGCACTTGTTGCAAATCTCTCAGAGTATTTAGTAACTTTCGTATATCTTCTTCAGAGTGTTCAACAACTCTGATGGGCACTCCTTGCACAATTTCCCTTATGGACTAAATGAATTTCTCTGGTGTGCCCACCTATCATGCTCTTCTTTGAACTCAAAAGAGAGTTAAAGTGCACTGCCTGCATTGGCTTCACGGAGTTTTCTCTAACTCTAGTGTTTACTCCTTGCACAAGCCTAAGAGCCTAGAACTACCCAGAAATCCAAAAAGATGGAGAAGTCTATCTAATTCCTGCAAAGGGAACATACATGCATCTAATAGCATACATAAATAAAAACAGAAAACATTCATAAAATGAACATCATCAAATATAAAACACAAAAACCCCATATGCAGGAAAAACTACTTTTGTATTAATTATGAATGCTTTTGTACAAAGATTTACAAAGGATGGACTACAATAGAGTCTTCAACACTTTCTCTCGTCTCTTGAGCTCTCTCAACTCACTCATCTTAATGAATTTTGATACAAGATATTTTTACAATAGAGGGGCTCTTCGAGCCTTCCATCCAACTACTTACTTGCATTTAATTGCATTCAATTACAATCAATGAACATCTAGTATGAATCAGAACTAAGCCTATCTACCTGTCAGCCATTAAAGGTGACTTCACATGTAGCTTGCACAAAGGCACATGTCTCAGCTTTCCTTGAGCCTTATAACATTTAATTCCATTCAATTACATTAACAATTTTAAATTGGGTTCAAAATGAGAAGGTTGGTGCCTCTCTTTCCTAGGAACTCGTTCCTCCTTGAGCATTGATGCACTGGCTTGTTGATGCACTGGCGCGTTTGTTGAGGTGGAGTGATGCTCTTACATCACTAGGAAATGTAATATGTTTATATACATTAATTCAAAAAATACATTGTTGGTTGTAAGAAGAACAAGAACGAAAGAGATAGGGGGCTATGATTCCATGAGAGAGGGGCCTTAAGAGGCTAAGCCTATTTATTATATTTTACTTACCCATTATTGATTTTATGGAGAAAAGGGGTTATATGAGATTCTTGGGAGGAAGGCCATGTGGTTCTTGTTTTCATGTAATTTATATAAACCCTTCATGTGGGTTGTTTGGTGGTTTCTCTTGGTTAATCATCTCATTTTAGAATTCCTCATTTCACTCTTGCTTAATTCGTGTGCTCTTGGGGGGGATAATGGAAACAAATCGTTGGAGGAGGAGATCCATTACTATATGTCTGTATAGATAACTGATCATTCTAGGAGGGAATGGATGCCTATGTGCATGATATTGATGGAATTTTAGAATTAACTCTCCACATGTTGGCATAGGGGCATACCCAGGGTTTAATGCTTCAATAGCACACCAAAAAAACCCTAACTATCGGCCCTTTCGGAAGCACCTCCAAAGCAGGCGAAGTATCACCCAAGGTAGAGGCATGGGGGTTACAAGACTCAAGTGTCTATAACCAATCTAGGACACAGATATGTGATTATAACACCTCTCAAAGTACTTTAATAACACTTAGAAGATGATATGCATTAGTTCATTAGCTTCATTAACATTGCAGAACAAACCCTAAGACAAATCGGCACAATAATGATAAAGATTAAATACTTCAACCACTTAGCACACAAAACAGAGTTAGATCTAACATTCATTCATCCTTAGCACATGTGAATCACTAAGCATCTATATATCTATCTAACATACATAATAAGAAAAGAAGATTCATAATATAAACAACACAACACAAGCAACCAGAAGACACAAAATATACGTGGTTCACCCTAGTGTAGGGATACGTCCACCAACTGCTTCATCTTCTTTATTATTCTTCAATGTCTTACATTCATCCTCTCATGTGCACTAAGCCATAGAGCCTAGCTTTGCAGAGGATAGGATATCTGTGCGGTGAGCACCAGATCCTCCTTCCCAAAATTAGGTCAAGGAATAGAGCCAACTCCTTTATCGAGTACGGAGCCTTAGATACGCATTCTGTTGCACAGAGCAACTCAGAACTACTTGCACTTAGATACTTAGAATTTTCTCTCTAAGTCTCTCCCTTTTACATTACATTCTTAATTATTTATACTTTTACAATAAGGCCTAATCATGGGTAAACCCATGGGTTGACATCCCATAACCCATTACAAAAACCCTAAGGAACCCCTTGTTGGGTCCATAAATCCCACAAAAAAAGTGAGATCTACGATCTCGGCTCTCCTTGGGCACTCCTTCCTCGATCATTGCATCAAAGTCCAAAAAGTAGTCAAGCCTGACCAAGATTTACTCAAAACTTGGTTGAGGGACAATAGGGCCCCAACGCTCACCTGTGACTCATTCTGAGTCACTCAGGTCTGGGAAATGCTTCTTCGAAGGCCTCGAGTTTCACTAGAACAACCTCTACTTGCTTCTTTGCCTGAGCCTCCTGCTCAGTGAGATCTTGGATCATCTACTTTGTAACAGGCCCTTCTAGGTGATTTTCCATTATTGAAACCACTTGGTCTAGTTGCAAGCCTTGTCTCTCAATTTCTTCGAACACCTTGCAGGCTTCATCCTACACAGGTTGCAGCTTCTGCATGACTTCCATTACCCTACACTGTATGGAAGTAATATGTTGTTGTATCGCATGTTTTTCTTGAGATCTCTTCATTCTGTATACCTTAGTGAGTAGCTTCATCTGCGCCTGTACTGGCAGTTCCCGCTACTGCGCTTCCTGTAACTGTGCTTCTAGTTTCCTTAGCTCTAGATATTTTGTGGGGCATTCATAAGTCTGTGTGATTCTATCACTCAGTCATTTTCATTCTCAGGCAAGGGTTTTGATCCTTCCAACTACATTCTTAGCAACTTCCTCCCTTTGATCGCACCTCCTATGGAGTGCTTGTCACTGCTTGAATCTCCAACTTTGTTATCCTCACTTGAAGTTGTTGGATGGCCTCAACGAGATTCACCACTTGAACCTCGATTGACTCATGTTCCTCCTGTGTCAATACTGGCATAGGGAGAAGTGATTTATTCACCGCTTCATTGACCACAGTCTGCTCTGCGAGAAGTCGATCCTTTTCTCTCTGTATCTTCATTTTGTCCTCCTCGAGCATCGCCCGAAACTCATCTTTCTCATTTTCATGGGTGGTTACGTAGTACCGCGCAACTGGTAGTTTCTCTAAGACTTCCTCTTTCTCTTATTTTAAGGCTTATGTATCCTTCTCCTTCTCCTCCTGGATTCTTTGAATTCGAGCCTCTGTCACATCTGCTAATATTCTCAATTAGGTTGGTTCATCCCCCAATTCTGTAGTCTTCGACGAGGAAGGCGTAGTAGGTATTGCACAGATCAATTGAATATCTTGTTGCAGATCCTTTAGTTCCTTTTCAACCCTTCCATATAGCTCCTCTTGCTTCACTCCATATATATGCAAGAGATCTTCGGATGCATCCACCATCGCTCCACGGACTAAGATGATATTGTCCTCTATGAGCATGGCCTCTAGATGGGGCTTGCTAGTGCGTGTCTTCCTTCTTACTGAAGGTTTCTGTGGAGAAACCTTCCTCTTCTGTAGAGTTACTATTTCAGTAAGGGGATCTTTCGATGGTGTAGCTTCACCTTCTCCTTGCTTTTCTCCTTCTTCCCCTTCTCCTTGTCCATTTGCTTCATCTCCTCCTCCTAGCGAGCCAGATCCATTTTCTTCAGAGGCATTGTCCTCCTCATCAGTCTCTATATTATGGAATTCCTCCTTTTTATTATTCTTCTTCTCACTAGACTATCCTACATGATCGAACCGGGTGACCAACGGGCTTCCTATAATGTTAGTGTCAGAGAGTTCAACATCAACGATAGGTGTCTAAAATTCCTCTGGCCATTCCTTCATGTTCTGCTCCATGTCTTCATATGTCATCTTGTAATAGGATTGTAACTCCTCCTTGTTCTCATCTATGTGTGCAGTGATATAGATAAAATTTGGATCTGTACGAAATGTGGCTATCGGTCTGTACTGGTGTAGGGTGTGCGGTGTCATGTGTGGGAATGACTTGATGGAAACCTTTAGTTGTTAATAATATGCATGGAACACAATGTCTGACTGCCATTACTTGAACATGTCGTTGGTGTACCACAAGTTTGAGAACCTAGCGGCCAACGACTATGATGGTTTGATCTCCTAGAAGGTGGCTCCTTCCATCATTTGCCTAGCGACAAATGAAATCAATACAAGCATCCAGCTAAAGTGGAACTTGTATACCTGATATTGAGCTTCATGGAAGTCTTTCTTGAGCTCATTGACGAGGTAACTCACCCAATTCATCTACATTCCCTCCACAGATTTTCCTGTGAGGTCCACCATGAACCCGGTGACCTTTTTGGGGCGATTATTTCTTACGATCTTTCCAGCTATGAGTTGGCAAGTGAGGTGCACTTCCCCATCCTAGATAGAGGCTACCTTGTATCCTCACTTTCCCTTTTCGACTTCGTCATAAGCCTCCTTGATGTGTTGTACTAGGGAGCCATTTGAGGTCTTCCCTGGGTAAAACTTTTGAGGGTCGGGTCCCTGCATGCTCAATCCTGTAATCAGGTAGATCAACGTCGGATCCACAGTAATCCTTCAGTTGATCCACAAGCATCCGCCATGGTAGCATGACAAGAGGGTTTTAACGCAAGCGTTAACCGCCTGGTGTCGGCCAAAATGGGGAATCTTCATCCCATTTAGTATAGTGGACTATGCCATCTCCTTAATCCATGGATGGGAGACTAGGCGAGGCTTCTTCTTGGTTTTCTTTGTCAAATATTTGTGGGGTGAAAACATCATCTAGTTATTTATGTCTCCAAGGTTGAATTCATGTAGTGGGATATGTCCCAACTGACTCCCAACTACGCGTATTCCTTTCAGGATGTATGCGATGATCAAAGTAAACTTGAAGTCTCATGGGATGATGTCACAGTTAACCGTGGCATCCAAGGGTAGGATGTAATCTGGTAATATCGATGAGAACTACTTTGCATTAGCTAGATCGTCGTGATGCTTAATTCGTTGCTCAATCACAGGGTTGACATGGCCCGAATGATGTCTAGTCGAAGGGGAAGTCTGGAGTCCCCTGGTTGACGATTCTTGTACTCCTTCAAATAAAGGTTTTTCAGCCATTATCTTCTTAAGAACCTCCTCAACGAACTTTTCTAGTTCAGTGGGTTTGCCCGACATTCTCAGTGTTAAACAGACAGGTCGAGTTAGGAGAATGGATAAGCGAGATAGAAAAATGGACAACAATGTCTAGTTTATGATAACATAATACAATCAATTCTCTTCTTATCTCAGATAATCAGGGTAGCAAAAAGTGGTCCTGATGCAGTGTTTGACAGGTTAAATAAGAGTGTGTCATAACGAAATATTCCAATGGGTAGGCATGCTTCCATTAATGCGAATCTGTCTGTTATGGCATGGTCTCAACGTCCCAAATCCGGTCCATCCTCCCATAAATGCATTTCCTATCCATTTTGGAGCATTGTTCTAACGGTCGGGGCTCCTCCAATTGTCATATAGCTTCGCCGTGGAGAATTCCCATTCTACGCAATCCTGTTGTTCCGACGAGGCTCAAATCCTGCAAACCGGCCTCCTATAAAGTCTTCCATTTGTTCTCTGTAACTTCCTATAGCTTTTCCAACTTGGCTTTCTTCTTACTGAGCTTCCTTTCCTTATTTCCTATGATAGGAGTCTCTCTAACTATTTTTGGATTCCTCTTTTCATTCTTATTCTTATCTTCTCCTAGCGTTGTGACTTCACACTTCTAATGTGCTCTCAAAGGGTTCAAAGTTAATATACCTTATCTTATTAATTCCAGGGTGGGCATTCTTCTTACTTGCATGGATAGCTCCTTCAAATATTCTTACATTCTTTCAACTTTGACAACTACTTCTCTTGCATTCTATTGCTTCGACTTAACTTCTCGTTCTTCTATCAGTCAATCTATTTTTCTAGCTATGAAATCTCTTAGTTCTTTCTTTTTATTTTTTGTAGCTACTTCCTCTTCTTTCCTTCTGATCTGATCCTTATCGATCCAAGTATTTCCTAACAAAAGAGAGAATGGAGTGTTGTTCTCAACAAACTTAATGACTTCAAATCCCTCTTCAGTCGATGTTCCATAGATGATAACAGGTACATTAGTAACTCTTCCACATAGGGTTATCATCTTTCCCTTGAATAAGCCTAACCTTCCTAATGAAGGTATCGGAGTAGGCTTTCCCAAAATTTCCCAAGTGTCTTCTGTCATAATATCCACTTGTGTTTCCTCTTTCAAGACATAGTCTATGTCGAAGTATCCTATTCTTTCATTTATGTGTTGTTTTACCTTCAAGATTTCTAGTAAACTGACATCTTTGTGATCATTCATCGTTTCTGTCAACTGTGATAACATAGTCTGATCTTTCTCTAACTCATTCTCTTGATGATTATATAACATGATCTTATTCTCTTGACTTTCTTCATAGTTTTCTTGTCTCGTGTTCATTTTTTCAAATTTAGCAATCATCCTTGGGCAATCCTCAACTTCATGACCAACAATTTTACAAAAACGACAAATAGGACATGTACCAGGGCATTTCTTAGAAATATGTCTCGGTATTCTGCAGTTATAACATAGTGTCAGTCCTCTCTTTCTCTTGTAAGTTCCCCAACCTCTCCTATACTGCGCACTAGGATCACAGTGTTGAACCTGCAATCTACAAAAATTCTTTCTAGGCTTCTGCATCCACTTATTAGTCCAAAACTTCTTTCTATGCATAGGAATAACATATATTTCTTCATTTCTATTAAATTTATTCAGATCAAGTATTTCTTCCAACTGTGCCCTAGCTTTCAGATTAGGACATAATCTATTAAACATACCTAAATTCATGCTTTCGAAACAAAAACTTTCACTTATCTTACTCTTATCAAAGCACAAATCTTTACCTCTTTTAAGATCTTACCTCTTTTCTTCAGATCAGGTTTCTTTCTTAGCACAAAGCTTTGCAAGTCAATTAGAATATTGTGCACTACAACAACAGATATACACAGAGAGATTCTCTTTTCTTTACTTCGGTTCCCAGCAATCATAGTTTCAGGTCCCAACAACGGAACCATTTGTTGGCACAGGGCCAGGCCTAGGGTTCAACGCTTCAACAACGCACCAAACAAACCCTAACTACTGGCCCTTTCAGAAACACCTGCGAAACAGGTGAAGTATCACCCAAGGTAGAGGCAGGGGGGGTTACTTGACTCAAGTGTCTATAACCAAGTTGGGACATAGATCTGTGATTATAACACTTCGCAAAGTACTTTAATAACACTTAGAAGATGATATGCATTAGCTCATTAGATTCATTAACATCACAAAAAAAAACCTAAGATAGATCGGTGCAGTAACGATAAAGATTAAGTACTTCAAACACTTAGCACACATCACAGAGTTAGATCTAATATTCATTCATCCTCAACACATGTGAAGCACTAAGAATCTATAGATCTATCTAACATACATAATACGCAAAGCAGAGTCATAATATAAACAACACAACACAAGAAACCAGAAGACACAAGATATACATGGTTGACCCTAGTGTGGGGCTACGTCCACCAACTGCTTTGTCTTATTTATTATTCATCAATCTCTTACTTTCATCCGCTCCAATGCACTAAGCCATAGAGCCCAACTTCGTAGAGGACGGGAGGTTTGCGCACTAAGCACCAGATCCTCCTTCCCAAAATTAGGTCAAGGCACAAAGCCAACTGCTCTATCGAGCATAGAGCCTTACATACACATTATGTTGCATAGAGAAATTCATAACTAATAGCACTTACCTACTTATACTTCTCTCTCTAAGTCTCTCCCTTTTACATTACATTCTTACTTATTTATACTTTTACAATAAGGCCTAATCATGGGTAAATCCATGGGCCGACATCCCATAACCCATTACAAAAACCCTAAGGAACCCCTTGATGGGTCCACAAAGCCTACAAAACAAGTGACATATGCGATCTCGGCTCTACCTGGGTGCTCCTTCCTCGATCACTGTGTCGAAGTCCAAAAAGTAGTCAAACCTGACCAAGATTTCCTCAAAACTTGGTCGAGGGCCAACACCACAACTGAGAATCCTTGTAGTTTCGAAAATGGATATTTCCTTACCAATAGCATTGGAGCCCTAGAGAGAAATGGAACATCCTGAGGGACTACATGGCAGAGAAATTTTTTCATTTCATTGGGTTGTGCAGGCTGAGGGGGAAAGAGAAATGGAAATTTGGATTTGTGTTATAGCAAGGTTTGCCTCACCCTATGCAAAGTTACGCACAATAAATTTTTTCATTTACCTATGTAGACTTGAAGTCCCTTTCTGCAAATCCTAGAGATAAAAACAATATTTTTCCACATATGCACGTCCTAAATATTATACAACATGTGTATACGTGGGTTGAAACATTACAACCTGCGTACATCGAGTTTTGTGCCCAAAATTAAAAAATAGTGTCGGGTTTGCATGTCATGCCATGGGATCTATGATCCTTGACCTTCCATATATTAGAAACATTCTAAATCAACCCTTCAGTTCCATTTGAAGGATATAAATGGGCCATATCCAAGCTATGGAAAAGAGGAGAATAATTCAACTTTGAGAGCAAAGTTACTCTGGAGAAATTATTCACTTCATATTGAGTCTGCATCCCTTTGTCCTTTTAAGTCTATACACATTGTTCAACCCCCAAGCTCTTCCCTACTTTCTTGAGAACTTCATTGTCTCTTTTATATGAGCTTTCCTTTGGTGGAGGATTGAAGTGGTGGAGGACTAGATGGAAGGTACTTAGTTTCTCAGTTTAGAACGGTCGACGCAAAAGTTTGTAATTCATTCACTTCCACTGATTACATTTTAATAGAAATACTCTTTTCTCGTTCAATTAATTTCTTGCAAATATTTGAATTATTATTCTATGGGAATATTTGTTATGAATATTAATGGGCTATGCTATTGGATGTGCTAAATTTATATATTATCACCATTTGCTTATGTTGCTTGGTTGTTGAGGACAAGTTGCAGGTGTATCACTTTGAGTCGAGTGCTCAATGATGGAATTCATCGAACGTTTGGACGAGGTAGGCTCCTTATCTTGTCTAGTTATCATATTTCTTTATATAGCATACCTGGGATTAAAGTTGATTTATGTAGTCATTTCCGTCTGTTGTGGTTTAACCCATGCCATAGAGAGATTTTCCTTGTAACAATTTGTTGTGTGGTTTGGAAACCTGAGAACTAGTTAACCAATTGTTGTGTGTTTTAGATTTGGACTAGGACATGTCCTTGTGGATTCATATCCCTGGCTCAGGGGTGACCTATAATTGAGAGTAAATGAACAACAATGTCTATGGTTGGGACGAACCTCATTAGTTTGTAGCTAGTTGGTGAATGTCTACCTGCAAAGATAAGTGCTCTCTGTGTTTTATGTACAATGCATTTTCTGTTATGTATTTAATTATCTCTGAGATGCATGTTTGTGTGCCTATCTGCTGGTTATTTATTTTGCGTGGATTTTTTTTTATTTCTTTCATGTTGTAGCATGGATCTTAATTAATGCATGTGAGTCTTTTATGCTTATTTTTTGAATTAATTATTTACAGAGTTCAAAATTGGTTCAGAAGTGATTTTTTGAGGTAGTGTGCCCAACCCGTGGGTGGCTAAGTATGTTACAGTATGAAATGGTATTGGTATGGAATGGTATGCAATGGTATTGGAAATGGTATTCAATGATATGCATTGGTATGAAATGGTATTGATATGAAATGGTATTGGTATGCAATAGCACTTGTATGCAATGGTATTGGTATGTAATGGTATTGACAATGGCATTTATTATGCATTGGTATGCAATGGTATTGGTATTGGTATGCAATGGTATTGGTATTCCATGGCATGGAATGGCATTGGTATTCCATGGTATACAATGGTATGAAATGGTATTCATATGCAATGGTATACAATGGTATTTATTATGCATTTCTATGCAATGGTATTGGTATTGGTATGCCATGGTATGCAATGGTATTTATTAAGCATTGGTATGGAATGGTATGCAATGGTATTGGCGATGGTATGGATTGGTATGCAATGGTATCTGTATGCAATGGTATTTATTATGCATTGGTATGCAATGGTATTGGCAATGGTATGCAATGGTATTGTCAATGGTATGCAATGGTATTGTCAATGGTATGCATTGGTATGAAATGGTATTGGTATGAAATTGTATGCATTGGTATTGGTATGCAATGGTATTGGAAACAGGGATGATTTTAAGGATGTAAATTTATTTTAAAATGTAGAAACCTTGGCGAATATTACTAATCCTTCATATGCCAACTATAAATGTTTGGCGATATTTTTGTATTGGTATGCGATGGTATGTGATGGTATGCAATGGTATTGGTATGAAATGGTATGCAATGGTATTGGTAATGATATACATTGGTATGCAATGGTATTGGTAATGATATACATTGGTATGCAATGGTATTGGTATGAAATGGTATTGGAAATTGATCCAGGTGGATATCGGTAGCCACCTATTCCATTGGATCGAAAAACAGTTTTCCACCTTGGGAGTTTTCGACAGTTTTTCGGGTCCCAACTTCTGGGGCCATTTTGAGGCCCTAAACGATGTGTTTTGGGGATTTTGGACCCAGAAGACTGCTCAAGGCACTAGCTTGGTACATTCAAAATTCATTCTTCTGAGTTAGACCTTTCCAACGGTGTATTGAGCACCCCAAATGGAGATCGTATGCAAATGTTATGCCCCCGGGAAGTTGACATATCAACTACCCCCATCGGGGCCCGCAAACCTTATGGATTTTCATCTTCTATGGTTAGGGTTTTGTATTTTAGTTATGTTAAAAATTCCTTTGGAGCCTCATTGTAACAATCATCTTCTTGCAAATGCGAGTAGCTGTCACATCGCTTCTCAGAGATAAGCTACCACCATTCTTGTGAGTCTTTCACTCTGTGTTTTTACAGTCTTGTACATTTCTTTCATTAATAGAAATCATGTATTATCGTATTTCCCTGTTTCTAGAAATATTTATGTGTATTTCATTGTAATATTTTTTCTTTCATTTCATTCTAAAAAATAATCTGGATCAACAATGGTATTTATTATGCATTGGTATGCAATGGTATTATTATGCATTGGTATGCAACGATATTATTATGCAGTGGTATTGGTATGCAATGTTATTGACAATGGTATTTATTATGCATTGGTATGAAATGGTAATGGAAATTGTATTTATTATGCATTGGTATGCAATGGTATTCAAAATGGTATTTATTATGCATTGGTATGAAATGGTATTGGCAATTGGTATGCAATGGTATTGGAAATGGTATGCAATGGTATTGGTATTGGTAATGCATATTGGTATTAGTATTGTTATTGGCAATGCAATGGTGTTGGAATTGGTATTGACAATGCAATGGTATTGGTATCGGTATCATTATCGGTATTGTTATTGTCAATGCAATGGTATTGGTATTGGAAATAAAATGGTATTGGTATTGGTATGAAATGGTATTGGCAATGGTATTTATTATGCATTGGTATGCAATGGTATTGAAAATGGTATGCATTGGTATTGGCAATGGTATGCATTGGTATGTGATTGTATTGGCATTGGTATGCAATGATATTGGAAATGCAATGGTATTGGTATTGGCAATGCAATGCAATGGTATTGGCAATGCAATGGTATTGGTATTGGAAATGGTATCGGTAGTGATATTGGTATTGGTATTGGAAATGCATAAGGGTATTGGAAATGCATATTGGTATTGGTATCGATATTGGTAATCCATATTGGTATTGGTATTGGTATTGGAAATGCATATTGGTATTGGTATTGGTATTGGCAATGCAATGGTCTTGGTCTTGGTATTGGCATTGGTATTGGTATTGGTATGCAATGGTATTGGAAATGGTATGCAGTAGTATTGGTATGCAATTGTATGCAATTGTATTGGTATCCAATGTCATGCAATTGTATTTATTATGCATTGGTATGCAATGGTATTAGGATTGGTATGTATTGGTATTGGCATTTGTATTGGTATTGGTATTGGTATTAGAAATTCATATTGGTATTTCCAATGCAATGGTATTGGTATTGGTATTGGTATTGGTATTGGAAATGTTATTGGTATAGATATTGGTATTGGCAATGGTATTGGTATTGGTGATGCAATGGTATTGGTATGAAATGGTATTGGCATTGTTATGAAATGGAGAAAAACCACAATCTAATGGTGTTCAAGTAGAAATTAGTAAGTAAACTCATTCTCATTGTGGTTGTTTTTATTGAAATCATTATTTTACTCTGTAATTTATTTTTCAAATTAACCCAATGGACTTTGGAGTTTGAAATAAACATGTTGACATGTAATAGGTGTATCAGAAAGTGCTATACTCAACAAGTTCATTCTATACCACATGGAGTTTATGAAAAAATGGATTGATTTGTAAGATAAAAAGAGAGAAGAAGTGTTAGAAGAAAGGAGACAATTTAAGAGATCGAACACAAGGAATACCCCATTTGCTACTGATTTGCAAGGGGAATGGGGAAAAGATTGCACACCAGAATGGTTTACTGAAAATATTCAAGATGAAATAGAAAATGCAGGGATAGATTCAAACATAACATAATATGAAATAAACATGTTTGTGAATGACTTTGGTGATGGGCGTGTTGGAATACGTTCCATGAAATTCCAAGAGAGTTTTGACAAACATTCCATATATGTGAATGATGAATGATGACAATGAGACTACATAATGAACATTGATGCAAATGTGGATGATCTAAAATATTATGCAGAGACATCAGAAATCCTTGAGTCTTGAAACCATCGCATACCATCAAGGCATGTGTCTATTCTAACCATGTCAAATTTAAATGCATAGAGGAAATGTTTGAAGAAATTTCAATGTTGGCCCCATTCACTACTCACTGTGCGTCATCGATGGATGACATTGGTGATGGGCGTGTGTTGGCAGCCAATAATTTTTTTTATTATCCTAAAAGCTGCCTACGCCTAATTGTCTTCTAACGACAAATCATCGTCGCATTTTGCAACTATACTTTTGTTTGCGACAATTGCAATTTGATTTCGATTCGTTTTTCACAACTGAAAGTGTGAAAACACCTCTTTCATTGTTTGGACTGTCGTCCTCTTTTATTGATTTTTCCAATAGACGCTTTACCTTTGGTTTATCACATGACTGCTAAGGTTTTTTTCAAACTATGTCCATTTCACTTTGATTGCGCAAGTCGATTTATGAGCCATTAAGCATGAAAATTTATTGATTACGTTTGATCCTTCAAAGGTTATAATTGATTTTGGTTTTATATGCTATGATGCTTATAGCTATGAGCTCTTGACTTGTTGATTATATGAGACTTTTGTTGCAATGTTCTAATAAACTTTGAAACATTTGACCGTGCAACAAGTGCTTTGGTAATATTATGAGTTTGATATAACATGGAATGGAAATAGTTTAATTTTTGCAAAGGCGCATTGGTTAATCTTTCGGATTTCGATTTTATAGTTTAAATCGTTGCTTGGCACATTGTTTCTTTGGATTGATTTTACATTGAAACGATCATAGTTTCAAACTATACATCAGCATATTAATATGATTGTCCACCATTTAAACTTTGGGTTGGCCGAATTATGTTGAGTTTGGTTATGATTGATTGAACAGGGTTGGTACTATGCCATTAATGTTTTGCATGGCGGTGGTAATCCCGCCACCTTCGCACGCATACCATTAATCCTTACCTCTTTCAGTGCTGCAGCTGTTAGCCGGAACCATTTTCGACCTATGTATCATTTTGATTCAAACCCTACCATGCTCAAAAGCTATGGCTCCTGTTCTGAGGGCTGAGCCCAATGGGTGCCAAGCACTGCTGATGTTTGATGGCGCTTATAGCGACTTAGAAGAATACGGGTGGCTCCAGTTCATAAGGAAGTTTGATGGGTATAACCCTGCTGTGGCTCAACAATTTGCGTTATCATTCGATGGCTGCCGAGCCAGAGTGGGTGATGTGCAACTCGAAATCAATGAACAGTTTCTTAGCTCAGCGACTAGTCTACCTGTTACGGGACAGAAGTGGTCGAAAAATTACAAGGTGGATAATGTCCCATGGACATTGTTGTTTCAGTCTCGAAAGGTGAACTCCTGCGACAAAGGCTTGCCTGCAAAAATGTTAAAACCGCACTGGCATGATCTCCTAATGGTAATCAAGCAATTTATTACTTGCGAGGGCAGGTACGGGTTTGTTTTTCTGTTTCACCTGCGTTTATTGATGGTTTTCATGGGTTTCGAAATTAGTATTCCCCACTACCTACATAGAAGTTTGTTCGAGATGGCTAAGCGTTACAAACGCAGCCAGGCCGATACCAGTCTCTTCCATGTGGGATTGATTAAAATATGTATGGTATACGAGTTGGGTTTACGTCGGGACTGTTGGGGTGATTTTCTTGTTCGTAATGGTTTTGAAGAATCAAAACCTCCACAGGTTGATAAGCCTATGGTGGCCAAAACCCAGCCTTTTCCCCCTGTGCCTTATAACGCTCTGCTACCCAAACCTCTACCCGACCCACCTACGAACTCGCCCATGGCCGTAACTAAACAGGTTGAATTTGTTAACCCCGCAACCAAAAAAACCTAAAGCTAAAACTGGTGCTAACTCTATAGGCAAGAAAAATGCTCGTTTGATCTCTCGCATGGCGAGAAATAGACCTAAGTTCCCTGCCAATTCTGAACCTATCATGGTCAGTGAAGACTCCGATTCAGAAATCGAACGATTTCTCGCCGAAGAGTATCCTTACTCAGAGGGCTTGTGTGGCGAACCTCCTTATGATTTTTTTAAGAATTGACCTCCTTGTCTGAAGGATAATACTAAGTTTCCTGGCATTGAACTACCTCAAGGAACCCCCGGTGAACCATCGAAAACCCCTGGTACCCCATGCAATCAGTGTGGGTTGTGGTTGGAGAGATATTACACCGATGTGCCGACGTTGCAAACCAAAATCCGTGATTTAGAAAATCAAGTGGCTAAGCTCACTGATCATGAGGCGAAGATGTAACCCTCCGACAAGAAGCAACGAACCACTGGCTCAATTCTGTTCAAGAATGTCCAGTCAGCCACGGCAATTGTCAATTCGAAATTGGCATAATCTCAGCAGTCTAGCTGGTATAACCCTCGCTCATTTATATGGTTCATTCATGTGCTTTGTGTGCGTTATTGACTTGCTCGGTTACATAAACAAGCACTGCTTTGTATGATTTGTTTTGATAAATTGAATTTGTTTAAAGTTTTAGTTAGATTTGGTTTTGATTTTAGTAATCATATTTTGGATTCGATTGTTTTAAATCAGTTGCAATTGAAGGATCTATTGTATCTATTATAGGCAAACTGTTTTTCATTTCAACGTTTTGAAACACGATCTACATGGTAATTCGAATTGGTTATGATACACACCTACAGTGGTTATCTGCTACTTACATGTAACTTTGACCAGTCTGGATATGATTTGGATTTTGTTTAAAAAAGGGGTTTTGTTTTGCATTGAGAATTTATGCAAATCGTAACGATAACCCGACTTTTAGCCAGTCAAATCGTAAGGCAAATCGACCTTGTTCTGTTGTAATGGCAGTGTATTTTAGTCACGAATGAAAGTGTAAAACAAAATGACATGCCCAGAACAAAAAATTCGTCTATAATTGTCTTAAACCCGATCTTGTTTAATTGTTGTTCAGGTTACGGTGATCAATGATGTTCGATTTTGACTATGTCATACCCAACAATTGAAATCGATAGTGATTTTTAGTTAATACTGTTACACATGATTTGTTTAGATGTATATCATAACAGCTTTTACTTATTTGGTCAAAACAGAAAGAATAATCGTGCTTCATTTCTACAGCCTTCTTGTCATTATTGTTGATTGAAACGATATCTATTTTGCTACCGCTGTGACGTATATTTGGTGTTCGAATCATATTGATTATAGTTAGGTTGTGGAAAATCTTATCTGATATGGTTACTATCTTTTTTGATTATGGTTATTGATTCGACTTGATTCAATGTCCAATTTCGTTTAAATCAAAATAGAACTGTCAAAGTTTGACCATACTTTATGGTAACTAAAGACAGAGCGTTCTTTACTCTGTTTCAATTTAATTTATTTTGATATGATTTGATTTAAATGATAATTTCAATTGGATTATTAGTAATTCGTTTTGAGGATTATTAAAAGATGATTCGATTTTATTTTATTTGGTTGAGATCTAGTCCTGTTAGCTATTCTTGACTAGCTACAGAATCAGATGATTCTGTAGCTAAGTCTGTGGAGTCAAATTTTTATTGTTTTCTTAATAAAATATTCTTCTAACTTGATCTTTGTGTTCTATTGCAGGAAAATTCGAATTGGCAATAGATATGATGATCAGATAGGGGATGATCTACAGATCTTACTTGATTTTTATTTCCTTAGTTTAGGAGATTTTGGGATTTTTCCCAAATTATGTAAAAACAATTTGCTATTATTCACAAGGAAGTTTTACCTTGTGAGAAACCTATATAAACCTATGGTTTTTGTAATAAGGAACATCCTCAGTTGTGGGAGAACAAGGATATGCGATTATGATACGAACTGGAGCAGAATTGATTTTTTGTCATAGCTTTTTCTTTTCAATATATCAACATTTTGTTTCAAGTTTTGTATATCACTTTGTTTATGGTTTAGTATTACTTTGCTATCTAAATCAAATGCAAATGATATAATTTGTTACTGTCATCCATATCTTGTCTCTTCCAAATAGATAAAGGACATAACAGTTGTTGATTCATTTTGTGAATGATAGCTTTGTCTTCTTCATAGATTGAACTGTTACATATAAGTTTTCTCCATAATAGGTTTCCCTTATTGCAGGAGTTTATAATCAAAAAACTGTTATGATTTTCTTTTATGTCTTGTTTGTCCTATAACATACTTCAAGGAGCATCATAGCTGATCATTTACGAGAAGATTAAATACTAAATGGTGTGAATTTCTTCCTCCAAACAGCTTAAGAAGTCATCATACACAGGGCAGACTTGGAGCGTTTCCAGGTCAATTAGTTAGTTGTTTACTGTTTTAATTAAGTAGTTTAATTTAGATATAATCTTAATTAGATTTATATTAGATTGTTTAATTTCAGTAAACATATTAGATCGTTTAATTTTAGTAGTTTTTATTTCCTTTTCATAAATATAAAAATCAAAAAGAGATTCTTGGCTGTCTCAGGGCAGCGACCACATGAGTTTTGCAGGTTTTAACTAAATCTGTAGGTTGTCCATAGTGTACATTTGTGAATAAGGAATATCATAGCTGATAATTAGATAGTTGATTTGAGTTATTATAATCATAATTAGTATCTTGTATATATAATAGTTAGATTAGTTTAGTTAGTTTAAGTTTGATTTATTAGTTTCTAGTTTCCTCTATTTTACTTAGTTTCTTGTATTTAGTTATAGTTTAGTTTGTTTTATTTACTTTAGTAAGATTTCTTAACTCGGATCATTTCTCTCTGGTTTCCATAGAAGACCTTAGAGCAGCCAACGGAGCCGTTAAAATCGTCAGGGTGGTCCATTCCAAACGGCTTGGGTTATTTAGTCAACCCCGGACCGGTTCCACTCTCCCAGTTGACGGACGGTCATTTTCGCCCGTCAAAAGTGTGTTGGAAGACGTTCCATGAAATTTCAAGAGAGTTCTAACCAATCCCTAAATCCCCTAACCCCTAAACCATTGACCCTTAAATACTTAATCCCTAATCCCTAAACCCATAATCCCTCAACCTTAGTTAATCATTAATCCCTTAAAAAAAATCCCTAAATCCCCTAACCCCTAATCCATCGACCCTTAAACACTTAAACGCTAACCCATAATCCCTTAATACATAAAACCCTATTCTCTAAGAACTTGAACACTAATCCCCTATCCCATAATCCCTAATCCATTAACCGTTAAACTACCTAACCCGTAAGCACCTAATCCATTAGCTCTTGACCCTTAATCCCTTAATCCCTAACCCCTAATCCCTTAACCCTTAATCCATGTACCCAAAATCCCAAAATCCCATAATCCTCAGAGCCCCTATTCACTTAACCACCAACACCTCAAATAATTAAATATTTAGGAAAAATCAATGCTAAATCTGGCGCTAAATCCGGCGTTATTTTCAATGCTAAGTTTGACATTATTTCCGACAATAAATCTAGCGCTAAATTCGATACTATTTATGGCACTAAATCTAGTGTTATTTCCAATTCTATTAGAGTCTAATTTAGCACCTACATGTTTTGGTTGGCGCAAAAAACGCCAGAAATAGCGTCGACGTTTTCAAAAAATTAGAGAAAAATACACTAAAACAATCTTTGGAAGCAAAAAAGGGAGCAAATCACAGTTTGTTGTAGTGTACATGCATATGTAGATTCATTTGTTATAGTCTATTTGGATGATATATTAGTTTATAGTGCTACTTTGGAGAAGCACATCTCACATCTCATGTAGGTTATAGACTATGAAGACGCACTAGTTGTTGGCTAACATCAAGAAATGTGAGTTTTCTCAGTAGTCTTTGGTGTATTTCATGTAAGTGATATGTGGAGGGAATCTCAAGATATATCTCATAAATATGGAGGCCATCATGAAATGGACAATCTATACAAATGTCATTGAAGTTAGGAGTTTAGTTAGGGTAACATAGTACTTACGAAAGTTCATAACTTCATTTTCTAAAACTATCCCAAAAACAAATTATAGTGAAAATACCAAGATGACCCATTTGAAGGAACCAAACCCAAGGATCATATGCTCTGAAACCATTTAAATTATTCACCAAAATCCCAAATAGCATGAAAATAGAAATAGAAGTAACTCCAAGCCTTGAGAATGAGAGAGAAGGATGAATGTGAAGCCTCTTCAAGGGGGAAACCTCCTTTTTAAATAGAACAAATGTATAAGATGAGATGCTTTCTAAAACTAGGTCTCCTTGGTATAAGTGGGAAACAAAGGGTACGGTTACAATTTGTAACATCCATTTCCATTGATCACATTTTCATAACATTTTTTATTCTTTGAGGACACTTGCGTGCAAGTGATCTGGTTAAAACATGGTACACTATGATTATCAGTTTTGGTTTATGTGTTTATGCTATGATTTTAAAATGAAATTGAGATGTCACTGCTATTGATGTATAGTATTGACAGGTATTATGATGGGGTTTCTTGAGTGTACAGGAAGCGTGACATGATGATTATGATGACACCGACTGACTTCCTTAGACTCCAGATTGAGTCAGGGAGTGGATTATTTACTTTGGTTATGAGTACTTGATTTATTATGCATATGTTATTTGATGATTTCAATTATGGATTTCATATATATGAATTATTGATGTTATATTTTTCAGTGGATGTAGGCATGGTGACACTTGCTAATATGACTCACATATGGAGAAAAGGAGTCATGCAAAGATATCATATGGATGAGGGAGAGGTGTGGCAACATCTCTGTCACATCTTACTAGCACTCCCACCATGAAGTTAACTAAAGTTTAATGACTACCTTGTTCTGATAGGTTCACCATGCGTGAGGGCATAATGAGATAGTTGCTCACGAGGATTTCTGGGGGGTGCACAATAAGGTGGATTATTTATTCCTCTGTAAGCCCTTAGTCTCACACAAGGTCGATAAGTGGAGTATTGAATCCAAGTGTTAGACAACTTCCAAACTAATCAATCATGAGTGGCACCCTTGGAGCACAGAGGTGTGTCTTGAAGGTAACGTCACATGAATAAATTATCGAGTTAATAAAAATATAGAATACCTTAGAGAATAAAACTATTACTTAGAACTGATATAAAAGAGGGTAAGAATGTATATAAGTTTATATTAAATTATAAAGAGAACCTAATAAAAACCTGCGTCTAAATGTTTATTCCTAAACAAATTATAAAATTGGGTAAAGGTAATTTTAGAACAAATAAAACTATTATAGGTGGAATAAAATATTATGACATGTGCACAAGGTGTGCATGGAATTAATAAAATGTTTTTTTTTTTAAATTAAAAGAAATTAATTCATGAGATAATGGGTAGTCAACATAGAGTTAGAATTATGAATAATTGATCTCCATGCACACGCGGTGTGTCTGACCAGTGATCCAGAACACTGTTGAGTGCAACTCCAGCGCCATGGCCCCAGGAGGGGGCCTCGAGGACGCTCCTCCTCTTCCACCCAAACTGAATGTGTTTAGGAATCTTGTGGTAGCATGCAACAAGCGAAAAACAACATAAGTTTGTAAAAAAAATGGAAACCATTCCCACGGTTTCCCTGCCAATCGAAGAACCCTATAGATTGGCTTTGAATATTGTTGAACGAGGGCTAATAGGGCAGTTTACCAGGCTTTATCCCTCACCCAAATGTGTTGATTCCTAGGTTCAAAGGAACTAGATATCACTGGTCAAAGAGGGAATCGTAAGCTACTTAGTCGGCAAAGGCTTCTTCGTCTTTGTCTTTGATTCGGTAGAGGATAGGAATCTCATCTTAAAAAATGGCACGTATTTCATGGGACCCCAGGGTCTGTACTTCAACCAATGGACCTCAGATTTTGATCTAGCTCAGGATGTTCCCTTGGTTGTTCCCATATGGGTATGCCTGCCTAACTTACCTCTGCATTGTTGGAACCCCAAATCTTTAGAATCCATAGGCAATAAGCTCAGAAAATATATAGATCGTTTCGAAAGGAGGGATCAGTAATCTTGTGTGAGGATCTATGTAGAAGTCAACCTAGAGGAGGGTTTCCTCGAAGCTATAAATCTCACGGTGGTTGATTCAGACTACATTCAACGTTAGACTATGAGAAAATTTTGTTTAAATGTCAGCATTGCCATGGATACAGGCACTTCACCGGGCATTGTAAAAAGAAAGCAGAGGAGGAAGTTGAGAACTCGAAGGGAGAACAATGGATTCGAGTTTACAAACCAACTCCAACTAAACAGAATAAAAGATCTAAAGGGAAAGCAGTGCCCTCGGGGAGCAGAACACCTCCCTCGGTTCAGTTACAAGGGGAGGGGATCTCATCCCCTCCAAGAGCATAGACAACCAATAATCCCTTTGAAATACTCAGCACCCTAGAAGAACCACCCCCAACTTCAGCAACCGAAGAGGTCGAACACACCCCATTTCTATTGAAAAAGAAAAAAATCCCAGAATAAACATCCCCATCACAAGTCGGATCATTAGGAGGAGTCCTTAGCCCTCCATCCTACACAAAGATGACAAGAAAGAAGTCTTTGGAGATATCAGGATCCTCGGAAGACGAGACATTTGAGAGGCCATCAAAAAGAGCTGGGAGGAAATCCCACATTGAGGCAAGGGAAGAAGAGGTTGAGAGAAAAAAAATGCAAGGCAGCCAACCCACAATCGATGTAATACCCCAAGGATGTGCCCCAATTGTATTATGAAAAAATCCCAGGAGCCTGATTTTTGTACATGTAATTATGCAGAGTATTAATACAAAAACATCTCTGTGTCTGGACTGACCACAATGAATGAGTGATGGGGGACTAAGATTCCACAAAGCCTAGGTAAGGGAGAGGGGGCTGAAAGGTTGGAATCGGGGCTAAGCTTGAAGGATTAAGTCCTTGGGAATAATAATTAAATATTATTCCAAAGCTATAAAAATGTATATGTTTTATCCTAAGTTCCTGGAAGGGGAACGTGTGCAAGATGGGAAACATGCAGCCCCAGGGAGACAGGTGTCAACCTAGGCACATGTAGTTAAAACAAGAGAAGTAATTCGTGTTGGGGATTCGTTCTACATTCCTCCATCCATCACCAGAGTCTGAAGTTTGACCTCTGATCCAGGGATCCTCCATCTAAATTGACAAGTGTTTTGTGTGGATCCTTCACCTGAACAATCTAAGCCTCTACATGGGATATTTGTGTATCCTTACGCATCCCCGAAACCAAATCCGTGAGTCTGTTCTATATTGTTGGTTGGGAAACCCAAATGTCCCATAATTGTTGAGCTTGGTTGTGTTGTAGTGTCTATCCGTCACTAGTTTTGGGAAGCCTGTGTATGTGTTCCCAGTTGACTGTTGGGGTCATGCAATCCCTTGCCTAAGTGTAATTAGCTATTGTCATCCATCCTTTTCTGAGTCTTACTGTTGTTCTCTTGTGCTAGAATGGATTTGAAGAAACACTTTTTCTAGCATGTGTATACAACACTCTCTCCAGGTGAGAGAGGTGGTGGAGGTTGAAGGGGCAGTTTGCCTAGCCTGTGAGTGACTCTCTCCAGGTGAGAGAGTTCATGGAAGAAGTGAGAAATCCTGGAAGGGAGTCCTGTAGCTGCCATAGAACTCAGAGATTTCCAGTTCGGTCTGTTGTTGAAGCCCAAGGCAAGGGAGGTTTAGCAGCCAAAGGATTGTCCGGGTGACAATGAAGGTGTATACTCCTAGGGTGGGACAGGCATGTGGGGAACGTGAGTCTGTGAGCAAAGGGCATAAGTGGCTCCTGGGAGAGAATCCTTCTTCTATGACCGTGTCTTCCTATTGACCCTTCCTAGCCTAGGATTCCCTTACCCAGTGGATCTTAGTCCTAGCTCGGGGGTGACCTACTGCTGAGAATGACGAGCAGCACGGTCTAAGGATGGGAGGTTAGTGGAAGGTTTGCACGCAGTTGGTGAAATTACTACAGTTTCAAAGATAAGTATCAGTTTGTGCTTAATATTATGTTTTTCATACATGTGATTCTTATAGGATTATCATGTATTATGTTGCACATATGAATTGTTGTTAATTACCTTAATTATGTATCTTATCAGTAATTAGGTGCTACTCTGTGTTAAGTCATTTATATTAATTTAAATGCCTATTATATAAGTGTTATTCCACAGTGACATTACTTCAAATCTTAAAAGGATAAGTAGAATTTGTGTTGGTAGCATCGCCCGATCCTTGGAGGGATGGGGATGTTACAGTTTGGTATCAGAGCCAAGGTTTCAACGCTGAGCCTGAATGGGATGGATAAGTGGTCGTTAGACCCGAGGTTTCGAGTGGAAATTGTGTTTGGAAAAACCAATTTTTTTTCACCATAGAATTTCCTGAGTGCCAAGAAGTTGCTTGGCCTAGTTACAAAGCCCAGGAGGTCTAGCGGTATTATAAAACCCGCAGTCTGAGTCATATATGGCCACCAAGAGAGAGAGCTCAATACTTGAGGTGCTGGAGCCATAGGATCTGTTCGGAAGTAAAGGAAAACCTTACGACCGTCAGATCTGGAGAAGGTGCAAGAAGGTTATCCTAGAAAACCTTTCGGAATTTCGGCTATCGGGAGAAACGCGATGTGTTGATGCACAAACTCACGATGCCCGAAACTCCGAAGGCTCGAGGAAGATCTACACCATAGATATTAATAAAAGAGCTTGACCATTGGATCAAGCAGATGAGTAAATCGCAATTTAGCGATTTCAAATATTGGGAAAAGTGAGATGTGTTGATGCACAAACTCGCAAAACTCGAAGTCTCGAAACGAAAAGTGAATGTGGTGGGACCCGATGACGTCGTAAAAGATGACATGGACCCTCCTAAGTGTGCCACGTGCCACCATGGTTGTTGGAAATAACTGTGTGATGTGGGCCCAAAGGGGATAAAGTAAATCGGAATTTGGGATGTCAGAAGATTTGGAGGAAACAAGTGTTGGAACCTCCGAGGTCAAAAGATTTGAAACCCTGAAGTCCCAAAGTCATGAAACTTCGATGACGAAAGGACCATAGTGGGTTCCATTCATTGGTTGTTGTGTAGACATGGACCGTTGATCCACCCGTTTTCATGAGTTCGGTAATCGAACCTCGAGGGATAGTAGTGTTGAGTTTTGAAACCTCCCGAAACATGAATTCGCGAGGCACCCTAGTGGTATAGCATTTGTTCACACCCATGATCGCATGGGTTGGGGACTGAGGAAGAGAGGGATATCGCTCAAAAGTTACAGAGCTGAGCAGAGATCTGAAAATTCATGAAAACTGAATGTTTTTTATTCATCTTATGAATTATGTGTGTGGAATTTGTTAAGGAATGATAGCATGACAAATTTTGGTTGTCTGTATGTTGTAATTACAGAAGAGTGGTGAGTGCCAGAACTGATTAGAATTTCCTTGGAGTGTAAAGAAATGGAAGATTCATGGATTACTTCCAGGCTAAAGAACGAAAGAGAAGGAATGAATGTTTCCTTGGGAGTTGAAGGAACAAACTCCAATAGACACGGAAAAGAGATGGATAAGTAAAGGCATATGATGAAAATCATTGAAAGATTACAGAAGGATTCCCAGGCTCACCAAGATGATAGCCGAAAGATCATGAAAGATAGGGATAAAAAGGGAGAATTCAACTTGAAGTTGATGCGGAGCCTAGATAGGATCGAAAAGAGATTGGAAAAGGAGAGTGACTCAAGCAAAACAGGGAGTCACAAGATCCCTGAGAGGAAAAGAAGATTGAGGAGTGTTAGTAGACATCGTCGTCACTCCCCAAAGCATTCCAGTAAGGAAGCACACAGTAGTTCAAGCCCATCTCCTACCAGAAAGCATAGGAGGTCTAGAGTGGATGAACTGAAAGGCGGAATCAATAAGATTAAGCCTCACACATTCGATGGAGAACACCAGAAGGAGGAAGATGTAGAAACATGTTTGCTTGGCATGAGGAAATATTTCCAACTGCAGAATTATTGCTCTCATGCAGAAGGAAGAATTGTGATGTATCAATTGAAAGGAAAAGAATCCATGTGGTGGGATCAGTTTGTGTAGGTGTAGCACATTATGGAGAAGGATATCACTTGGAAGGAACTCAAGAGGTATTTAGAGAAGAAATATTTTACTAAAAGATATAATGACAAAAATATGAAGGATTTATTTGAACTCAAACTGGGCAGACTGACCATTGATGAATACGAGCAAAGATTTATGGAATTGTTGAAGTATGTTCCATTTATCAAGGAAGAGACTGTCAATATTCAGGGGTATCTGAGTGGACTTCCACCTTCCATTGGTGACAAGATTCATTATGATGATCCTAAGACTATGGAAGAAACGATAAGGAGGAGGAAATGCTTGTATGAGCAGAAAAGAGAAAATCCTACTTTTCAGAAGGCTTGGGATGATCAAAAGAAGTTCAAGAAAGAGAAGAGGTAAAAGGGAAACAAACCTCCATTTTTCAGAAACAGTCTTCAGGGACAACCATATTTTAGAGAGCCCAGAAAGGTTGAAGTGGGTGGTTAATTGCCAGGGCAGACACCTATGGAATGTTGGGGTTGTAAAGGAAACCATAGGTACAGAGATTGACCCCACAGAAATAATAAAGCGAGATTCGTCCACAATGTTCAGCAAGTTGAAACAGTGGAGGACATGGGTAGTAGAATGCCAAGGATCTACGAAGCCCTAGACAACAAGAAAGTTGAGTATTAGTCGCACATGATTGAAGTGGAAGGTATGATTAACAACTGACCATTTATTATTTTAATTGATTCAGGGGCTATCCATAGTTAGATAGATCCTAAAGTGGTGAAAGGTTTGCATTTATCAAGAAGCAAACATGAAAAGTCTTGGTTAGTGTAGTTGGATACAAGAACCAAGAGCAAAGTCATTGAGTTGGTTAAGTCTTGTCCTGTGGACATGAAGGGATTGAGCACGAAGGCTGAATTGAATATTTTGCCTTTAGGATCTTATGACTATTTAATTGGGATGGACTGGTTGGACCAACACCATGCCCTCCTGGATTGTCGTAACAAGGCACTTACTTGCCTGGGTGAGGAGGGGAATAGCTAGACATTCCAAGGAATTCCCAAAGTTGTTTTTGTCAAATAAATTTCAGCATTACAGCTGAAGAAATGCTACAGGAAAGGCTTTCAGTTGTTTGTAGCCCATATGAACAAAGCATCTAAGGATGAGGTCTCAAATATTGGATACCATGCAGTACTAAAAGAGTTTGAATATGTATTTCAGGAGGTACCCGGACTACCTTCTGTTGTGACAGATATTAAATTCGACTATGCTGACCAAGGTACCTAACAGTAAATTATGGGTACAATGATGGAGTATTTTCATGATCCTATGACCACACATGGATGTAATGGGAACATACCTCAACTTCCAAAAAGAGTGATGTGGGAGTAAATGCTGAAAGCTTAGGAAAGCTAGACAAAGGGTATTTCCAGTATGGGTGCTCACATTATCAACGGAGATGCCGTATTAGAGCGCCATGTTGCAATGAGGTCTTTGATTGTAGACATTGTCATAATAAAGCAAAGAATTATGTCAATGTCGATCCTGAACAGAGACATGATGTCCCTCGCCATAAAGTCCAAAGGGTCATCTATTCACTTTGTGACACTGAGCAAGATGCTCAGCAAGTGTGTATTAACTGTGGGGTCTGCATGGGGAAGTACTTTTGCGAGACTTGCAAGTTTTTTGACGATGATATCTCAAAACAGCAATACCACTGTGATGGATGCGGTATATGTAGAAATGGGGACAACGATACTTTCTTCCATTGTTTTAAATGTGGTTGTTTCTATTCAATTATGTTGAAGGATTGTCATCCTTGTGTAGAAAGAGCGATGCACCATAACTGTCCTGTTTGTTTTGAGTTCTTGTTCGAGTCGACGTGGGAAATTAATGTACTACCTTGTGGGCACACTATTCATATGGATTGTTTGAAAGAGATGCAACAACACCTACAGTTCTTTTTCCCAGTGTGCTCCAAGTAGGTTTGTGATATGTCAAAGGTGTGGGAGAAACTTGACGAAGAGGTTGTAGCGACACCAATGTCGGAATCCTACCAGAATAAGAAGATCTGGATTTTATGCAATAATTGTAATACAACTTCAGAAGTCCCGTTTCACATTGTTGCACAAAAGTGCCTAAAATGAAATTCATATAACACCTGGAAGATTAGATGATGCCATTACAACTAGTAAAGGAAATCACATTCCTACTTTCAGAAGCGACTTAACCAGTAATAGCATGCAACAAGAAAAATTTGCATGCGACCTGTCTCATATCGAGCAATATTTTGTAGTAGCAGAACAGTCAATGGAGAGACTTGTCTCTACAATTTTATCCTTTATATGCAGTGCCGATGGCGCTCATGCCAGTGGTCTTCGTGCCCCTCTAAAACTAGCGACGACTCAGAAATCAGTTGGGGCTCTCAAATAGACAGGTGCTTTGAAAGGGAATTTCAGCAAATTTGCACACCAATCAAATAACTGCAACAGTCGACCAGCTAGTCAGATTAAACCTATTCGATCAGCAATACCTACCGTTGAAGGCGAAGATTTAAGTGCCTCGAAATTCGGCAGATGACAGCATGCATTTGCAACGTGATCCAGGAATTTAAAATCCTCTTTTTGATTTCGAATTTTCCAGACATTGAGGTCTATGCAAGTGCAGGTGTCGAAAAGAGAGACGCGCTTTCCAAATAATGTTAACCTTAAACAAGAACGTTTCTTGAAAAATATGTTGATTCGAATGCTGAATCTTCGTTTCGGTGGGACACTATGCGGCAAAGACCTCGTCTCCATTCGTAATCTCTTGAGTTGGATCGATATAAAATTCATGCATCATAGGTTCTTGCTAATTATATAAATGGAACTTATTCTCTGAGTAGTTTGTGAACTGCTTTCTCATATTGAGTGCAACAAGTGCGTTCATGAAAACCATCTTCGCCTGTCGTACCAACAATCTATTGGTTTTGCTAATCGGTGGTATCCACATTTGCTATGTCGACTGTCCTTTCTTTCACTTTGGCCATCCTCTCTTAGTCGTCTCCCCCAACACGCTCAAATTCTCAGGCAGTCTCGTGTACAAACTGAATTTCTGGATTCCATCCACTACTAGAAATCATTGAATTTCTTTCAGAATCATTTATAATGGAATGTCCTGAGATTATGCTCAAAGAGAGATCGCATGAGTCGTTCCCTCAATTTCACATTTCGACTGTCAAAATGTAGAAATTTTTAGGGTTGAATGTGTAAGTCATGTCGATTTCCATTTGAATTTTTTACCAGCAAAGCATTCCTTATTTGGAATTGTTATTTCTGTAAGAGTCATTGCTAGTCCCGTAAGGGTCAGGAAACATAAAATAAAATTTATATCTGACACAGGGGAAAGATTATGATAAATTCTTGGATAGAATTCAACTGTAATTTCGTTCCACCAGAAAAAGGAAATGACAAGGCCTCGCCTTGTGGTTTTGGTACATTTCACCAAAGGCAATCGATTGATGGGAAACTGGTTTCTATTGGCATGCTGGGTATAATGTCCAGGTCACATATGGAGCCGTTACATGTTTCACAATCCAGACCATGCATTTTTATCGTTGGGTAAGTACACAGCTATACAGGAAATAATGCAGGTTTACCAGCAGTTGTGGACAAACTTCTCTGCGTACATTTGTTTTTGCCCAGACACTGCGTATTTAGAACTGAAAGTGGAGAAATTCAGATAATTCATAATAAGTCGTGAGACACCGAACAACCAGCATCCGGAATTCGAAGGAGAGGTGCCCCCAAACAGCAGAACACCTGGCAGCCACAAATTCCAGAGAAGACGAACTGTTTCAGATTCCGTGAATGCCTAGGGTCTCAATTTTTCTTCTTAAAAGACTGATTTATAGAAAAGAAGGAGGAGCCTAGGAGCCTTTCAGAGGTTGGGATTGTAATGTATTCTTTTTATCAAATATAGAACGAAGTTCAAGATATTCTATACTTTGTCACTGTCTGATTCCGTTTTCTTCCAGTATTATCGTTTCTGAAGTTTTCATCATTGTTTTATTTTTGCGCAGCCTTTCCTCTGTCTGTCATCAAGACAAGACCTGCGTTCAGATATTTGAAATTTCAGTGTTATCTCTTCTATTGAAAGGAAGACCAGATGCTTGGCTTTTTCTTTCAGTTTTGTTTATCCCCTATCTACTATCCATCTTCATGATTTTAAAATGAATTATACAAACGAGGTCATGCCTTTTGTTTCTGATCTATAAATGAGTGGAATGACTATTTTAGACCTAGTTCTATAAGCTTCCTATGACTTATCAATCAACAAGATTTATTTCTTTTAAAAATGTGTTAAGGCTTGTCTCTTTCACAGCCTAGAGTCAACTCTTGCGACAACATTTTCTGGCGTCATTGCCGGGGACGAAGGACGAAGTTATATTCCTTGGGGTATGACAAAGTTCATATCTATCTCTTGATGGTGAACAAGGGATAGGCATTTAATTGGCTGTTATCATTCACCTGGAGACTCCTTGGTCCGTAGACTCTACATGATTGTGTTGGTGACTCCACTGGTTTCAAATGTCGAACTCGTTCGCTGCTCGAATTGCTGCAAGTTTTTCTCCTCTGGACTTTACAAATGTTTATGGATTTCCTAACACTATTCCAGACATAAAATTTGGGGGGATATCCTTCCTAAATTTGGAGAAGATGAGGACGACAATCCTGGTCAACATTTGTTTGAATTCCACAAGCTCATGGAAGAATTAAATGTACATCAGGAAGATGTCCTAATGAAATTGTTTATGTTTTCATTGGAAAAAGATGCTAGACTCTGGTATAAATCTTTACCCCATTCCAGTATTCCTTCATTGAAATGTTTTCACACTCTTTTTCATCAACATTGTAAGAGGATATATTCTGCTGAAATCCTTTTTGAAGATTGTTGTGATACAAGTCCTCTTGATGAGGAGGAAGAAAAAATAGAATTGTCTCAAGTTGATGAAGATGACCAGTGTGAGGAAGAGTTGGCTCATAAAGACGCTGGATCTTGTGAACTTACTCAAGAAGAAGAGATTCGGCATCACGATCAACCTGCAAAAGAGATAGAAAGGAATGATTGTAGATTCATTCAGGAAATACAGAGACCACCGTCTCCTTTAACTAAGGAAGAGAAGGGTCTGCCCCTGCACAACTCTATTGCAGCCCCTACTCACACAAATTTGCAGCTTTCACACACTCCCGGATATGAATGTCAAATTTCTTCCAGCTCTGAAAATGTAAATCTAGTTTTAAATGGTGACAGTCATCTATTGTATGGAACTTTACAGCAAGTTAGTGAACCTGGTTATGCCGATTTCCTGCTTGAAGATAAGATTTTAGACTCTTCCTTGTTTCAGGAAAAAGATATGGCTGCCATGTTCAATGATCCTGAGCATCATGAATCAGAACATAGAGTAGTCGTGGATGTTTTAAAACCTCAATATGATATGTTTTTCCAAGACCCTTTTGCTGAGATTTTAGATTCATTTAATGGAGGAGTATGCTATGTCATGAACATTTGGTCATAAGAATTGATGAAAGGTTCGAAAATCCATGAGCAACAACAGCTCAGTTGGGAGTTGTCGGTTTCCTTTTTCAGCTTGCTCGAAGAAAGTATAAAAACATTTCAAATGAGAAGACAATTATTGGATTGGCTTCATTGGCATTTTTGTATCATTTGATTCTGGAAATCCTTCAGCAGTTAGAGTAGGTTATGTATATAAATAAGCTTGACTTCAAGCATTAGATTACTTCGATGGTTTTCGATATGTTTCAGTTCAGTTTTTGAATTTAGTATGGTTGTTATAAAGCATTACGACTCCATAGCCCAATGGATGAATAAGCAGTTTTTGTTCCACAAAGATGCAAGTAAAGGGACGACATTCAGGATTTGATATGGATGAAGGCCACCTGGTCTACTGTTCTTGGCACTTTTAGGAAAGCACCATCCCTAGTTGGATCCAATGTTGTGACAGATATTAAATTCGACTATGCTAACCAAGGTACCTAACAATGAATTATGGGTACAATGATGGAGTATTTTCATGATCCTATGACCACACATGGATGTAATGCGAACATACCTCAACTTCCAAAAAGAGTGATGTGGGAGTAAACGCTAAAAGCTTAGGAAAGCTAGACAAAGGGTATTTGCAGTATGGGTGCTCACATTATCAACGGAGATGCCGTATTAGAGCGCCATGTTGCAATGAGGTCTTTGATTGTAGACATTGTCATAATAAAGAAAAGAATTATGTCAATGTCGATCCCGAACAGAGGCACGATGTCCCTCGCCATAAAGTCCAAAGGGTCATCTGTTCACTTTGTGACATTGAGCAAGATGCTCAGCAAGTGTGTATTAACTGTGGGGTCTGCATGGGGAAGTACTTTTGTGAGACTTGCAAGTTTTTTGACGATGATATCTCAAAACAGCAATACCACTGTGATGGATGCGGTATATGTAGAACTGGTGACAGCGATAATTTCTTCCACTGTTTTAAATGTGGTTGTTGCTATTCAATTATGTTGTAGGATTGTCATCCTTGTGTAGAAAGAGTGATGCACCATAATTGTCCTGTTTGTTTTGAGTTCTTGTTCGAATCGACGTGGGAAATTAATGTACTACCTTGTGGGCACACTATTCATATGGATTGTTTGAAAGAGATGCAACAACACCTACATTTGTTTTGCCCAGTTTTCTCCAAGTAGGTTTGTGATATGTCAAAGGTGTGGGAGAAACTTGACGAAGAGGTTGCAGCGACACCAATGCCGGAATCCTACCAGAATAAGAAGATCTGGATTTTATGCAATGATTGTAATACAACTTCAGAAGTCCCATTTCACATTGTTGCACAAAAGTGCCTAAACTGCAATTGGTATAACACCCGGCAGATTAGATGATGCCATTACAACTAGTAAAGGAAATCACATTCCTACTTTCAGAAGCGACTTAACCAGTAATAGCATGCAACAAGAAAAATTTGCACGCGACCTGTCTCATCTCGAGAAATATTCTGTAGTAGCAGAACAGTCAATGGAGAGATTTGTCTCTACAATTTCGTCCTTCAGATGCAGTGTCGGTGGTGCTCATGCTAGTGGTCTTCATGCCCCTCTAAAACCAGTGACGACTCAGAAATCAGTTGGGGCTCTCAAATAGACATGTGCTTTGAAAGGGAATTTCAGCAAATTTGCACACCAATCGAATAACTGCAACAGTCGGCCAGCTAGTTAGATTAAACCTATTCGATCAGCAAGACCTACCGTTGAAGGCGAAGAGTTAAGTGCCTCAGAATTTGACAGATGACAACATGCATTTGCAACGTGATCCAGGCATTTAAAATCCTCTTTTTGATTTCGAATTTTCCAGACATTGAGGTCTATGCAAGTGCAGGTGTCGAAAAGAGAGACGAGCTTTCCGAATAATGTTAACCTTAAACAAGAACGTTTCTTGAAAAATATGTTGATTCGAATGCCGAATATTCATTTCGGCGGGACACTACACGGCAAAGGTTGAAGACCTCGTCTCCGTTCGTAATCTCTTGAGTTGGATCGATATAAAATTCATGCATCATAGGTTCTTGCTAATTATATAAATGGAACTTATTCTCGAGTAGTTTGCGAACTGCTTTGTCATATGGAGTGCAACAAGTGCGTTCATGAAAACCATCTTCTCTTATCGTACCTATCGGCAAGCCTGCGAAAAGAAGATTTCGTATTTGCGCGCGTTCAATATGGAAACATCAAGAGTTAGGGGCGATGTTTCAATTGCTAATTTGGCGTTGAGACGACTTCTTTGGTGGCATGATACAACATCCCGTGGCACAGTCTTTAACATTGGCATAACTAAGCAAACAATGGTTTTAAACGGTCCATTGAGTCGCGGACTGCAGATTCAGAGACAGAAAGCACTCTGTGATTTTTGTTGATTCTCATTTCAGATAACGCTGCTCCTTCAGACTGACAATTCGGCTAGATTTTCGGGGGAAACCGTTGGTAGCGTTACCATTGGTAATAATAACTGAGACGTTACCATTGGGATCGATTCCAGCAATCTGAAAATACTATCCAGGAAAGGCCGCGCTCTGGCGGACCTAAGGCAGTATGCGGCTGCATGCGAATATTTGGAGAAAGCCAAGAAGAGATTCAAGCTTCTGACTCTGCTGGGGAAAACTTCACAAAGAGGACAAAATAACACTATTCAAGTTCTACACTCGTATCTGAAAAGAAGGAGAATCGATCCTATGGTTCATCCCGCGACTAGAGTTATTGATGAGTAATTTGACAGTGCTTATCTATCGCCGGGATGGTTGGCTAGGAGAAATGGAGGCCGTTGTCATTACTACTGGTGTGCATACGTTCGTGGGTAAAGCTGCTCATCTTGTTGACTCGATAGAAGTTGTCGGGCATTTCCAAAAGGAAGGGAACCAACAATCTCTTGGTTTTGCTAATCGGTGGTATCCACATTTGCTATGTCGACTTTCCTTTCTGTCACTTTGGCCATCCGCTCTTAGTCGTCTCCCCTAGCACGCTCAAATTCTCACGCAGTCTCGTGTACAAACTGAATTTCTGGATTTCATCCACTACTAGAAATCACTGGATTTCTTTCAGAATCATTTATAATGGAATGTCCTGAGATTATGCTCAAAGAGAGATCGCATGAGTCGTTCCCTCAATTTCGCATTTTGATTGTCAAAATGTAGAAATGTTTAGGGTTGAATGTGTAAGTCATGTCAATTTCCATTTGAATTTTTTACCAGCAAAGCATTCCTTATTTGGAATTGCTATTTCTGTAAGAGTCATTGCTAGTCCTGTAAGGGTCAGGAAACATAAAAGAAAATTTATATCCGACACGGGGGAAATCTTATGATAAATTCCTGGTTAGAATTCGACTGCAATTTCGTTCCACCAGAAAAAGGAAATGACAAGGCCCCGCCTTGTGGTTTTGGTACATTTCACCAAAGGCACTCGATTGATGGGAAACTGGTTGTTATTGGCATGGTGGGTATAATGTCCAGGTCGCATATGGAGCCGTTACATGTTTCACGATCTAGACCATGCATTTTTGTCGCTGGGTAAGTACACAACTATACAGGAAATAATGCAGGTTTACCAGCAGTTGTGGACAAACTTCTCTACATACATTTGTTTTTTCCCAGACACTGCGGATTTAGAACTGAAAGTGGAGAACTTCAGATAATTCATAATAAGTCACGAGACACCGAACAATCAGCATCCGGAATTTGAAGGAGAGGTGCCCCCAAAAAACAGAACACCTGGCAGCCACGAATTCCAGAGAAGACGAACCATTTCAGATTCCTGGAACGCCTAGGGTCTCAATTTTTCTTCTTAAAAGACTGATTTATAGAAAAGAGGGAGCAGACCGGGAGCCTTTCAGAGGCTGGGTTTGCAATGTATTCTTTTTATCAAATATAGAATGGAGTTCAAGAGATTCTATACTTTGTCACTGTCTGATTCCGTTTTCTTCCAAGTTTTCATCACTGTTTTTTCTGCCTTATCTTCGTTATTTCAGCTTGTAATGATTACAATTCAGTACAACCTCTGTTGTAGCTATTTAGAAGCATCCTTTAATGTGCAGTTTTTCCTTTGTTTTGCCGTGAGTGAAACAAGACCTGTTCTTTAATCATTTTTCCTCATTTACAAGTTTTATTTGGGAACATCCTTTCCTCTGTCTGTCATCGAGACAAGACCTGCGTTCAGATATTTGAAATTTCAGTGTTATCTCTTCTATTGAAAGGAAGACCAGATGCTTGGCTTTTTCTTTCAGTTTTGGTTATCCCCTATCTGCTATCCATCTTCATGATTTTAAAATGAATTAGACAAATGAGGTCATGCCTTTTGTTTCTGATCTATAAATGAGTGGAATGACTATTTTAGACCTGGTTCTAGAAGCTTCCTATGACTGATCAATCAACAAGATTTATTTCTTTTAAAAATGTGCTAAGGCTTGGCTCTTTCACAGCCTAGAGTCAACTCTTGTGACAACATTTGCTGGCGCCGTTGCCGGGGACGGAGGATGAAGTTATCTTCCATGGGGTACGAAAAAGTTTGGATCTATATCTTGATGGTGAACAAGGGATAAGCATTCAATTGGCTGTGATCATTCACCTGGCGACTCCTTGGTTCGTAGACTCTACATGATTTTTTTGGCGACTCCACTGGTTTCAAATGTCGAACTCATTCGCTGTTCGAATTTCTGCAAGGTTTGCTCCTCTGGACTTTGCAAATTTTTATGGCTTTCCTAACACTGTTCCAGACATTAAAATTTGGGGGGATATCCTTCCTAAATTTGGAGAAGATGAGGATGACAATCCTGGTCAACATCTGTTTGAATTCCACAAGCTCATGGAAGAATTAAATGTACATCATGAAGATGTCCTAATGAAATTGTTTATGTTTTCATTGGAAAAAGATGCTAGACTCTGGTATAAATCTTTACCCCATTCCAGTATTCCTTCATTGAAATGTTTTCAGACTCTTTTTCATCAACATTGTAAGAGGATATATTCTGCTGAAATCCTTTTTGAAGATTGTTGTGATACAAGTCCTCTTGAGGAGGAGGAAGAAAAAATAGAATTGTCTCAAGTTGATGAAGATGACCAGTGTGAGGAAGAGTTGGCTCATAAAGATGCTGGATCTTGTGAACTTACTCAAAAAGAAGAGATTCGGCATCACAATCAACCTGTAAAATATATAGAAAGCAATGATTGTAGTTTCATTCAGGAAATACAGAGACCACCATCTCCTTTAACTAAGGAAGAGAAGGGTCTACCCCTACACAACTCTATTGCAGCCCCTACTCACACAGATTTGTAGCTTTCACACACTCCCGGATATGAATGTCAAATTTCTTCCAGCTTTGAAAATGTAAAATCTATTTTTAAATGGTGACAGTCATCTATTCTATGGAACTTTACAGCAAGTTAGTGAACCTGGTTATGACGATTTCCTGCCAAAAGATCAGATTTTAGACTCTGCCTTGTTTCAGGAAAAAGATATGGCTACCATGTTCAATGATCCTGAGCACCATGAATCAGAACATAGAGTAGTCGTGGATGTTTTAAAACCTCAGTATGATATGTTTTTCCAAGACCCTTTTGCTGAGCTTTTAGATTCATTTAATGGAGGAGTATGCTATGTCATGAACATTTGGTCACAAAAATTGATGAATGCTTCGAAAATCCATGAGCAACAGCAGCTCAGTTGGGAGTTGTCGGTTTCCTTTGTCATCTTGCTCGAGGAAAGTATAAAAAAATTTCAAATGAGAAGACAATTATTGGATTGGCTTCATTGGCATTTTTGTATCATTTGATTCTGGAAATCCTTCAGCAGTTAGAGTAGGTGATGTATATAAATAAGCTTGACTTCAAGCATTAGATTACTTCGATGGTTTTCGATATGTTTTCAGTTCAGTTTTTTAATTCAGTATGGTTGTTATAAAGCATTACAACTCCATAGCCCAATGGATGAATAAGCAGTTTTTTGTTCCGCAAAGATGCAAGTAAAGTGACGGCATTCAGGATTTGATATGGATGAAGGCCACCTGGTCTACTATTCTTGGCACTTTCAGGAAAGCACCATCCCTAGTTGGAGCTAATGTTGTGACAGATATTAAATTCAACTATGCTGACCAAGGTACCTAACAGTAAATTATGGGTACAATGATGGAGTATTTTCATGATCCTATGACCACACATGGATGTAATGGGAACATACCTCAACTTCCAAAAAGAGTGATGTGGGAGTAAACATTGAAAGCTTAGGAAAGGTAGACAAAGGGTATTTGCAGTATGGGTGCTCACATTATCAACGGAGATGCCTTATTAGAGCGCCATGTTGCAATGAGGTCTTTGATTGTAGACATTGTCATAATAAAGCAAAGAATTCTGTCAATGTCGATCCCAAACAGAGACATGATGTCCCTAGCCATAAAGTCCAAAGGGTCATCTGTTCACTTTGTGACACTGAGCAAGATGCTCAGCACGTGTGTATTAACTGTGGGGTCTGCATGGGGAAATACTTTTGCGAGACTTGCAAGTTTTTTGACGATGATATCTCAAAACAGCAATACCACTGTGATGGATGCGCTATATGTAGAACTGGGGATAGTGATAATTTCTTCCATTGTTTTAAATGTGGTTGTTTCTATTCAATTATGTTGAAGGATTGTCATCCTTGTGTAGAAAGAGCGATGCACCATAACTGTTCTGTTTGTTTTGAGTTCTTGTTCGAGTCGACGTGGGAAATTAATGCACTACCTTGTGGGCACACTATTCATATGGATTGTTTGAAAGAGATGCAACAGCACCTACATTTCTTTTGCCCAGTGTGCTCCAAGTAGGTTTGTGATATGTCAAAGGTGTGGGAGAAACTTGACGAAGAGGTTGCAGCGACACCAATGCCGGAATCCTACCAGAATAAGAATATCTGGATTTTATGCAATGATTGTAATATAACTTTAGAAGTCCCGTTTCACATTGTTGCACAAAAGTACGTAAACTGCAATTCGTATAACACCCGGGAGATTAGATGATGCCATTACAACTAGTAAAGGAAATCACAGTCCTACTTTTAGAAGCGAATTAACCAGTAATAACATGCAACAAGAAAAATTTGCATGCGACCTGTCTCATCTCGAGCAATATTCTGTAGTAGCAGAACAGTCAATGGAGAGATTTGTCTCTACAATTTCGTCCTTCAGATGCAGTGCCAGTGGTTCTCGTGCCAGTGGTCTTCGTGCCCCTCTAAAACTAGCGACGACTCAGAAATCAGTTGGGGCTCTCAAATAGACAGGTGCTTTGAAAGGGAATTTCAACAAATTTGCACATCAATCGAATAACTGCAACAGTCGGCCAGCTAGTCAGATTAAACCTATTCAATCAGAAAGACCTACCATTGAAGGAGAAGAGTTAAGTGCCTCAGAATTCGGAAGATGACAACATGCATTTGCAACGTGATCGAGGAATTTAAAATCCTCTTTTTGATTTCGACTTTTCCAGACATTGAGGTCTAGGCAAGTGCAGGTGTCGAAAAGAGAGACGAGCTTTCTGAATAATGTTAACCTTTAACAAGAACGTTTCTTGAAAAATATGTTGATTCGAATGCCGAATCTTCGTTTCGATGGGACACTACGCGGCAAAGGTTGAAGACCTCATCTCCGTTCGTAATCTCTTGAGTTGGATCGATATAAAATTCATGCATCATAGGTTCTTGCTAATTATATAAATGGAACTTATTCTCCGAGTAGTTTGCTAACTGCTTTCACATATTGAGTGCAACAAGTGCGTTCATGAAAACCATCTTTGCCTGTCGTACCTACCGGCAAGCCTGAGAAAAGAAGCTTTTGTATTTGCGCGCTTTCAATATGGAAACAACAAGAGTTAAGGGCAATGTTTCAGTTGCTAATTTGGCGTTGAGACGACTTCTTTGGTGGCGTGATACAACATTCCGTGGCACAATATTTAGCATTGGCATAACTAAGAAAACTATGGTTTTAAACGGTCCATTGAGTCGCGGACTGCAGATTCAGAGACAGAAAGCACTCTGTGATTTTTGTTGATTCTTGTTTCAGATAACGCTGCTCCTTCAGACTGACAATTCGGCCAAAATTTCGGGGGAAACCGTTGGTAGCATTACCATTGGTAATAATAACTAAGACGTTACCATTGGGATCGATTCCGACAATCTGAAAATACTATCCGAGAAAGGCCGCGCTCTGGAGAACCTAAGGCAGTATGCGGCTGCATGCGAATATTTGGAGAAAGCCAGGAAGAGATTCAACCTTCTGACTCTGCTGGGGAAAACTTCACAAAGAGGACGAAATAACATTGTTCAAGTTCTACACTCATATCTGAAAAGAAGGAGAATCTATCCTATGGGTCATCCCGCGATTGGAGTTATTGATGAGGAATTTGACAGTGCTTATCTATCACCGCGATGGTTGGCTAGAAGAAATGGAGGTCGTTGTCATTACTACTGGTGTGCATACGTTCGTGGGTAAATATGCTCATCTTGTTGACTCGATAGAAGTTGTCGGGCATTTCCAAAACGAAGGGAACCAACAATCTCTTGGTTTTTCTAATCGGTGGTATCCACATTTGCTATGTCGACTGTCCTTTCTGTCACTTTGGCCATCCTCTCTTAGTCGTCTCCCCCAGCACGCTCAAATTCTCACACAGTCTCGTGTACAAACTGAATTTCTGGATTCCATCCACTACTAGAAATCAATGAATTTATTTCAGAATCATTTATAATGGAATGTCCTGAGATTATGCTCAAAGAGAGATCGCATGAGTCGTTCCCTCAATTTTTCATTTTGATTGTCAAAATGTAGAAATGTTTAGGGTTGAATGTGTAAGTCATGTCGATTTCCGTTTGAATTTTTTACCAACAAAGCATTCCTTATTTTGAATTGCTATTTCTGTAAGAGTCCCTGCTAGTCCCGTAAGGGTCAGGAAACATAAAAGAAAATTTATGTCCGACACGGGGGAAAGCTTATGATAAATTCCTGGTTAGAATTCGACTGCAATTTCGTTCCACCAGAAAAAGGAAATGACAAGGCCTCGCCTTGTGGTTTTGGTACATTTCACCAAAGGCACTCGACTGATGGGAAACTGGTTGCTATTGGCATGTTGGGTATAATGTCCATGTCGCATATGGATCAGTTACATGTTTCACGATCCAGACCATGCATTTTTGTCGCTAGGTAAGTACACAGCTATACAGGAAATAATGCATGTTTACCAGCAGTTGTGGACAAACTTCTCTACGTACATTTGTTTTTGCCTAGACACTGCGGATTTAGAACTGAAAGTGGAGAACTTCAGATAATTCATAATAAGTCGCGAGACACCGAACAACCAGCATCCGGAATTCGAAGGAGAGGTGCCCTCAAACAGGAGAACACATGGCAGCCACGAATTCCAGAGAAGACGAACCGTTTTAGATTCCTGGAACGCCTAGGGTCTCAATTTTTCTTCTTAAAAGACTGATTTATAGAAAAGAGGGAGGAGCCCAGGAGCCTTTCAGAGGATGGGTTTGTAATGTATTATTTTTATCAAATATAGAACGGAGTTCAAGAGATTCTATACTTTGTCACTGTCTGATTCCGTTTTCTTCCAGTATTATCGTTTCTGAAGTTTTCATCACTGCTTTTTCTGCCTTATGTTCATTATTTCAGCTTGTAATGGTTACAATTCAGTACAACCTCTGCTGTAGCTATTTAGAAGCATCCTTTAATGTGCAGTTTTTCCTCTGTTTTGTCGTGAGTGAAACAAGACCTGTGCTTTAATCGTTTTGCCTCATTTACAAGTTTTATTTGTGGGCAGCCTTTCCTCTGTCTGTCATCGAGACAAGACCTGCGTTCAGATATTTGAAATTTCAGTGTTATCTCTTCTATTGAAAGGAAGACCAGATGCTTGGATTTTTCCTTCAATTTTGTTTATCCCCTATCTGCTATCCATCTTCATGATTTTAAAATGAATTAGACAAACGAGGTCATGCCTTTTCTTTCTGATCTATAAATGAGTGGAATGACTATTTTAGACCTGGTTCTAGAAGCTTCCTATGACTGAACAATCAACAAGATTTATTTCTTTTAAAAATGTGCTAAGGCTTGGCTCTTTCACAGCCTAGAGTCAACTCTTGCGACAACATTTTCTGGCGTCGTTTCCAGGGACGGAGGATGAAGTTATCTTCCCTAGGGTACGACAAAGTTCAGATCTATCTCTTGATGGTGAACAAGGGATAGGCATTCAATTGGCTGTGATCATTCACCTGGTGACTCATTGGTTCGTAGACTCTACACGATTTTGTTGGCGACTCCACTGGTTTCAAATGTCGAACTCATTCGTTGCTCGAATTGCTGCAAGGTTTGCTCCTCTGGACTTTGCAAATGTTTATGGCTTTCCTAACACTGTTCCAGACATTAAAATTTGGGGGGATATCCTTCCTAAATTTGGAGAAGATGAGGACGACAATCCTGGTCAACATTTGTTTGAATTCCACAAGCTCATGGAAGAATTAAATGTACATCATGAAGATTTCCTAATGAAATTGTTTATGTTTTCATTGGAAAAAGATGCTAGACTCTGGTATAAATCTTTACCCCATTCCAGTATTCTTTCATTGAAATGTTTTCACACTCTTTTTCATCAACATTGTAAGAGGATATATTCTACTGAAATCCTTTATGAAGATTGTTGTGAGACAAGTCCTCTTGAGGAGGAGGAACAAAAAAATAGAATTGTCGGAAGATGACCAGTGTGAGGAAGAGTTGGCTCATAAAGATGCTGGATCTTGTGAACTTACTCAAGAAGAAGAGATTCAGCATCACGGTCAACCTGCAAAAGAGATAGAATGGAATGATTGTAGTTTCATTCAGGAAATACAGAGACCACCATCTCCTTTAACTAAAGAAGAGAAGGGTATGCCCCTGCACAACTCTATTGCATCCCCTACTCACACAAATTTGTAGCTTTCACACACTCCCGGATATGAATGTCAAATTTATTCCAACTCTGAAAATGTAAATCTATTTTTAAATGGTGACAGTCATCTATTCTATGGAACTTTACAGCAAGTTAGTGAACCTGGTTATGATGATTTCTTGCCAGAAGATCAGATTTTAGACTCTGCCTTGTTTCAAGAAAAAGATATGGCTGTCATGTTCAATGATCTTGAGCATCATGAATCAGAACATAGAGTAGTCATGGATGTTTTAAAACCTCAATATGATATGTTTTTCCAAGACCCTTTTGCTGAGCTTTTAGATTCATTTAATGGAGGAGTATGCTATGTCATGAACATTTGGTCATAAGAATTGATGAAAGGTTCGAAAATCCATGAGCAACAGCAGCTCAGTTGGGAGTCGTCGGTTTCCTTTTTCAGCTTGCTCGAAGAAAGTATAAAAAATTTTCAAATGAGAAAACAATTATTGGATTGGCTTCATTGGCATTTTTGTATCATTTGATTCTGGAAATAATTCAGCAGTTAGAGTAGGTGATGTATATAAATAAGCTTGACTTCAAGCATTAGATTACTTCGATGGTTTTCGATATGTTTTGAGTTCAGTTTTTGAATTCACTATGGTTGTTATAAAGCATTACGACTCCATAGCCCAATGGATGAATAAGCAGTTTTTTGTTCCGCAAAGATGCAAGTAAAGTGACGACTTTCAAAATTTGATATGGAAGAAGGCCACCTGGTCTACTGTTCTTGGCACTTTCAGGAAAGCACCAGCCCTAGTTGGAGCCAATTTTGTGACAGATATTAAATTCGACTATGCTGACCAAGGTACCTGACAGTAAATTATGGGTACAATGGTGGAGTATTTTCATGATCCTATGACTACACATGGATGTAATGGGAACATACCTCAACTTCCAAAAAAAGTGATGTGGGAGTAAACGCTGAAAGCTTACGAAAGCTAGACAAAGGGTATTTGCAGTATGGGTGCTCACATTATCAACGGAGATGCCGTATTAGAGTGCCATGTTGCAACGAGGTCTTTGATTGTAGACATTGTCATAATAAAGAAAAGAATTCTGTCAATGTCGATCCCAAACAAAGACATGATGTCCCTCGCCATAAAGTCCAAAGGGTCATCTACTAACTTTGTGACACTGAGCAAGATGCTCAGCAAGTGTCTATTAACTGTGGGGTCTGCATGGGGAAATACTTTTGCGAGACTTGCAAGTTTTTTGACGATGATATCTCAAAACAACAATACCACTGTGATGGATGCGGTATATGTAGAACTGGGGACAGCGATAATTTCTTCCACTCTTTTAAATGTGGTTGTTGATATTCAATTATGTTGAAGGATTGTCATCCTTGTTTAGAAAGAGTGATGCACCATAACTGTCCTGTTTGTTTTGAGTTCTTGTTCGAGTCGACGTGGGAAATTAGTGGACTACCTTGTGGGCACACTATTCATATGGATTGTTTGAAAGAGATGCAACAACACCTACAGTTATTTTGCCCAGTTTGCTCCAAGTAGGTTTGTGATATGTCAAAGGTGTGGGAGAAACTTGACGAAGAGGTTGCAGTGACACCAATGCCGGAATCCTACCAGAATAAGAAGATCTGGATTTTATGCAATGATTGTAATAAAAACTTCAGAATTCTCATTTCACATTGTTTCACAAAAGTTCCTAAACTGCAATTCGTATAACACCCGACAGATTAGATGATGCCATTACAACTAGTAAAGGAAATCACATTCCTACTTTCAGAAGCGACTTAACCAGTAATAGCATGCAACAAGAAAAATTTGCATAAGACCTGTCTCATCTCGAGCAATATTTTGTAGTAGTAGAACAGTCAATGGAGAGATTTGTCTCTACAATTTCATCCTTCAGATGCAGTACCGATGGTGCTCATGCCAGTGGTCTTCGTGCCCCTCTAAAACCAGCGACGACTCAGAAATCAGTTGGGGCTCTCAAATAGACAGGTTCTTTGAAAGGGAATTTCAGCAAATTTGCACACCAATCGAATAACTGCAACAGTCGGCCAGCTAGTCAGATTAAACCTATTCGATCAGCAAGACCTATAGTTGAAGGCGAAGAGTTAAGTGCCTTGGAATTCGGCAGATGACAGCATGCATTTGCAACGTGATACAAGCATTTAAAATTCTCTTTTTGATTTCAACTTTTCCAAACATTGAGGTCTATGCAAGTGCAGGTGTCGAAAAGAGAGACAAGCTTTCCGAATAACGTTAACCTTAAACAAGAACGTTTCTTGAAAAAATGTTGATTTGAATGCCGAATCTTCATTTCGGTGGGACACTACGCGACAAAGGTTGAAGACCTCGTCTCCGTTCGTAATCTCTTGAGTTGGATCGATATAAAATTCATGCATCATAGGTTCTTGCTAATTATATAAATGGAACTTATTCTCTGAGTAGTTTGTGAACTGCTTTCTCATATTCAGTGCAACAAGTGCATTCATGAAAACCATCTTTGCCTATCGTACCTACCGGCAATCCTGTGAAAAACAGCTTTCGTATTTGCGCGCGTTCAATATGGAAACAGCAAGAGTTAGGGGCAATGTTTCAGTTGCTAATTTGGCGTTGAGATGACTTCTTTGGTGGCGTGATACAACATCCCGTGGCACAGTCTTTAGCATTGGAATAACTAAGCAAACAATGGTTTTAAACGGTCCATTGAGTCGCGGAGTGCAGATTCAGAGACAGAAAGCACTCCATGATTTTTTTTTATTCTCGTTTCAGATAACGCTGCTCCTTCAGACTGACAATTCGGCCAGACTTTCGGGGGAAACCGTTGGTAGCGTTACCATTGGTAATAATAACTGAGACGTTACCATTGGGATCGATTTCGGCAATCTGAAAATACTATCCAGGAAAGGCCGTGCTTTGGAAGACCTAAAGTAGTATGCGGCTGCATGCGAATATTTGGAGAAAGCCAGGAAGATATTCAAGCTTCTGACTCTGCTGGGGAAAACTTCACAAAGAAGACGAAATAACACTGTTCAAGTTCTACACTCGTATCTGAAAAGAAGGAGAATCGATCATATGGGTCATCCCGCGACTGGAGTTATTGATGAGGAATTTGACAGTGCTTATCTATCGCCGCGATGTTTGGCTAGGAGAAATGGAGGTCGTTGTCATTACTAATGGTGTGCATACGTTCATGGGTAAAGCTGCTCATCTTGTTGACTCGATAAAAGTTGTCGGGCATTTCCAGAAGGAAGGGAACCAACAATCTCTTTGTTTTTCTAATCGGTGGTATCCACATTTTCTATGTCGACTGTCCTTTCTGTCACTTTGGCCATCTGCTCTTAGTCGTCTCCCCCAACACGCTCAAATTCTCACGCAGTCTCGTGTACAAACTGAGTTTTTGGATTCCATCCACTACTAGAAATCACTGAATTTCTTTCAGAATCATTTATGATGGAATGTCCTGAGATTATGCTCAAAGAGAGATCGCATGAGTCGTTCCCTCAATTTCACATTTTGATTGTCAAAATGTAGAAATTTTTAGGGTTGAATGTGTAAGTCTTGTCGATTTCCATTTGAATTTTTTACTAGCAAAGCATTCCTTATTTGGAATTGCTATTTCTATAAGAGTCATTGCTAGTCCCGTAAGGGTCAGGAAACATAAAATAAAATTTATATCCGACACGGGGGAAATCTTATGATAAATTCCTGGTTAGAATTCGACTGCAATTTCGTTCCACCAGAAAAAGGAAATGACAAGGTCCCGCCTTGTGGTTTTGGTACATTTCACCAAAGGCACTCGATTGATGGGAAATTGGTTGCTATTGGCATGCTGGGTATAATGTCCAGGTCGCATATGGAGCCGTTACATGTTTCATGATCCAGACCATGCATTTTTATCGCTGGGTAAGTACACATCTATACAGGAAATAATGAAGGTTTACCAGTAGTTGTGGACAAACTTCTCTGCGTACATTTGTTTTTGCCCAAACACTGCGGATTTAGAACTTAAAGTGGAGAAATTTAGATAATTCATAATAAGTTGCGAGACACCGAACAGTCAGCATCCGTAATTCAAAGGAGAGCTGACCCCAAACAGCAGAACACCTGGCAGCCACGAATTCCAGAGAAGACGAACCGTTTCAGATTCCTGGAATGCCTAGGGTCTCAATTTTTCTTCTTAAAAGACTGATTTATAGAAAAGAGGGAGGAGACCGGGAGCCTTTCAGAGGCTGGGTTTGTAATGTATTCTTTTTATCAAATATAGAACGAAGTTCAAGAGATTCTATACTTTGTCACTGTCTGATTCCATTTTCTTCCAGTATTATCGTTTCTGAAGTTTTCATCACTGTTTTTTCTGCCTTATGTTCGTTATTTCATCTTGTAATGGTTACAATTCAGTACAACCTCTGTTGTAGCTATTTAGAAGCATCCTTTAATGTGCAATTTTTCCTATTTTTTCGTGAGTGAAACAAGACCTGTTCTTTAATCGTTTTTCCTCATTTACAAGTTTTATTTATGCGCAACCTTTCCTCTGTCTGTCATCGAGACAAGACCTGCGTTCAGATATTTGAAATTTGAGTGTTATCTCTTCTATTGAAAGGAAGACCAGATGCTTGGATTTTTCTTTCAGTTTTGTTTATCCCCTATCTGCTATCCATCTTCATGATTTTAAAATGAATTAGACAAACGAGGTCATGCATTTTGTTTTTGATCTATAAATGAGTGGAATGACTATTTTAGACCTGGTTCTAGAAGCTTCCTATGACTTGGATCTTTCACAGCCTAGAGTCAACTCTTGCGACAACATTTTCTGGCGCCGTTGCCGGGGACGGAGGACGAAGTTATCTTCTCTGGGGTACGACAAAGTTTAGATCTATCTCTTGATGGTGAACAAGGGATAGGCATTCAATTGGCTGTGATCATTCACCTGGCGACTCCTTGGTTCGTAGACTCTACATGATTTTGTTGGCGACTCCACAGGTTTCAAATGTCGAACTCGTTTGTTGCTCGAATTTCTATAAAGGTTTTCTCCTATGGACTTTGCAAATGTTTATGGCTTTCCTAACATTGTTCCAGACATTAAAATTTGGGGGGATATCCTTCCTAAATTTGGAGAAGATGAGGACGAAAATCCTGGTCAACATTTGTTTGAATTCCACCAGCTCATGGAAGAATTAAATGTACATCATGAAGATGTCCTAATTAAATTGTTTATGTTTTCATTGGAAAAAGATGCTAGACTCTAGTATAAATCTTTACCCCATTCCAGTATTCCTTCATTGAAATGTTTTCACACTCTTTTTCATCAACATTGTAAGAGGATATATTCTGATGAAATCATTTTTGAAGATTGTTGTGATACAAGTCCTCTTGAGGAGGAGAAAGAAAAAGTAGAATTGTCTCAAGTTGATGAAGATGACCAGTGTGAGGAAGAGTTGGCTCATAAAGATGCTGGATCTTGTGAACTTACTCAAGAAGAAGAGATTCGGCATCACGGTCAACCTGCAAAAGAGATAGAAGGTAATGATTGTAGTTTCATTCAGGAAATACAGAGACCACCGTCTCCTTTAACTAAGGAAGAGGAGGGTCTGCCCCTACACAACTCTATTGCAACACCTACTCACACAGATTTGCAACTTTCACACACTCCCGGATATGAATGTCAAATTTCTTCCAGCTCTGAAAATGTAAATCTATTTTTAAATGGTGACAATCATCTATTCTATGGAACTTTACAGCAAGTTAGTGAACCTGGTTATGACGATTTCCTGCCAGAAGATCAGATTTTAGACTCTGCCTTGTTTTAGGAAAAAGATATGGCTACCATGTTCAATGATCCTGAGCATCATGAATCAGAACATAGAGTAGTCGTGGATGTTTTAAAACCTCAGTATGATATGTTTTTCCAAGACCCTTTTGCTGACCTTTTAGATTCATTTAATGGAGGAGTATGCTATGTCATGAACATTTGGTCACAAGAATTGATGAAAGGTTTGAAAATCCATGAGCAACAGTAGCTCAGTTGGGAGTTGTCGGTTTCCTTTTTCAGCTTGCTCGAAGAAAGTATAAAAAAAATTCAAATGAGAAGACAATTATTGGATTGGCTTCATTGGCATTTTTGTATCATTTGATTCTGGAAATCTTTCAACATTTAGAGTAGGTGATGTATATAAATAAGCTTGACTTCAAGCATTAGATTACTTCGATGGTTTTCGATATGTTTTTAGTTCAGTTTTTGAATTCAGTATGGTTGTTATATAGCATTACGACTCCATAGCCCAATGGATGAATAAGCATTTTTTTGTTCCGCAAAGATGCAAGTAAAGTGACGGCATTCAGGATTTGATATGGATGAAGGCCACCTGGTCTACTATTCTTGGCACTTTTAGGAACGCACCATCCCTAGTTGGACCCAATGTTGTGACAGATATTAAATTCGACTATGCTCACCAAGGTACCTAATAGTAAATTATGGGTACAATGATGGAGTATTTTCATGATCCTATGACCACACATGGATGTAATGGGAACATACCTCAACTTCCAAAAAGAGTGATGTGGGAGTAAACGTTGAAAGCTTAGGAAATCTAGACAAAGGGTATTTGCAGTATGGGTGCTCACATTATCAATGGAGATGTCGTATTAGAGCGCCATGTTGCAATGAGGTCTTTGATTGTAGACATTGTCATAATAAAGCAAAGAATTATGTCAATGTCGATCCCGAACAGAGACATGATGTCCCTCGCCATAAAGTCCAAAGGGTCATCTGTTCACTTTGTGACACTGAGCAAGATGCTCAGCAAGTGTGTATTAACTGTGGGGTCTGTATGGGGAATTACTTTTGCGAGACTTGCAAGTTTTTTGACGATGATATCTCAAAACAACAATACCACTATGATGGATGCGGTATATGTAGAACTGGGGACAACGATAATTTCTTCCACTATTTTAAATGTGGTTGTTTCTATTCAATTATGTTGAAGGATTGTCATCCTTGTGTAGAAAGAGCAATGCACCATAACTGTCCTGTTTGTTTTGAGTTCTTGTTCGAGTCGATGTGGGAAATTAATTCACTATCTTGTGGGCACACTATTCATATGGATTGTTTGAAAGAGATGCAACACCACCTACAGTTCTTTTGCCCAGTGTGCTCCAAGTAGGTTTGTGATATGTCAAAGGTATGGGAGAAACTTGACGAAGAGGTTGCAGCGTCACCAATGCCAGAATCCTACCAAAATAAGAAGATCTGGATTTTATGCAATGATTGTAATACAACTTCAGAAGTATCGTTTCACATTGTTGCACAAAAGTGCCTAAACTGCAATTCATATAACACCCGGCAGATTAGATGATGCCACTACAACTAGTAAAGGAAATCACATTCCTACTTTTAGAAGCGACTTAACCAGTAATAACATGCAACAAGAAAAATTTGCATTCGACCTGTCTCATCTCGAGCAATATTCTGTAGTAGCAGAACTATCAATGGAGAGATTTGTCTCTACAATTTCTTCCTTCAGATGCAGTGCCGGTGGTGCTCGTGCCAATGGTCTTCCTGCCCCTCTAAAACCAGCGACGACTCAGAAATCAGTTGGGGCTCTCAAATAGACAGGTGCTTTGAAAGGGAATTTCAGCAAATTTGGACACCAATCGAATAACTGCAACAGTCGGCCAGCTAATCAGATTAAACCTATTCGATCAACAAGACCTACCATTGAAGGCGAAGAGTTAAGTGCCTCATAATTCGACAGATGACAGCATGCATTTGAAACGTGATCCAGGCATTTAAAATCCTCTTTTTGATTTTGAATTTTCCAGACATTGAGGTCTAGGCAAGTGCAGGTGTCGAAAAGAGAGACGAGCTTTCTGAATAATCTTAACCTTTAACAAGAACGTTTCTTGAAAAATATGTTGATTCGAATGCCGAATCTTCGTTTCGATGGGACACTACGCGGCAAAGGTTGAAGACCTCATCTCCGTTCGTAATCTCTTGAGTTGGATCGATATAAAATTCATGCATCATAGGTTCTTGCTAATTATATAAATGGAACTTATTCTCCGAGTAGTTTGCTAACTGCTTTCTCATATTGAGTGCAACAAGTGCGTTCATGAAAACCATCTTCGCCTATCATACCTATCGGCAAACCTGCGAAAAGCAGCTTTCGTATTTGCGCGCGTTCAATATGGAAACAACAAGAGTTAGGGATAATGTTTCAGTTTCTAATTTGGCGTTGAGACGACTTCTTTGTTGGCATGATACAACATCCCATGGCACAGTCTTTAGCATTGGCATAACTAAGCAAACGATGGTTTTAAACGGTCCATTGAGTCGCGGACTACAGATTCAGAGACAGAAAGAAATCTGTGATTTTTGCTGATTCTCGTTTCAGATAACGCTGCTCCTTCAGACTGACAATTTGGCCAGACTTTCGGGGGAAACCGTTGGTAGCCTTACCATTGGTAATAATAACTGAGACGTTACCATTGGGATCGATTCCGACAATCTGAAAATACTATCCAGGAAAGGGGGCGCTCTGGCGGACCTAAGGCAGTATGCGGCTGCATGCGAATATTTGGAGAAAGCCAGGAAGAGATTCAAGCTTCTGACTCTGCTAGGGAAAACTTCACAAAGAGGACAAAATAACACTGTTCAAGTTCTAAACTCGTATCTGAAAAGAAGGAGAATCGATCCTATGGGTCATCCCGTGACTGGAGTTATTGATGAGGAATTTGACAGTGCTTATCTATCGCCATGATGGTTGGCTAGGAGAAATGGAGGTCGTTGTCATTACTACTAGTGTGCATACGTTCGTGGGTAAAGCTGCTCATCTTGTTGACTCGATAGAAGTTGTCGGGCATTTCCAGAAGGAAGGGAACCAACAATCTCTTGTTTTTGCTAATCGGTGGTATCCACATTTTCTATGTCGATTGTCCTTTCTGTCACTTTGGCCATCCTCTCTTAGTCGTCTCCCCCAGCACGCTCAAATTCTCACGCAGTCTCGTGTACAAACTGAATTTCTGGATTCCATCCACTACTAGAAATCACTGAATTTCTTTCAGAATCATTTATAATGGAATGTCATGAGATTATACTCAAAGAGAGATCACATGAGTCATTCCCTCAATTTCGCATTTTGATTGTCAAACTGTAGAAATTTTTAGGGTTGAATGTGTAAGTCATGTCGATTTCCATTTGAATTTTTTACCAGCAAAGCATTCCTTATTTGGAATTGCTATTTCTATAAGAGTCATTGCTAGTCCCGTAAGGGTCAGGAAACATAAAAGAAAATTTATATCCGACACGGGGGAAAGCTTATGATAAATTCCTAGTTAGAATTCGACTGCAATTTCGTTCCACCAGAAAAAGGAAATGACAAGGCCGGGCCTTGTGGTTTTGGTACATTTCACCAAAGGAACTCGATTTATGGGAATCCGGTTGCTATTGGCATGTTGGGTATAATGTCCAGGTCAAATATGGAGCCGTTACATGTTTCACGATCCAGACCATGCATTTTTATCGCTGGGTAAGTACACAACTATACAGGAAATAATGCAGGTTTACCAGCAGTTGTGGACAAACTTCTTTGCGTACACTTGTTTTTTGCCAGACTCTGCGGATTTAGAACTGAAAGTGGAGAACTTCAGAAAATTCATAATAAGTTGCGAGACACCGAACAGTCAGCATTCAGAATTCGAAGGAGAGGTGCCCCCAAACAACAGAATACCTGGCAGCCACGAATTCCAGAGAAGACGAACCGTTTCAGATTCCTGGAATGCCTAGGGTCTCAATTTTTCTTCTTAAAAGATTGATTTATAGAAAAGAGGGAGGAGCCCGAGAGCCTTTCAGAGGCTGGGTTTGTAATGTATTATTTTTATCAAATATAGAACGGAGTTCAAGAGATTCTATACTTTGTCACTGTCTGATTCCGTTTTCTTCCAGTATTATCGTTTCTGAAGTTTTCATCACTGTTTTTTCTGCCTTATGTTCGTTATTTCATCTTGTAATGGTTACAATTTAGTACAACCTCTGCTGTAGTGATTTAGAAGACCTGTGCTTTAATCATTTTGCCTCATTTACAAGTTTTATTTGTGCGCAGCCTTTCCTCTGTCTGTCATTGAGACAAGACCCGCGTTCAGATATTTGAAATTTCAGTGTTATCTCTTCTATTGAAAGGAAGACCAGATGCTTGGATTTTTCTTTCAGTTTTGTTTATCCCCTATCTGTTATCCATCTTCATGATTTTAAAATGAATTAGACAAACGAGGTCATGCCTTTTGTTTCTGATCTATAAATGAGTGGAATGACTATTTTCTGGCTCCGTTGTCGGGGACGGAGGACGAAGTTATCTTCCCTGGGGTACGACAAAGTTCAAATCTATCTCTTGATGGTGAACAAGGGATAGACATTCAATTGGCTGTGATCATTCACCTGGCGACTCCTTGGTTCGTAGACTCTACATGATTTTGTTGGCGACTCCACTGGTTTCAAATGTCAAACTCGTTCGCTGCTCGAATTGCTGCAAGGTTTTCTCCTCTGCACTTTGCAAATTTTTATGGCTTTCCTAACACTGTTCCAGACATTAAAATTTGGGGGGATATCCTTCCTAAATTTGGAGAAGATGAGGACGACAATCCTAGTCAACATTTGTTTGAATTCCACAAGCTCATGGAAGAATTAGATGTACATCATGAAGATGTCCTAATGAAATTGTTTATGTTTTTATTGGAAAAAGATGTTAGACTCTAGTATAAATCTTTACCCCATTCCAGTATTCCTTCATTGAAATGTTTTCACACTCTTTTTCATAACATTGTAAGAGGATATACTCTGCTGAAATCCTTTTTGAAGATTGTTGTGATACAAGTCCTCTTGAGGAGGAGGAAGAAAAAATGGAATTGTCTCAAGTTGATGAAGATGACCAGTGTGAGGAAGAGTTGGCTCATAAAGATGTTGGATCTTGTGAACTTACTCAAGAAGAAGAGATTCGGCATCACGATCAACCTGCAAAAGAGATAGAAAGGAATGATTGTAGTTTCATTCAGGAAATACAGAGACCACCATCTCCTTTAACTAAGGAAGAGAAGGGTCTTCCCCTGCACAACTCTACTTCAGCCCCTACTCACACATATTTGCAGCTTTCACACACTCCCAGATATGAATGTCAAATTTCTTCCAGCTCTGAAAATGTAAATCTATTTTTAAATGGTGACAGTCATCTATTCTATGGAACTTTACAGCAAGTTAGTGAACCTGGTTATGACGATTTCCTACCAAAAGATCAGATTTTAGACTCTGCCTTGTTTCAGGAAAAAGATATGGCTGCCATGTTTAATGATCCTGAGCATCATGAATCAGAACATAGAGTAGTCGTGGATGTTTTAAAACCTCGGTATGATATGTTTTTCCAAGACCCTTTTGCTGAGCTTTTAGATTCATTTAATGGAGGAGTATGCTATGTCATGAACATTTGGTCACAAGAATTGATGAAAGGTTTGAAAATCCATGAGCAACAGTAGCTCAGTTGGGAGTTGTCGGTTTCCTTTTTCAGCTTGCTCAAAGAAGGTATAAAAACAATTCAAATGAGAAGACAATTATTGGATTAGCTTCATTGGCATTTTTGTATCATTTGATTCTTGAAATCTTTCAGCAGTTAGAGTAGGTGATGTATATAAACAAGCTTGACTTCAAGCATTAGATTACTTCGATGGTTTTCGATATGTTTTTAGTTCAGTTTTTGAATTCAGTATGGTTGTTATATAGCATTACGACTCCATAGCCCAATGGATGAATAAGCAGTTTTTTGTTCCGTAAAGATGCAAGTAAAGTGACGGCATTCAGGATTTGATATGGATAAAGGCCACCTGGTCTACTATTCTTGGCACTTTTAGGAACGCACCATCCCTAGTTGGAGCCAATGTTGTGACAGATATTAAATTCGACTATGCTGACCAAGGTACCTAACAGTAAATTATGGGTACAATGATGGAGTATTTTCATGATCCTATGACCACACATGGATGTAATGGGAACATACCTCAACTTCCAAAAAGAGTGATGTGGGAGTAAACGTTGAAAGCTTAGGAAATCTAGACAAAGGGTATTTGTAGTATGGGTGCTCACATTATCAACGGAGATGCCGTATTAGAGCGCCATGTTGCAATGGGGTCTTTGATTGTAGATATTGTCATAATATCCAAAGGGTTATCTGTTCACTTTGTGACACTGAGCAAGATGCTCAGCAAGTGTGTATTAACTGTGGGGTCTGCATGGGGAAGTACTTTTGCGAGAGAGATATCGATTTCTCTGTAAATTTTATGACTGGAACAGCTCCAATATCAAAAACTGCTTACAGAATGAGTACGCCAGAGTTGAAAGAGTTGCAATTGTGGCTTGAAGAGATTCTGAAGAAGGGGTACATATGCCCAAGAGTGTCACCTTGGGGTGCACTAGTCCTGTTCGTGAAGAAGAAAGATAGGACATTGAAATTGTGTATCAATTTTGGACAACTGAACAAAGTAACTGTTAAGAAAAAATATCCTCTGCCGAGGATTGATGATCTCTTTGATCATTTGAATGATGAGAAGATATTTTTGAAGATAGACCTCAGGTCAGGATATCACCAGGTGAGAATAAAGGATGAAGACATCAACAAGATCTCCTTTAGAACAAGGTATGGTCATTATGAGTTCACAGTGGTGCCCTTTGGGTTGTCAAATGCACCCGTTGTTTTTATGTGTCTGATGAATGGTGTATTTAGGAGCTATCTAGACAAGTTTTTCATAGTCTTCCTGGATGACATTTTGGTATATTCTAAGTCAGAGGAAGAGCATAAACAACATTTGAGGATGGTGTTATAGGTGAACAATATGCTGAGGATAAAGATTTTGAGGTCTATGCAACTTTAAGTAATGGTAAAAGAGAAGAAGAACTAAATTATCATATTAAAGAAAAACTCTTGTATAATTTCGGAAAGTTATGTATTCCAGAAAGTGAAAGAGTCCATGTCATCAAAGAGGAACATACTTCTCTTATAGCAGGGCATTTTGGGGTAGATAAAAGAATTGCTCAGTTACAAATATTTTGTTATTGGCCTCAAATGCATGAAAATGTGTCTAAGTATGTAAAGGGATGTACTATGTGTGAAATAAGCAAACCAAATAACAAAAAGATAGGATTGTACAGTCCACTTCCTATTCCTTCTAGACCATGGGAAAGTGTATCTATGGATTTTGTGGGGGGATTGCCTATGTCTAGAAAAGGTCATGATTACTTGTATGTAGTTGTGGATAGGTTCAACAAAATGTGTGTCTTGATTCCTTGTAAACAATAGTTCACAGCTGAAAAAACAACTCTAATGTTCTTTGAAAATGTATGGGTTCATTTTGGTTTAACTACTTCCATTGTATCTGATCGAGACTCCGGATTCCTGGGGAAATTTTGGTCAAGCTTATGGGAACTTATGGACACTAGGTTAAAGAAGAGTGCAATATTTCATCCACAGACGAATGGGCAGACAGAGGTGGTGAACAGGACAATAGTGCATCTACTACGGGCATATTGCAACAGACATCCTAATATTTGGGATGAACATTTGTGTTATGTACAACATGCGTATAATCGAGCCAAACATTCTTCTACTCAGAGATCTCCATTTGAAACTTGTTTGGGGTACTTTCCAAAGTCTCCTTTGGATTTTGTCTTTGGAAAAGACACTACAGTAGGAGGACACAATGATGTGGGTAGGGCTACAAAGTTCATTGAACGTATCCAGTTGATCCATCTGACGGTACATGAATAGTTGGAGAAAAGCCAGGCCAAGTACAAGGCAAGGCATGACATGCATCGAGTTGTTCATCAGTTCAAGGCAGGAGATCAAGTTTGGTTATACATCAACAAGGAAAGGATGCAAGGTGAAGGTGAAAATATTCAACCAATTCGTTATGGTCCTTTCAAAATTTTAGACAAGATTGGTAATAATGCTTTCTGATTAGAATTGCCTCCATACATGCAAATCTATTTAGTTGTAAATGTGGAAAAATTGATATTGTATGAGCCTCCTATGATCAAGGATCAAGGAGAGAATGTTCAGATTCCTACCATAGAAGATTTTTCTCCTGAATATATGAACGAGTTGCGGGAAGACACCATATTGGACAAAAGAGTCTGAACTTCTCACAGGGGCGATGTGGAGCATCTTCGAGTGGGATTGAAGGAAAAAAAACCAAGTCAGGCCAAGTGGATGGAGACCAAAAAGATGAGGAAACAATATCCTCGCTTAGTTACCAACTGATACCAGACTTTTGGCAATCCAAAAGCTTCCAAGTGGGGAGGAATGATCCAGGAGGCTCCCCAGGTCCAGAAAATGCTCAAAAATGAAAGTTGTCAAAATTGGATGAAACCAATTCCATTGTGATCGACTCATCGCACTGTTTCTGGACATATATTTACTTTCTCAAACGAGCTTTGTATGCGAGAGTTATCGTACTTTGATCACATTCTCAAACAACTAAAAAGTCAAAGGGGTCAACTGGAAAAAAGTCAATGCTGACGTCAGAATGACATCACCAAAGCTAATAAATGATGTTGATGTGGTAGCAACATGTGGCAACACTACAACAACTGACTGCGAAGATGGAAGATCCAATAAAAAATGGACACATGGTGAAGATTTGGGCAAATGTTGTGTTGCCACGTGGCCCAGGCATGGGCAACCATGTGGCACCTAGTCAGTAGTTGAATGGCATGTTAAAAGTTTCTTGGGGGTCCATGGGATTCGAACCCATGACCCATTTCTAAGTGCCAAGCTTTGGGAATGGCCCAAACAAACAATGCACGATATGTGTGCCTTGTGTATACAAGCCACATTTTATCTATATAAAGTGTAATGAATGGCGCAAAAGGGAGGGGGCTAGGGCTAAGCCCCAGCCCATGGTCGATTCTCATTCCATATAACCTAGAGAATGAGCGCTTAACCATAATCCTATGTGTCGGAGGGGATAAGGTTTTGGTCTCGTGGAGCACGCCTCAGAACCACGGGCTAATCCCTAGATATGTGCGCAGATTTTGTTGGTTAGGCTGAGGTCCCATGAATTCGCACCCAAAACCAGGAGCTAGCGCTTATCCAAGGCCAGCGCACAGCCCAAAGGGCTAGTGCTTGGCCATATGAGATTCATATGACCTTTTCCTAAGGGCACGCTCCTAGCCCAAATGGGCTACTCTGTGTATTTGTCAAATTTGTGTTACAGAGTGGTTTTTTTTATTAAAGTTTTGGTCTAGAATTGGTGTTTTGGGGATATTTCAGCCATTTGGAGGGGGATTTGATCCCCAAAAGAGGCCAAATCTTTAGGAGAAGTTAGGATTCTCTTTTTGATCCTAAAACCTATATAAACCAGGCATTTTGGAGCTTGAGGGTAACTTTTTGATGCAAGGAATTTGAGGAGAAGCTTATGTATTTTGGCCTTTTCTCATGTTTAAGGGCCATTTTGTCATGTTTGTGAGAGGAGTTTGATGAGGCATGCATGAGTCTGAGCAAGGAGGTCTTGCAAAACATATATGAAGCATGTTATGTAACATCAAGGAGCCATTGTAAGAGAATTTGAGCATTTGAAGATCAATAAAGAGGTCCTCCACTTGGAAGCGGGCCTGAAGACGTAGCCACTCATTGGTGAACTCCGTTATCAAATTCTTATTGTATTTGTCTCTTTTGTTGTTGTTCATATCTCTGTTTTTTCAGCATGATTAATTAATAGCTGAACTCTTTAAAATATTTTAAGCATCTAAATAAGACAATTGTTTATTATTCCTTCCATTTTTGGATCAATGAGGGAAAGGGGAACATGGGCTGGTTTTCTCAAACTTACAAGATGTGTAAATAGGTGAACCGATAGGGGACAAATCAGGGTATAAAATGTGTTCTTTAGGGTTTCAGAGAGCCGAAACTTTTACTTCAGGAAAGGGTGAGGTTGACAGAGAATTAATGACAATGGGTAAAGAGGAGGCTCTTTTGTTCATACGGTTAGGAGTATTAAAAGAGTCAATCTCAATATTTATTTCGAGTATGATTTCCTCCGAGTTCTCACACCTAACCCCGGGCTTGATAATTGAGGCCTCTGCAAAGAATGTTTGTTTAATATTCTCTTCATGAGTTAGTTATTCAACCCGAACCTTAATATTGACTTGTGCAACTTTGGGTTGGTATTTTTTGCCTTGTCGTTTTCACAGGGAAAAATAACTTCTCTTCTCTGTCCCCGACAATGATGCCAAAAAGTTGTTATTACTGAGATTAAACTTAAGGCTCAAAGAATAATGTGAGGTATTAGGAAATTTTAAGAGGGTGTGTTTTAAAAGTGATTTTTCTATCTTATTTATATGAGAAAAATTCCTTAAATGAAATTAATAGTGTGGTAGCACAGAGGCTATATTTCGTGTCTGAGTCAAAATTGTAATGTCAAATGATGTGAGAGAAAACTACAAAACTGTTAAACAAAGCAAGACATCAATTACTGAAGAGTATCACCTTGTTGCAGTAGAAGAAAATAGATAGTGCAACCTTGAATAAAGTATAAAATACAGTAATTCACATAACTTGGAGGTCTTGTTTTACTCACAGTAAATGAAGAGAAAAAACTGCTTGTTTAACAAATTATTGATGCAATGCGATTACAGTAGTTGTTGTACTAAATTGAAATAAAAAATTTATCAAGGAAATTCTTAAAGAAGTTGATGAGATATGGAAAAACAAAGAAGTACATAACCCAGATTTAAACAAAACTTGGAATCTCTATCCGCACTTGTATTAATACTCAATAAGGAGAGTTTTCTCTTTTAGAATTGGCAAGAAGCAGCACTTAATAGATCTTCAATCTATGTATTTATAAAAAATTGTCTCAACTGAAAATGGTTGGACTTCTCATAATTTAAAATAGTAAATATTTGAAATAAGAAAATAGGGCGTGGAGAATGATGAGTTTCATTGGAAATATCTTCGTCTGTTGGCTGAAACCATTACGTCTTTTGATATTTTGGCATAATGTCCTATTCATCATAGACTTGTTGCCATTTGTCCTTTCAACTATATCCAATAATGTAATATCACTTTCTTACTTGTTTTCAGATGTGCTTGGCTTCCCATATTCAATGCATTGGATGCATCTACTTACTAATTTCACCACCATCCCTGAAGGTTCAGTTGCTTGATTTGCCTCGAAAGTATATAAATTTATTTATACCTAAGGAAGTTATTCTTCCATCCTTTTCTCTCCTTGAGATATGACATGTAATTGCAAGCTGGGGTTTACTATCCATTTATTTATTTGAAGAAGATCAATCTGATTTATTTTCGGAATGGTCATCAGGGCCTCTTCCTTGTTCGTTCTAGAATCATGTTAGTTCTTTGCTATATCAATTTGACCTAGGGTTTTGGAGATAAAATTTCCTTCAAATTCAATTAGTCCTTTGTTTATCAAGGAAAATGATTCTAGACAAGCTTCATTTACATCTTTGGCAAGTCTCTTTCTTTCTATTAAATTTGTTTCCCAAGCCTTCAAAACTATATCACCTCGTATTTGTTTTGAAAGAGAAAGTCGATGTACATATGAGACATAATCCTTTGGTACCAATAAGACGACCTCTTGAAACTTAGATCAAGCTAAATGAGCTTCTCTTTCTTTGATGTAGATGTGTTTCAAAGAAATATCTACTACCTGGTAATAATTCTGGATGGCCTCAACCTTTATAAAAAGATCTTCCTGGGCATTTTCCAATTTTTCATTTATTTCCATCGCTTGAGCTTGGAAAGTCAGAATATTCACTAAGGTACCTTCAGTCAATTCTAACTTGGCTTGAAATTTCTTTATTATCTCTTCTTGTTGAGTGATCAAGCCTTTGTTGGCCTGTGAGTTCCGATGGAGCTCTTCAAGATTGGCTTGCAGTTGTTGAATTTGATGTCTATCATAATCTCTGATCTATTCAAAATCTATGTTCATCTTGTTTTTTACATCCTGTTCCATAGTCATTATATGATCTTGCAACTTCCCTACCAATAGGTTTCTCTGTTTTAGTTTCTCAGCCAGATTTTCTACAGACCACTTATTTGCAGTGGCAAAGGCACCTAATTAACCTGCCATTTCCTTGGCAAATTCTGAATCATCTTGGTTCTGTCCATCGTACAACATTCTTTGTCTTTTGTCTATCGCTCCATCTTTCTAATGTGTTTCTCGTTTAACGATAGCCCTCCTTTTATTTTTGAAGAAGAAGTCTAAAGGAGGCATCTCTTCGGGTGCAATTGGGGTGAGATCATCTATAAAAATAACTTTGGAACTTGGGTTTCTGAAACTTGACTACAATGGTGTTAATGAAGTAATAGGGGAACCTAATTTCATGGATGGTTGTTTCTTAGCGATTTTGGCAGTAGATGTTCCTGGTGTAGAAGGAGATGTATCCTTCCCCCTCTTTAGAATATCTTCGATATAATCCTTTGCTTGAGTGCCCAATGGGTTTGGCAATGAAGTCTCCAACTACTGCATTAAATCTTCGGTGTTCTTTGGGTTTTCTTTAGATTTGAAGTAGATCTCCCTGCTTCAAAAACTGGAGCTACAACTTCCTATCTAGGCGAGGTGGCTACCGATTCTCCTTGTTGCACTTTCAACAACCTATTTCGTCTGTGTTTTTGAAAAATGAAGAAACTGGCATGTTGGTCCAGGGACAAAGTTTGGACTCTGTTCAACACTTCCTCGTAAGACCTAACTCCCCTGAATACTTCATCATGTGGGGAGTTCTTGTGCATATACCTCTTTAGGTTGTATTGGCCCAAGTGATTTTCCATGATTTTGTGTGGATCGTGCCTTTTAAACTTGATGTCAACTAAGAACCTCCAGAGCTGTCGCCTCCACTTTGGAGTAACCAAATTCTAATAATGAAAACATACCAACCTGAAGAGGGAAGGTAGGCCAAACATATTTATGAGATGCTTTCAGCTCCTTGCTAATTCCCCCTGTTGTTGTTTGATAAGCCACTTCTTGGCATACAAGTCGATCTAGTAAAACATTCGGGAGAGCATGGGCGGGGATAGAGCATTCAAAAACCCTGATGTAAGAAAAGATTTCTTCGATATACCAGTTTTCTATTTTTCCCATGTTTACCATGATTCTATCCAAAATTCTTGGAGGTGGGCAACCGTATAGGGAAATATGGATAGGAACCACTACATAATGGAAAATTTCGTAGAAGAAATTTCTGGCCTTGTCTTCCCATAGCTTGAAATGATAGAATTGGATAGGTTCAACATTTTTCGGGGTCCAGCTCTAGTTCATCAGAGAGAAAGGGGTCATAAAGAAAACAACACCCATGATGTATGTAGACATATAGAATGGGACAGATTTCCCTTTGGACTTCGTCGATTGATACTCTGTGATTTCTTTAGCTAGGTTGTTTGATAACATCTTGGCCCAGTTGAAAGAGTATCCCTCGGCCACCTCGTGCATAATTGGCACCCATGCTACCAGGAAATGAGTGGGGCTCTTCTTCCCGAATAGCCGACAGAGCATCATAGCCACATAAATCATATGAGTATCTAACGACGCTATGGAAAAAATTCCATGAGCGTCGTCTCTGAATTTTTCCAGGTTCCCCGACCATGACTTGATTATATGAGGATAGATTTTATCATACTGTATACACTCCTATTGTTCAAACTCCAGCATGAATGTAGCATTGAAATTATATTTAAAATTGGGGGGCATCTTATACATTACTTGTATGTGTTCTGGTTGAAAAGACCCAATTGCAACCTTTTGAGAGTTGTAAATTCTCTTGGTTTGAATGTCGACGTTTTCCAAGGCCCTTCTTATCATGTCTTTATATGGCATGAGTCTCGGTTACACAACTATTTTGTGTAGTTCTGACTAATCTATGTCCCTGGGTTTAGTTGCATGAGTTTCTCTCACTTCATCGCTGAAATACTTTGGGCAATTTATAAGCTCATGCTCTAGAATATCAAACACATGTGTCCAAGTTTTCACAGTGTCTATTTCTCTTGGTGAGGTATCTGACAGAACGTCCGCATTCAGATTTTCACCTTCACCATTTTCTTTAGCCATCTTCCATCGTGCCATGATATCGATAAAATTGGAACGAGATTACCTGTTACGGGGAAATGCGTGAGCTTCTCAGTTGGAAAACTTACTATTCTGTGCAAGATGAAAATGAAATTCAAAATCGAGCAATCTTATTCACACCGGGTGCATTGATTCGAGAATACCTTTACTAACAATAAATTTATTTACCTTAATGATAAAATCTAGTTGGCAATCTGCAATATACATTAAAATCATTACCGTTGATTTTTTATTAAATTCCCTTAATATCGGTGGTTCACGATCGGGAATTTTGGATGGAATGGATTTGTAATTTCTCGAATCGTGAATCTGCGAAAATTAATCATGATATAATCCTTCTGAAAATATTAATTAATCATGTTTAACTTCAAATGTTTCGGGTATTCGTACTTTGGGGTTTTTAAATGTAGCTCAAAAAGAAATCCCCGAAACCCGAAACTGAAAAATGATTAACCATCTGATAATCATTTTTTAGTTTTAATTAATCATATTTAAGTTCAAGTTTTTTCGAAATTTTGGACTTCAGATATTTTAGGGTATGATGAAGGGATAATGTTTGAAATCCGAAATGTGAAGTCATTAAATATGTTTTGACTAAGTATTAACTTAATTAATTAGGAATTAGCACTTCGGCATTTTAATGCTTCGTGGATTTGCAAGTTAGCTCTTTGTTATATTTTCGAAAGCCCATCTCCCGTAGTGATGTGTCGAAGATGACATCATTCTAGATGACGTGTCGAGATCAAGGAGTTCCATGTGTTACTTAGAAGCATATGAATCTTCAGATAAAAAGGTTAGAAATGGATGCCACGTGTCAACCCAGGGAAGACTCAAAGTATACACGTGTACTATGACTTGTATCTTTTAAAGGTATATGAAAAAGTGATAATAGACACCTTTGGGTTTCGATACTTTAATCATGTAGACCTATTGAAACGCCTGAAATGCAAATCTCGGAAGCGACCTTTAGTGATTTGACTCTTTAATGATTAGGCGGCTCCAAAACTTTGGGGAAAGGGGATTGTTCGATCCAACGGAGAAAATTTATTAATGAAGGATATCATGCGCACCTTTTCACTAGAAATAAATTTGATTTAAACTTTGAAAGTTTATTTCTAAGTCGCCACTTTGGGAAAGATGAAGTTTAGAGATTAAATCTCAAAGTTTAGGATTTGTTGACGGGCGAAACAGTCCATCCGTCAACTGGGAGAGTGGAACCGGTCCGGGGTTGTCTAAATAACCCAAGCCGTTTGGAATGGACCACCCTGACGAGTTTGACGGCTCCGTTGGACGCTCTAAGGTCTCCTAAGAAAACCCAAGAGAGAATTGATCTGAGATAAGAGATCTAAACTAAGGAAACTAGAAACTAATAAAATTAACTAAAACAAACTAACTAACTAAATAAAAGAAATCAAACTAAAGTAGAGGAAACTAGAAACTAATAAAACAAACTTAAACTAACTATACCAAACTAATTATAAACTACTAACTATTCTATATACAAACTACAAATTACTCTTATAATAACTCAAATCAACTACTAATTATCAATTTAATTACAATTTATTCACAAATATACATTACATACAAACTACAGATTTGAATAAACCTGTGAAACTAGTTTGCTTGCTGCCCCAAGACAGGGAAGATAACTCTTTTTTTTATTTTATAATTTATGAATAAGAAAGTAAATTAACTGAAATTAAAACAAATCAAAATTATATCTATATTAAACTACTTAATAAAAGCAGTAAACTAGATACTAATTGACCTGGAAACGCTCCAAGTCTGCCCTATGTATGATGGCTTCTAAGCTGATTGGAGGAGGGAAACTCACACCAGTTAATCCATATGCTTCTCGTAAACGATCAACTATTCTTCTTCTTGAAGTATGTTACAGGACAAACAAGACATAAAAGAATATCATAACAGTTTTCTGATGATAAATTTCTGCAAAAGGGGAAACCTATTATGCAGCAAACTTATATATTACAGTTCGATTTATGAAGAAGACAAAGCTATGATCCACAAATTGAACTAACAACTGTTATGTCTTTTATCTCTTTGTAAGAAACAAGATATGGATAACAATAATAAGATTATATCATTTGCATTTGATTTAGGTAGCTAAAGCAATACTAAACCATAAACAAGCTGATATACAAAACATGGAACAAAGTGTCAATATATTGAAAAGCGAAAGCTATGACAAAACACCAAGTCTGCTCCAGTTTGATTCAGAACTCCATATCCTTGTTCTCCCCAACTAAGGATGATCAATTATTACAAAACCATAGGTTTATATAGGTTTCTCACAAGGTAAAACATCCTTGTGAATAATAGTAAACAGTTTTACACAATCTGGGAATTATCCCAAAATCCCTTAAACTAAGTAACTAAAAATACAAATAAAATCGCTAAGATATCTTCCAAATGCTCCTCATATCCATTGCCAATTCGAATTTGCCTACAATAGACACCAAAAATCAAGTTAGAATGATGTTTTATTAGAAAATAATAATAAAAAAAATGACTTAACAGACTTAGCTACAGAATCGTTTGATTTTGTAGCTGGTCTAGGATAGTAAACATGACCAGATATACAATCAAATCGAATCCAATCATCTAATAATAATCAACAAATTATTAATGATCAAATCAAATCAAATCGAACAAAATACAGTCGGGACAGAGTAGAGACGCTCTGTTTTCCCAATCGGGATAAAATCGTATCACATATTAACAAGACTGTTCCATGAATGTAATCAATGATAAACCAAATCGCATGAAATACAAACCATCATTTTCGATTAGCATAAGATTCATATCATTGCCAATATAGAAAGCCATTACGATTTCACGCATCACTGTATCCATAGAATCCAACCACAGTTCTCATTCACTGTGTTTCAAGTAATTCACAGGTAAATTCGTAACTGTAATTGACTAATTATAATCACAGCAGCATATTGATATCATTCAATTAAAAGAACGATGTATGAATTGCTTCCAATATAATCGGATGAAATCATCTCCATGAATATCGACCCAACAGTGTTCATGTTTGATCACCACGTAGTCGACAGACAGGGTTTTGACAGAGTCAACAAACCAGGCATGTAACTAAATGTAATTATAGACACAAATCGAAAGATTTGATACGATCAATCCATCCCTGTAATCTCAATCGAATAATACATTTGTTACCATCGAAATACAGTTCACATCGTAACAGCTACTATTGTTATCCATTCGAAATTTGATTATGTAATAAATGATACATGAATTGGTGTTAACATAGAAAATATAATCAACATAACCAATCAATTTGCCTATCATATCGCACAAGATATAACCAAATCGAACAAAGATATCGTTTGTGTTTCAAGAATAGAAAAGATATCAAATAACAGAACATTCAAATCAAATTATGGTCAATCAGACTAAATCTAATCACAACCAATCCAGAAATCGATAATCAAAACTTATGCATGACAGAGCAAGTCAACAATGTATGCAGAGCTTATGATCACGCCATATAAAAGAGTGAAAATTATACCATTACAGTTGCTGAGGCTATGTCAATTTTGAATTGACAATTGCTGTAGCAGACTCAACATTTTTGAACAGGATCGAACCCGTGGTTCGTTGTTTCCTGTCATTGGGTTGTTCTCTTGCATTCCGACTAGTGAGCTTTGCCACTTGGTTTTCCAAATCACGAATTTTAGACTGCAATTTTGGTACATCCGAGTAGTATCTTTCTAACCACAGCCCACATTGGTCGCAAGGTGGTGCAACAGTCTGAACAGAAGGGGGTTTTGATGATTCCCCGAGGGTTTTATGAGGTGGTTCGATACCAGGAAAATCAGGGTTATCCCGCAGACAAGGAGGCAAGTTCTCAACGAAATCATAAGGAGGTTTGTCACAAAATCCCTCTTCGGCGAGAAAGCATTCAATGCTTGAATCAGAGTCCTCGCTGACCACGATAGGCTCTGTTTTGGCAGGAGGCTTAGATTTATTTCTCTCCATGCGAGAGATCAATCTTGCATTTTTCTTGCCTTGTGCATTAGCACCAACCTTCGCTCTAGTCTTTGCGGTTGTAGGTTTAGCAACTTCGGTCTGTTTGGTCACAGCCATAAGTGAATTCGTAGGTGACTCGGGCTTAGGTTTAGGTAACAGAACATCAAAAGGCATAGGGGTAGGTTTTCTCTCGGTCACCATGACCTTGTCCACCTGTGGAGGGTTAGACTCTTCAAAGCCATTACGGCTGAGGAACTCATGCCAAGAATCACGACATAACCCCAATTCATACACCAAAATCATTTTAATCAACCCTACATGGAAGAGGCTAGTGTCAGCCTGGCTGCGTTTGTAATGCTTGGCCATCTTAAACAAGCTTCGGTGCAGATAGTGAGGCAAACTTAGTTCGAATCCCATAAAAACCATTAATAAACGCAAGTGAAACAGGAAAACAAACCCGTACCTACCTTCACAAGTAACAAATTGTTTGATAACCATTAGGAGATCATACCAGCGGGGTTTTAACATCTTCGCAGGCAAACCTCTATCGCATGAGCTGACTGTGCGAGACCGAAATAACAACGTCCATGGGACATTGTCAACCTTGTAGTTTTCAACCATTTTTGTCCCTCGACAGGCAGGTTAGTTGCCAGGCTGAGAAACTGTTCAGTGACTTCAAGATGGACATCTCCAACTTTGGCTCGGCAGCCATCGAATGACAAAGCAAATTGTCGAGCCACAGGGAGGTTATAACCATCAAACTTCCTAATAAATGGAAGCCAGCCAAACTCTTCTAAATCGCCATACGTACCATCAAATGTCAACAGTGCTTGACACCCGTTGGGCTCGGCTCTCACAACAGGAGCCATGGCTTCTGTACATGGTAGGGTTTGAGCTAAACGAAACAATGCACAAAGTGAAAATGAGAGGGTTTGATAGCTTCATCGCTCGAGGAGACCGGAAATAACTCCATGCGTGCGAAGGTGGTGGGATTACCACCGCCTTGCGTTGTATTAATTGTTGAGTACAGTGTTGTTATAATCATAATCATCCAAACCATCTGTATCGGCCGGCGAATAGGTGAATCATCAGACCAACGTGCCATTCATCCGAATTTGAACCAACACGATGGGTGATAATCAAGCGCCAAGTGTTAAGTTTAATCAGCATGAAATCCAACCACCTTTCGTGTCAATTCAACGTTTCAAACCAATGTTAATCAAAACATATCAATACATAGTTTGAAACTATTGCTCGTCCAATGTGATATCAAATTTCCAAAACAATATACCAAGCATCGATTTAAATTAAAACCCAAAAGATTTCATCAACGCACCCTCAAACCATTGTTATTTGACCTTATAAACTTGCCATTGCATTCGTTGCATATCCAAAGTTTTTAGAACAATGCAATCAAGAATTTCTCAAACAACAAACGAGTCATGAGCTCATAGCAATAAAAATAAAGACATCTAAGATCAAATCCATCATAACCTTTATAAGATCAGAATAAGACCAGTAAATATTCATGCTTACAGGCTTAGCAATCAAACCAATCAAATACGCAATCAAGGTAAGAACATGAGTTGAAAAATCTTTTGTAGTCATGCGGTCAATGGTCAAGTATCTTTTGTAAAAATCAATAAAAGACGATTACAGTCCAAACGATGAGAAAGGTATTTTCACACTTTCAGTTGTGAAAATTGAATCGAAATCAAATTGTAATCGTCACAGAAATGAAACAAATGTCTAGTAGCACAATGTGACAATGATTTGTCGTAATCAGACAAAGGGTGTAGGAAACATTTTTGAGAGTAATAAAAAAAATTGAGTTGGCTACCAACAGGATTATATATGTTCCAACAGTTCTTTTGGATGAATTTTTACAGTCGCAACAATAGTAGTGAGGTCGGCGTCGATGATATTTATTTTCCCATTATTTTCTGAATCATATTTTGAACCAAGGTTCGGCTCCTTTTCTTTGATCTCAGGCGCTAATGATTTTTTTGAGCGACATTCATCAGTTTTGTGCCAAGGGATTTTGTGGAAATTGCACCACTTTCCAGTGTCCTTCATCTTTCTGTGACCCTTCCTTTCATGTGGCTTGGACTGGTTTTCAAAAGGTTGTTTTTTAGGGCCATAATTATCATACTTTGGTTGTTTCATATCTGCAGACATGAACTCTCGTTTGTTCTGGTGCCTAAATTTATGCTCAATTTTGACAACATATTGATCAGTAGTTCTCAGTGATGAGATGTCTAGGAAATCCATTTCATTTTGGATGTACCTATGCAAAGCCCCCCGATATTTTAGAACCAGATGTCGCTCGGAGTCTTTGATACCCATCTTGGTGTGCAAGGTATGGAAACTATTTGTGAACTCTGACACTGTTTGGCCCCTCTCTTGCCACAGTGTGTTCCATCTCATGTACTAGTCATCATAGTTACCAATAGGGTAATATTTTTCCTTGACTACATCCACAAAAAAATCTCAGGTGGGCTCAACCCCATATATTTCAGAATCCTCTGTGGAAATTTTCTCCTAGTAAGTTTCCCACCAATGTTTTACATGGGGGATATCCTTAAGGAGTGTGAAGGTGATCTTTTCCATGTTGAAAAAATTGTGAACAAATAAATAACCTTCTAGCAGATTTCACCATTTTTCTATGCCATCCGCATTGATCTGACCTTCAAATATGAGAATATCAAAATTAACTTGTACCTTTAAATGAGAGGTGCCTCCAAAGTGGTTACTTGATGAAGGAACACCTGCTATTATCAGCATGCGTTGAAGGGTGTGGGAAAAATTCTCCAACATTTCATCCCTCTGTCGCGTGAGAGCTTGATCAAGCAACATATTAATAGAATCTTTTGTTATTTCATCTTTCTTTTCTTCTGCCATGGAGGGTTTCTTGGGCGTGCGAGATAGATTCTACTCAAGAGAGACAAGCTCAAGACCCAACTTTATATACTTGGACCTCTTCGGGGACATGCACTGAAAAACGATCAAGAGCAACCTGCTCTGATACCTCTGATCTAGATTATTTTCGAAACGAAATGAGAGTGGAAATATAATGAATAAATGTAGAGAGATATATCATATATCCAATAATATAACGTATATATATTAGAGATATAACCATAAATACATTAATACACAATTTCTATTAATGAGCGAAATGTACAAAACTGTAGAAATACAGAGAGAAAGAGTCACTAGAATGGTGGAATCTTATCTCTGAGAAGAGATGTGATGGCTACACTCATTCACAAGAACATGATTTTTACAATGAAGCTCCAAAGGCCTTTTCAAAATAAATAAAATCCAAAACCCTAACCCTGAAAGATGAAAAGCCAACGGTTTTGTGGACCCCGTTTTGAGTAATTTGGTGTATCAACTTTTCGGGGGTGCAACTTTGGCATAAAATATTTTTTGGGGGCGCACGATAGCTTGTTGGAAAGGTATTGATGATGAGATTCATTTTGGGGGCTCAATTAAAATCCTTGAGGTGCCCTATCGTGAAAAAGCATCGTTTAGGCCCTCAAAATGGCCCCGTAAGTTTAGGACCCAAAAAAATGCTATAAATAGTAAATTGCCAACAAATTGTTATGAGCTAGTTGGAATAGGTGGGTTCCCATCAATATCCACATGGATCAACTTCCAACTCTTTCACGCCCAGAGTTGGTTAACGCTGAATGATCGTAACCGGTATCTGGCGATCAAGAAGGGTTCTGAAGAATCCTATATCTACGGCTTGTGTCACTTCACAACTTCGACATGATTGGAGTATTGTGAAGTTTAAACATTTCAGAGTCAGGGACCTCCGAAGTCCTGAAGCCCAGACAACGTAGCTCTTTTTTACCGTAGAGAAGGGTTCTAGGGTCCTGGTCATATGGGTCTTTGACAAGCCCTAGAGGTCTACACTCTTAAATCTTATCCGAGGTTTGGTTAATTCCATGGAATCGAGCCTATGGTCATTTGGAAGAATGGTTTGAAAGAACCACACTCCATTTACAGAACTCGAAACCTATAACAGGAAAAGGTAATTTCGAGGGTTGGATGATTTCAAAATAGTCCTGTAGATTTTGTCTTGACTTTGTATTCATGAATTTTATCCTTGGACAGTCCTTTGGAGGATTATAACGTATATATATTTAGACGGGGGATTACTCGTCGTTTTCCCCCAAATTTGTTTAAAAGACATAACTTACAATTCTCCTTTTCTAAACATGATTAAACATAAATTCATTAACAAAAGGTGATATTCAAATTCTAGTTCAAATTTACCAAACCATCAGGCCATAAAAGTTAGAATTTTTTTACCATTCAATAGATAAACAAATTATTCCATCATTTAGCTCAATAAAAATCATATTATAACAAAAACAATCAATACAATATAAACTCAAAATCACACTTATTTGAAACTTGCAAATTAGTTGGAAATTGTTGAAAGGGGTCCTCTTTTACAATCAAGGATAGGCACAAGTTCTCTTGGAGTATTCCTTCACTAGTCTCCCCCTAGCTAGGTCATGATGCGATGAGATATATTCTTCTTTTTCTTAGCAAGGGACAAAGGTTACTCTTCTTTTCCCACGGGAACCTGGTAGTCCAATTTTCTATCCACCAAGCAAGGGAGTCTGTTGTGATCACTGACATAATCACTGCAACTCTGTTTATCTACCTGATTATAAAACATTGTCTAGTTTCTCTTGTTCCCATAAAAACTTAGTTCTCAGTTCTCTTCAAAACCAGATATCCTCATGCGCTCTTCTCTTATTTAGGAATGGTCCTTCGACCCATTCGTGTATCCTTCTTCTACCCTCTGCCCTCTTCCCCACGATTCTCCTTCCTTTTCTTTCCTTTCCCAGCAAGATTTCGTGGGTCAAATCAAGATTTTTTTAGATGGGTACCCTTCCCATATCCTCATTTAATCATGAGGAAGACTTCCCAACTACCATCCTGATTGGTAATTAAGTTTTCTGGGCCAGAAGACTTTTCTAGGTCTGTGCAATTTATATCAGCAGAGTATCAGCCTAGCAAGAGTCATCTCACCATTAACGGTTCCCCTTACCATCCTTCTCATGCATCATGATCTATATGGAAACCCTCTTTCAATATTCATGCCACAATTATCTTTTATTAATTAACAAAATATATACATTACCTTCTATAGCAAGGTTCATTGTCTGTCCAACATTCACATGACAGATCTATCCATAGTCTTGTTCACAATAATAATAATAATAATTACAATCTGGGGGAAACAAGGGTGTTACATATTTTTGTTGCAATGTAGCCTTCCCCATTAGGTTTTGTTTTATGACACATTCTCTTGCATTTATTGATCTACAAGTTAGGGCAAACTACTATTGGATTCTTGTGCATGCTAGTGAAAACTGTTGGAAAATATAAAAAAATTCATTCACCAAATGGGAAAGTGGTTAGTTTGTATTTAAAGGGTGCTACATATATAGGTTTTAATGTGGAATTTTTCAAATAAGGATATTATGTGGCTCTTCTCGGGTCTCAAAAGGATGTCACAACAAAATTGATTGTCAATGCAATGATACCCTGAGATCGACAAAAGCTTGCAAGGGAAGCTAAGTATATGTAGTCGTCCATGGGGATAAATTTTATTAGACTTAGATGAAGGTGGAACATACCAATCCTTTTACATATTTTCAAACAAAGTATCTAACCATGGATGGGTGAGTTTTTATTTTATTTATTGTTCTACATTTTGGAAAAAAAAAAATTCTCACCCTTTTTCTAAATCACATGTGAACTTTTGTAGATTGTTGTTTATTTGTTTCAAATGATTTCTAGAACATGTATCATGGTTTTTATTCTTCTATATTTGCATTCAAATTATATATCACACTACATCTAAAATACTTATTTTGCTGGAAATTTCTTTACTCATGCTATTATTTCTCTAGAGTGCTCTTGTTGTACATTTGGTTATAACTTTCATCTATATAGAGCTCGTGTATATTGTTGTTGATTTAAATTAATTAGCTATCCAATGAAACCACTATTATTTCTCTAGAGTGCTCTTGTTGTACATTTGGTTATAACATTCATCTATATAGAACTCGTGTATATTGTTGTTGATTTAAATTAATTAGTTATCCAAGAAAACCACTGAAAGGTTGAATGATCAAGTTTAACCTTCACATCAATATCCAACCTCAATGTCCTTTTCATTTGAACACTATGAAAAAAGGAAGTACAATGCATACATAGCAGCAAGAAAGAGAGGAGACTCATCCTTTAGACACTTTGTCAATTTGACACATTTTAACTCTTCTCAGATGAATAAACTTCTTCCATTAATCATTTACATGACTGTGTACTCCTTATGTGAAAAAATGGATCATGGATTCCTCTTAATTCTTAAAATCATTTTGATGATATTCATTTACAATTTATTATTATGCTATGTGTTACTAGTCAGCAAATTTTTATCCTAATACCATCCAATAATGTTATAGATATTTGAAAAATACAAATATTTACATAAAATATAAATTGTATCTTTTATTCTTTACCCTAAACAATTCTAGGTTTTTTCCCAATTGTAATTTCTAAAAATTAAGCGAGATTCCTCACAAGTATAAAATCACATGCAAACCCATCACAATCAGTGCACTATAACATATCGTGATTAACTTAAAAGATACAATACAAGTAACTTGTGGATTCAAATATATTGTTTGTGGCGAGCCAGATCCGTCAACAAATCACCACTCTTTAAATCTTTGAGAAGACTAACCGTTGGATCAGTCAAACGCACGAGTTTATTAAAAAATCGAGTATACACTACAAGCTAGCAATAACTACAACTTACAATTGGGTTTTGTTCATTGTGAAATATTTAAAAGAGGGGAAGAAAGAAGACATGAGGAGTCATGACTGTCATTTGCATGAATTCATACTATCTCATTCTTTACCTGCCCTTCTCATGCCATATTCTTCCAATTTCTGTCAAGTCTCCCATACTAATCCCATGTCCATATTCTCCCAACTTCCATCCATTCTCCCATATTTTTATATTTAAGTATGCCCTACCAGAAAAAGTTGAGATGTTGTGATTAGCTATATTTACCCAGTCTCATTATCCTCTGCTATATATCTCTTCTTATTAGTCCCTGCCTACGTCCGAGGGACTATAGCATTCTCGCAGCGGTCAACTATCGTTGACTGTGTATTAATTAGTGTTTTTTTGTAACATTATTTGGTGCATTGTGGAGGCCAGATTTCATATTATGCACTCCAATTTGTATTTTTAGCAATTTTTTTATTATTTTGAATTTTTTTTGTTCAATAAATATATTTTTTATATTTATTAAATATTATAAATCAAATTTTTTATTAGTTGCTAGCTGGTTGATGTGACTTAATTGGTCTGGTGTATGTTATTTATTTTTTTGAATTGTCAGGTTTAAAAAAAAATAAAAAATAAAAAATAAAAAAATTTCACTGGTTGTTTGTGCCGATTGTTGCAGTCGAGGACAGTAGATGGCCTCACTTCCTTCAATCGATGGCCTTTCATTGCAAGGAAATCCATTCCACTTGGTAGGCTACATGGAGCCACCACTTCATGCTCGATGAGCGTGCCACCACCATAAACCTCAATATTATAAAGGTTCTCGTGACTATCAATTTCTACTAATAACAGAGACTGCCACTTCCATTCCCTTCTCTCTATCTCTTTCTTAATCACACTTTTCACATTCAAGAAAGTCGATGACCAGATCCAGACTGACCCATGTACTTATTCGCAACAAGTGGGAACGATCATCATTCAAATGATAATGCGGCCACAACTGACTTGCACATGAACAGGATGGTCACCTTCCAGGTATTCATCATTAACTAATATTGGGCCCAGAGAACAATAACTAATATTTCTCATTTTCATTTCTTGTCATCACAAATGATATCATTAATTTGTTCTTATTGTTCGTTCAGGGAAAGTTTTATAGCCTAATTTATATCACAAAGTAGTTGTTATTTAGAAAAACCCTACAGATTTTTCTTTGAAATTCATTTCCCTAGTGAATTTTTTAGGTGATCCTCATTGGCAACAATTGCAATGGCAATGATAGGTTGAACACAACACTATTGCAATGGCAATGATAGGTTGAACACAACACTAAATAGATAACCAAGCCAAACAACCATGATAGCTTGAGAGGAAAATGATAATGGGATACGAATAAGTAATTTTCATGAAAGACATAACAAAATTAATAATATAAACAATACTGGCTATAAAGGGGTGGATGATATCCAACTGGAACAATAGGTTTCTTTCAATATACACACTATTTTCATGAGGAAAGAATCTAAAATGTCAAGGAGAAATCTACAATGCAATCAGGGCATTGAAATTTACAGAGCAGTCACTAAAAAGGTAGATGCATCAATTCACTAAAAAAGTAGTAGATGCATTGGGATTTAAAAGCTCAAAGTTAAAGACGCAGTACCATTAATTATTAATCATTTTGATAATTAGTTTATTACTATTTAGATTATTTTAATTTAATTCTAATTTTAGTTTTATTAATTATAGTTTTAATTTTAATTTTTTATTTTTATTAATTTTTATTTTTATTTTTTATTTTTTATTACATTTAAATGTTTGATAATTAGTTTATTACTATTTAGATTATTTTAATTTAATTCTAATTTTAGTTTTATTAATTATAGTTTTAATTTTTATTTTTTATTTTTTAATTTTTATTAATTTTTATTTTTATTTTTATTTTTAATTTTTTATTTTTTATTACATTTGAATGTTTGAGAGGGTTGTTATTTACTGAAATTTAAGTATAGTTCTGAATGAAGAATTGGGTATTCATAAGGTTCTTAGGACAACTTGTCTATTGCAATTTTTTCTTCTATGATATGATGTGTAATAACCACTAGCGATCTTGTTGGAAGATATATATTTTGTCCAAATATTTTGTTTAGCTATATATCTAACTGCTTCTACAAATGGATACACGAAGATAATGGATGGTCAAGATCATGACCGATGTTCTTGAGTTGGTTTCTTATAGAACTGTGGTAGAATTCCCTGCTAAAACTGTAATTGTTGTATGTTAATAATCCACTTGTTCTTTCATTGTAAAATGCTTCCCGCAATGAAACTGAACTGTAATTCCCAAAACAAACATGATGTAATGTACATGTAACGTGAAGTCCAAATATGCACAACCATTTCAAACTTCGGTGATGAAATGGTCGGTTCCATTTCTGGGTTGCCCATTGAATTCCAACAGCACTTTCATTAGGGTTTTCTCACGAAGACAAATTAGGTCACGTTTTCCACAATACAACTCACGCATAAATCAGTGACTTCATAAGTGGATTTTTTTGGAGGCCAAGTTTTGGTAATTGTTATAAAATGGTCAAAAGTTAAAAAATTAAAATAGTGTAATATATATATATATATATATATATATATATATATATATATATATATATATAATATGGTCAATCCTTAATTTGTTTTGTTTAGTTCAGAGTAAAAAAATTTAACTGTTAATTAGGACGTCCTAATTTGGACAATTAGGAGGACTGTTATTTCCTTGGATTCGAAAAGAAGTATTTAACACATTTTTCCCAAATACATATTTCACCTTATTGTTATAAATTTAAAAAACTTTTTTTATTTATTAATTTAAAAAACTTTATTTATTTATTTAATATTTAATATGTAATCTCCCACCAAACATTGGTAAGGAGAATGAAATTCAAACCTAGAGTGCATCATCAGATCCCAGCAGTTTAAATTAAACTAAACTATGTAGATCATTAATTACTCTCTAGCAGGAGGGAGGGACTATATTTATCCGCCAGAAGTCAAACTACATTGATGTCTCATTCCTTTATCTCTTTCTCCAAAAATCTTCAAAGTTTTGAGAAAAAAATTTATTGGTTCAATTTTCTATAAAATATGTAATTTTCCAATTTTATATGGGCATGGATGTCATGACGCTGAACAAAATATCATTGTGACGAAGGTTCTAGCTATTGAGTCTCTATCGCATTTCTTTATATCATGGAGGTTTGTTGATGAAAAAAGAGAGGTGTGAGATATCTCGAGGTTCATAAGGAATAATAAGGAAGTCCATGTCCATGCATTGAGCCAAACTTCTTACTATTAAAGATATTGGATATATTGGATTGGGCACACCCTTCATGTTCTAGTATGAAACAATTGAACTCTTGGCACATAAAAGTATATGAATTTTTTCTGTTTAATTCTAAGAATTTTCTCTTTTGTGTAGTCATAGGAGATGAGAAGATTAATATTTTCATGTAAACTATACTTGAGCAGATAGTTATGAATAAGAATGGAGATGCTTTTGTTGTTTTGTTGTTTTGAGCAAGTTTAAAGTTGTCTATGTTGTACTTATTAAAACATTGGTTGCAAAGGCGGTTAGGAATACTTTTTTTCCATTTGAGTTTCCATAGTAAAAATTATGATCTTTGTTGCTTTTACTTTTTGTGTTCTTGTTCAATGGTTAACCTGATTTTCTTCCATTTGAGTTTCCATAGTAAATATTATGTTCTTTGTTGTGTTTACTTCTTGTGTTCTTGTTCAATGGTTGTGTGAATGAAAAATACTAAGTAAATGAGAAATGTTGCTTAATATACTACATAACTATTAACCAATACTTGAACGCTAGTGTGTTGTGAAGCTAAATTTCACTATTAAGTGGAGATCAAACATTTAAGTAGAATGGGAAGCTTCTTCACACCATCAATTCAAAGCACACTCATAGTACTTACAACTATTTATGTATAAGCATATTAAGTTATATATTTTATGGTTGTAGAGAGTTTGTGGATAGTACTTACAACTATTTATGTATAAACGCAGTAAGTTATATATTTGATGGGCCTAGAGAGTTTGTGTACCTTATCTATTATTTGAGGATGTGATGAGTGGATAAAAATGTTGGCAGCAAAGTGCTAAATTTGTATATTTAATATACCAAATTAAACATAGAAAAACATTGAATTCAATTAATTGAAGATTCCAAAGATATTATAATTTAAATTTGATTGTTCAAAACTAAGTAGAATTGGAAGCTTCTTCACACCCTCTATTCAAAGCACACTCATAATACTTACAACTATTTATGTATAAGCACACTAAGTTATATATTTTATGGTTGTAGAGAGTTTGTGGATAGTACTTACAACTATTTATGTATAAACGCAGTAAGTTATATATTTGATGGGCCTAGAGAGTTTGGTACCTTATCTATTATTTAAGGATGTGATGAGTGGATAAAAATGTTGGGAGCAAAGTGCTAAATTTGTATATTTAATATACCAAATTAAACATAGAGAAACATCTAATTCAATTAGTTGAATATTGTAAATATATTATAATTTAAATTTGATTGTTCAAAAGTAAAAATTTCTAACTATAATTTAAATTTGACTGTTCAAAAGTAAAAATTTCTAACTATAATTTAAATTTGATTGTTCAAACTAGGCTGGGACTAACTGCTTTACAGCTATTGTACTTGTTTAATTATAAGCTTATCCGCAATCATAGTAGGAACAACACTTCTTCTCTACAATTTAAATTTGATTGTTCAAACTAGGCTGGGACTAACTGCTTTACAGCTATTGTACTTGTTTAATTATAAGCTTATCCGCAATCATAGTAGGAACAACACTTCTTCTCTACAATCGAACTATCATCCACTTCTCCTCCCGTCAGTCTTTACACCACCGTTATGTTCACTTTTTGAATCTCTTGGCCGTCTCTCAATCATGACTGAGACGCTTAGAAAACATTTCCTTGAGCATGAGGCTCTGCCGAACTCCAATGAAATCCGGAAGCCGAAACGCGTCCACACGGAAAACACAGATCCGTTTCTTAATCTAATGCAATTTGAGAAAGCCCTAACCGACGAAGAAGAATGCGCTACCGGTGACGATCTCGTAAATGGAGTGATGAGAAACCTGGAGGCCGAGATTGCGGGGACATCTTGCTCCAAGTCTGGGGATAATTCTGCGGCCTCCGAAATTTCTAGCAGTCATGCAGGCCAAACCCGAGCTTCAGATTGGGGGATTGATCTGTGTTATCTCCTGGAGGCTTCAGACGACGAGCTCGTGATTCCAGCGAGCTCCGTTCTGGAGCTCGGGATTCCACCAAGTCCGGTTCTGAACTGGAAGGACGGAGTCTGTCAATTTCCGAAGGAAACGTCGGAGGGTTTGTGGGAGAGCCTGGATCTTGGTGAAAACTGGCATTTCGAGGACGACTGTGAAAACTATCAATAGTTTGCAGTGTATGAAAATGCCTGGGATGCTAGCCAGGATTATATTAGATATTTTGTCAGCCAAGGCGTGGTATTTGACGTGAACTTTTATGCTGCCTGGAGACTGCGTATTAGCAACAATTCTTGTCTTGGGCCCGAGAGCATCCAGAGCTGCAGGTTGCACGAAAAACGCCCAAGTGTAGCACGTAAAGCCCCATTTCAGGCTAAAAATCAAGTTAACGGGCGAAATTACGTTGTCAACGACCCGGATTCATTGATAAAAGCAGATCGACGGTCGACGGAAAATCGCGGTTAACGAAGTTGCGCCGAGGTTAGCGCAATGGATAGCGCCCATATTATGTGCAGGGAAAGATAGCAGCCGTCCATCCAGAAGACACGTGGCATGAGATCTAGTCGCGTCGGCGTTTCGGCATTCGAGGATTCGAAGGGTGAAGGTTCCTTGTTGTCCTATGTCTCGAAACCCCGAAAGCACCAAAGGCGCCCAAAGTCGGGCCCGCAGTATCACGGAGCAATCTCAGCCGTCCACCCGCAGGAGACACCTGGCGCGCGATTAGGTTCCTCGTTGTTTCGCCCATCGCGATTCCAAGGCTCAAGGTACAGCATCGTCGGGAGATTTCAGAACCGTCAGATCTAAAGGGATGCGTGGCGCCAGATTAAGCCGTCTCGGCGTTTCGCTCATCGCAATTTCAAGAAGCAGGGACCAGCCCCTTCCTATTTGCGAACACCGAAAGCGCCTTTGAGAGTAAACACAGGGTCACAGCCTGTGGTCACTAGGGAAAGAAAGAGTTGCGCAAAAGGGGCCAAAGGCGTCGGATTTCAGTCACAGAGAGGCCTGTCATGACCTCCAGTTTCCATCGGGCCTGACCTCGATCCTGGTTTGCGCTTGGAGTAAATGAAGGCAAGAAGGGGTGGTTGAAACCTCTCATCATTCATTAAGTGTGAGGTATGGAGGGTCTGGCAAGCGGTCTGCTCGAGGGGATCCTGTCTACCCGTTTTTCCAGAGAAGTCATGCTAAGTTCTCAACTAGTCGGAGGAGATCTGCACACGCTAGCTCAGTTTTTAATGGTTCAGCTACTCCCCTTACAGGAGCCATGCACAGTTAAAGTGGCGTTTGAAGAAGGATATTAGTACAAGTTTGACTAAAGGGACACCAACCCTTGGGTGACTGGGCACGCCTCTGTTAAGTGAATTTCTCTGAGTATATAAACTCAGTCTTTGTATTTTGTAAAGAATCGATGGTTGAGCAAGGCTCCCGATTGTAAAAAAACTTTAACGAAGTACTAGTTATTCTGGTTGTGTATTAACATCTGAGACTTCTTGCCTTATGAATGTCAGCTTCTTTCCACGTCTTTGTTCATATTGTATTAGAACAACTCGAAATTGGAGGATCCAGTTGAGTTGTGACTGTTATAGGATGATGTAGGTTGGATCATTGTAACAGTCACATTGTTTCTAATCAGCCTCTGTGTTTTTCTTAGCGCTAAATGACTTGGAATTGGAGGATCCAGTCAAGTCACCCCTTCAGTTACCCAAAACTCTGAACCAAGAAGATCTTGCATTTAGAGTTTTTCTTCTGCAAATTGTTGAAAGGCCCGTTGTCCAAGGTAGTTTTGCTCACTCCTCTCACCAAGTCTTCCACCTGCCCATTTCACAATCAATCTACTGACTGAAGTTAGATCAAGACCTCCTTTGTTCTTTACATACCAGACCCAGTCCCCGAGCTAGAGTGATTCCATCCTGAGTCTCTACCCATTTGATCACCCATTAAAACAATCGTGACATAAAACTGATGGGCGTTGGGCTCTGCTCCTGCAAGCAATCCAGGAGTGACTTCCGACACTAACACTGTGAACTGCTAGTGGGATGTAATTAATGCATAGTTTTTCGGAAACTGTCGATGGCATGTAATTATTGCAGTTTGTTGTGCTTCAATCTCTTGTGGACAAAATATATCTGGATCATATGTACATAAATTTTAACATCCGAAAATTTCATTTTTTGAATTGGTTGGCAAACTTTGCTGCGTAATTTTCACCATTGTCGTATATTTGGGTAATTTTCACTATTGTTGTATATTTGGTATCTGGAAGTGAACGCAAAGTAACTTTAACATAGTCAAGTTTGAAATCAGTAAATTAATTTAACTAAATAATTCATGTGAACCTTCTTCCGCAATGTCCCAGGTTGAGACATAAATTTAGAGAATATATATATTTCACAGGAAAACTTTACTTCAACTTCCCTTGATAGTTGTTGCCTAATTTTTTTTATTTTTATGGAGAAAACCATTTGACTGCTCCAGTTTGGTGAATATAATGTAAAAAACCATATCCTTCAAAGAAAGGGATCAATTTGACCCATTTAAATGCATGCAGTGGAGTTTGATGAATCTTATATTAAATAATAAATACAAAAAGGGTCAAATTCAAAGTATCTCTGAGTTAGAAAAATCTATGTGGGTTGTTATGATTTATTATATACTCTTCTTTGTCTGACAAAAAAATTCCTTGGCATCGTCCATAGCTTCAATGGCTTGTAGGTTCACTAATAAGAATAAAAGAAAAGTTGTGTGTAACATTAGTTAAGTTAGTGGAAGGTTAAATAATGTTTTATTTTTGGGTAGTTTAAATGTTTTATTTTTTGAGTTTTTACTAAAATCAAGCAAACATTGTTGGAACTTCATATTTGAGTGATTAATTCTCTATAATTAGAGTATCCGAGAGTTTTTTATTATTTGATTATTTCAACATCAAGGTGTAGCTTCAAGGACTTATCTTGTTGATAGAGAAACTTCTTTCTCTTCATTGACTATATCAATAATTAATTTGTCCCAACTTATGATTTTATGCTAATAATAGTTTCACTTGAATTTTTAACTAACCTTTTTATTTCTCTAACTTAACTATCTCATTTGTTTGAACATAATCAATTGTTTGCATATTAAATCTTCCATTGAGAAACTGAATTTATTTCTCTTTTTATTTTACTAGAGATGAAATCCCATATTTATATCTTGGATCTTGTCCTAGAAAAAACAACTTTTTCTATACATAAATAATTGTTATTTGAATAGATATATTTGTACTTATCTCAATCTTCAATTGATTTTCCAATTTGTTCAAGCGCATCATTAACTTCCATTCAATTGCTATCACTTGTATCGGTTCCTAGACACCATATTACTTGTCTATTTGTGCCATTCAATCTTGTCTTCTGGTGACATTTGTTCTAAATCAACAATCCCTCTAGTAGACTCATATTCATGAGACCCGCTTTCCTTTTCAATATTATCTTCTTTAGGCTACAAAATTTTCTTATGCAAAGTACCTTTCTCATAATCAAGTGTTGATAACAACCTAGGTGATCTAGATCCTTCATGGCTAATTTGTGAAAGTAAATTATCTTTAGTTTTCTTAGCCATCTTATTATTTAAATCCATCTCTATAAATATATGTTTTTTTTCTTCTAATGGAACTTCTCCTCCTAAAATCACATTGCATGTGATTTCATGTGTGGGGTCACTCGATGATGCAACTTGGGTAATTGAAATTACTATTTTTTCAAGAAATAATTTTTTCATATGTTTCGTCTTACTATATTCTTCTTCAAATTCAGAAATTTAATCTAATCTCATCTTCTTGGTTGAAGTTTCAAGAGCAACCTCTTCCATTGGATCATCCTTTTCCGATATCTTTTTCTAAAGCTATGATTTTTATAGAGTTTCCATTACAAATTCCATATATTGATTAGGTCGAACAACTTCAATTGTAATGTATGAGGTTGATCTAAGACTTCCTTTGATTATATTTTTCTTTACAGTTTCCATTTCTATTGAAATTTGACTATGTCCTTGCAAAATTTCTTCAACTTCACTCCAAGATTCTTTTTTTCTATTCTTTCTATTTTTTCATATGCATGATAAATATATGGTACATAGCTAGCCCCAATTCTCATGTTATAAGTAAAATGGCATGGATCATATTGCCAAAACTTATCCTCTTCAAAATGAAAATAGTTCATCATTTTTTCAACTCCATTAAATGATGCCCTAGTTTTCACTATGAAAGAGAAAACCTCTTCTCGCAACATAAAAGGATATTTTTTATTTCTCAAGGTATAATATATATGATCTATATTTAACCTTTGTATAATGTGCTCTAAGGAAAAAAACTCTAGTATTCAGGAAAACTAAAGGATTGTATGGTTTTAACTCTATGCCATAGATTCTTAAAATTGTATAGTCTTCAAAGAGGTGCCAATCTCCATACTTCAATTTTGGATTGATTTGAAGAAAGAGTTTGCATTGAGGATACATTTTGGGAGGATTCTAATTGTGTATCAAGTTATAGGCTTTGGCTATAAATTTATCTATATATGTTTTCAAACCATCCTTTTGGCCACAACCCCCACTACTTGAGTCCATTGAAAAACTAACATTCATTTTCTCTATTGATCAAGTATATTTAATTCCAAATATTGAAAATAGGTTGATTGGTAGTATAACATGAAAAATATTAGATATGAGTAATATCTTAAAAATCTTAACAATTGAAATTGAACCAATTGCTTATGGATGTTGTTAGATAAAAAATTGGCAAAATTGAACTTCACTTACTCAATGATTTTAAGGATAAAACCTAAAATAACTTCATCCACTAAAAAATCATTGTCATATCCTATAATCAAACATGTCATTGTTATAATATCCCTAGCCAATTCTTTTAATATTGAAAATTTTAATGGAAACTTTAACCCTATTAAAGTTGTACCTACTCGTAACAATTTTAGTAAAAATCTATGCTTTTGTTCCAACGGTAATGAGAAAAAGAAATTTCCAAGTTCATCTTCATATAAAATTCATTGATTATTAGGTAACAATAACAGTTCTGATATGGAGAATTTTGAAACATGATGCATTGGTTGTTTTTTGGGTTTCACAACCCTCTAAGTAGGGTCATATATTGAGCACACATTTGGAAGAACTCAGGGAAATGGAATGTTGTTGGAACTGTAGCCTATGTTAGTCCAAATTTCTAAGTAGGAATGCATTCTATATTATTAGTAAATATTGAAAAGGTTGAATTACAATTTGTTTTGACAATTGTATCAAAAAGATAGGTTTCAAAAATATCTTGGTCCTTAGAATTTGTGTTTGTTGAATGGTTAATCTCGTTTTCCTAGGGGTTATGTTTCGAAGCTAACATGACCTCTGATAATATTTCTATAAATTATATAAAAAAAACAAATTATGTTATGAAAGAAAATGCCACTTTCTTTCTAAAAAATGGAGATTTTATAGAAAAGACTTGTAGAAAATTTGCAAATTGTTGGACAGTTGGTTGTCATTAATGTCAATGAATATTGGATTGATGTCAAATGATGTGATGGGTATATTTGGAGAAGTCTCTAAAGTGTTCCCCTTATGGCGTAGCTCTAAGCATGGCCCTCAAGGGAATACACTTTGAAGAAGTCTACAAGAAAACCCCTAAGTATGGTTAAGGATCTCGTAGTTGATCATGGAATTTAGTCATGAAGGATGGAGTATATGAAGGAAACCCACTCATAGATGGCTAATACTTGTTTTGTCATTTCTGGTGATATGTGGAACAACATGTGGTTCCTCATTGTTAGCGATATATGGCCTTGGAAATTTGGAAGCCTCGAAGAGTGGACAAGAAGCCCCTAGTTTGTTATAAGTTTTGGTCAAAGGGGTAAAGTTGTTGTAACAAGAAAACCCTAGAATACCTAAATTAAGGAGAGGAGTTACCTAGCACACGTATATAAGCACATAAAGGATTCATTCATAAGAACATTAACAAGTTTATTCATTGATTATCTATCTTGTGAACTAGTGATCTTTTGCTAAGGGTGTGACGACATTTTTATGAGGTAGTTAAGGAAGGTGAAAGGAGAAAGTCTCGGGGTTGCAAAAAACCCTAGTTTATGAGGTATTTGCGGGTTGCAGGTTAGAAGGGTGTGGATGTACGTGGGTTGCAATGACATAAAGCATGGATGTTTGTGGGTTGTAGAAGAGAAGGTCACATATCTGTGAAAAGATAATGAAAGTTTGAATAGATGTTGGTACCAGGTCCCTAGAATCTGAAAGAAACTTCACTGGTAAGCATTCTATAGGTTCAAGTCAACTAAAAAAAATTTGGTATGGTTATTAGTTTGTTTTGATTCTTATATTTTCTTATGATGTTGTGAATGTTTGAGAAATTATTGGTGTGATGCTTATGGTACTTGGACATGGTATATGTTATATGGTTGGTTGAGTGAGAAACACTCTAATGTATGGTACAATACTAATATGGTTATTGTATTCTATATCTTTGAGCTACTTGTACATGGTTGATGGATATCTATGTTGTATGGTGATGTATGTATGAGCAGCATGCATAGGTTGATAGAGATGCTTAATTGATGTCATGGTATAGATATGCATATGGTTGATGGTATGGTATATGGCATAGGTTGTACATAATTGATATTTTATTCTTGATTCACTATTCATTGTTGATGTATCTTTTGATTCATGATTGATGCATTAGACATAATGAATGTTGGTATAAACTTGATGCATGGTATGCTACAAGAATAGTTGGTTGATGAGAAGATAAAGGTTTATGTGACAGTGAGAAAGATAGAGTGACGGTGACAGAGATAGAGTGGCAGTGACAGTGGTAGTGACAATGGCATAGTTTGTGATAGCAACAGTGAGTCTACATTTATATTGCAGGGCAATAGGATGGGACAAGGAAAGTTTGTTGTATCCACCTTCCAGTTGTAGCTGGAGAACCTAGAGGGTTGTAGCATCCTTCTCGTTGGAGCCAGAGAATCAGGGAGTTGTATCTTCCTTCAGGTTGGAGCCTCCTTCGAGTTGTAGCTAGAGAATCGAAAATTGGTTCTTTCAATGAATGTTTTCTTTTGATAAATATATAAGAAAAACATTTTTTGGTTTTCTCCCATTTGGGTTTCCACGTAAATATTGGTTTACTGTGTATCTCTTGTGATTTGGTAATTCTTATGATTATACTGTTGATGATATATTGAATGCTAATGGTATACTGTTGAATATTGTTGAAGAATAAAATATGGTTAAAAGTACTGTAGTTACTCATTACTGATTCACCCCTCCCCTTAGTAATCCAACAATTGATATCAGAGCATGTCCTTTAAGAAGTAGTCTAACCACTGGAAGGAGATCATAGATTACACTAGAATTGAGGTGCCACATTTTGATGGCGAGAACTATGCATTCTAGAGTAAAATAACGAAAACATATATATATAGGCACAGGGATTCGATGTTTGGCGAGTAGAAGTAGATGGATACAAAGCACCAGCCACTCCCCTGGCAGATAAGGATGGAAAGAAACTTGAAGACAATGATTCTAGAGACAAAAATGTTATCCTAATTTGCTTGACTAAATAACTATACACCAAGGTTGTGAACTTTGAATCCACAAAATAAATCAGGTACAAACTAAAGAATATATATGAAGGAGATGCCAAAGTTAAAGGAGCCAAACTTCAAACTTTGAGATTCAAGTTCGAATAATTGAATATGAAGGAAGATGAAAATATTTCCTCCTAATTTATATGAGTTGATGAGACTGTCAATGCCATCTAGTGTCTGGGATAAGAAATGAAGGAAACAATCATTTTTCAAAAGGTACTGAGGTCTCTACCTATGAGATATGATCCAAAGATTTCATCCTTGGAAGAATGAACATATCTAGACACCTTGAGCATGGATGAGTTGCATGGGATACTCACAACTTATGTGATATAGATGGATATCGGTTGCTACCCACCTATTCCATTGACTCAAAGAATAGTTTTCCATTTTGGCACTTTTTTTTTTTTCAGTTTTTTTAGTCCCAAACTTCTGGGGCCGTTTTGAGACCCTAAATGATGTTTTTTGGACTTTTCGGTGGCCAAGGGCATATAGTGGAATGCCTTGGACCTGAAGAAAGTTGTACATCTCAGGTATACCTTTTTGAAAAGGTATCTAATGCCCCAAATGGAGATCATATGCAAACATTATTTCCTCGGGAAGTTGACATATCAACTACCCCCATCGAGGCCCGCAAACCTTTTGGCCTTTCATCTTCTGAGGTTAGTTTTTTGGATTTTAATTATGTCAAAAAGGAATTTGGAGGCTCACTGTAATAATCATAATCTTCTTTTGAATGAGCATAGACGTCACATCTCTTCTCAGAGATAAGTTTCCACCATTCTAGCGAGTTCATTCACTCTGTATTTTTATAGTTCTGTGCATTTCGCTCATTAATAGAAATTGTGTATTATTGTTATTTGTGCCTCTTGTTATATATCTGATATAGCCCTATTATATTATTTTCTCTCTTGAAATGGGTGTCGAATTAATCCACAAGAGGGGGAAGGGTATAGGATAATGGCCAAGAGGGGTCCAAGGGGGAATTACACATGTATATTAATCAAACCATTTGCCTAAATTTGTTATTTGTATATGAACCTTCTAGTTTCTAGTTGAGTGTTCCCAAAGCCAATCATTGAATACATGTAAGAGGGTAGGTGTGAGTGGTCACAACCCAAAGTTATTGAGCACATGGGGTATGAATACAATCAACTTGGGGAAGTATGTGAGTCATGTAAGAAATCCAAAGGGAGGAAATTCATATGAGTTGGGGCATCAATTTTTGTTAGTTAAGTTTTGTGCATGAGGAGCAAGTAGAGAGGAAGAAATGGAGCTTGGATTTGGTGCAACCATGGAAGGGAAATTTTGGAGCAAGATGGAGCGTATTGGAGCATATTTGGAGATGGAAATTGAAGAGATAGGTTGTCAGGCATGAAGAGTCAGCTCTTGGGCGAGTTTCACTCTAACAACAAGTGTTTGTTGTTGGTTTGCTGGTATTTTCTAGAAGCAAGTTCCCTTTAGTTCCCAACTAAGAGATTCATATATACCTATGCTAGAGAGACCCTGGCACAACATCCCCTACCTCAATAGGTTCTGCACGACCTCCCAGTCTTAGGATCATTCTTAATCTTCCCCTTGAGTCCGATTGACTCTTTCATTCCCCACAGGAATCTTCAACACACACAAGTGTTTATCCACAGGTCCTTAGGAATTACTCCTATGCAAGAAAGCACTAAGCGCCAACTCTTACCCACGTGACTAGCTAACGTGACCACAGTCTTCACCTGAAAGGGTATTTTGGATTTCGCGACTTCGCGAGCCCTGCTTTGAGTCCCTCTGTCTCTTCAATCCCCGAAACCCCAAAAGGGTCTAATGGGAAAATTAGATCCTCCCTTAACTTCATGTGTCGTGACCTTCAGTACGATCTGGGCCCCAAGTGTTTTGACACCTCAGGATTTCGCATATTGGTGAAATCTAATAAAACAACTCCCTTCGCCCGATAGCCGAAATCACGATGGCTTCCTGCCGCAAATCAACGACTCTATTATTCCCACAATCTAATGGTCCTGAATCAATTAGAACTTCTTGAATCAGGAATTCACAACTTTCGAATCCGATTCACAACCTTCTTCCATGCCCTGAATGTTATAAAAACAGGACCGCGGAGCAATAAAATAAAACAAATGCAGAAAAAAAACACAGAAGACACACAATACAAGAGAGACACAGATTTACGTGGTTCACCCAGTGTGGGCTACATCCACTAGAGAAATTGCCAGGTCCTTCCTTTATTATTATCCAATAAATGAAGGGATACAACCTACAACAAAACCCGTTGTAACTTCCTCTTCTTTCTCTCACAGTCTCCTCTCTCAGAATACAATATTCACCACCCACCATAGCCGCAATACATTTCGCTCATAAAAGAGGGTTGCCTTCTACGACAAAAAACCCTAACATAATCTCTATCGTTAGATCTGCAACCTTATAATGAACGGTCCATATTTACAATGAAATTACAATATACTTTTACAAGGCAATTTTTCCTTCGGGGGCTTCACCCCCGAACTCCCGTTGGGGGCCTGCTTGCCCCCACACACCCCAGCCGGGGGGATAGGCCCCCCGGACCCCGCAGAGGGGGTACCCCCCCTCTGTACTCCCCCGCGTGGAAGAGTGTACATACTTCTGGGGTGTAAATACTTCATGGGGTATAAACACGACTGAAAGTAAAAGACCTATAAATCAAGAAGATAATCAGGCTCCATAACCAACAATCTCCCACTTGGAGACTGATCTCAACAACTCCACCGTTGTTGTATATGATGGACTCTGAACCTTCTTGGACCTGGAAAATTTCTCATTTTCATCTTCATTCTTGAAGACCAACTGAAACTGAGCAAGAACTCAGTTTCTCCATGGTTACTCCCTTTGTTAACATGTCTGCAAGATTCTGGCTAGTGTGTATCTTTTCCAGCTTCAATTGTCCATCTTCCAAGGCAGATCATATGAAGTGGTACCTCAACTGTATATGCTTAGTCTTTGAATGTAAGGATGAGTTCTTTGCAAGGTGAATGGCACTCTGACTGTCACAGTACAACTTGTTGTTCTCCTGCTTATTTCCCAATTCCTCCATAAACCTTTGTAACCAAATCATCTCTTTACTAGCCTCTATAGCAGCAACATACTCTGCCTCTGTTGTTGAAAGTGCAACAACCTTTTGCATTTTTGAAATCCAACTTACTGTTGTTCCACCTATAGTAAAAACATACCCTGTTGTGCTCCTCCTGCTGTCTTTATTACCTGCCATATCTGAATCAACGTATCCATGTAGAAAAGTTTCTGAACCTCCAAAACATAATGCATGTGTAGTAGTACCTCTCAAATATCTGAGAATCCACTTTACTACCTCCCAATGTTCTTTACCTGGATTGTTCATATACCTGCTCACAAATCCCACTACATGTGCAATATCTGGTCTTGTGTAAACCATTGCATACATCAAGCTACCAACTGCTGATGAATATGGGACCCTGGACATGTATTCTATCTCCTCCTGTGTCTTGGGACACATTTCCTTAGTTAATTTGAAATGGCTGGCCAAA
>ML777912.1:2980024-3020535 GCA_009831015.1 Picea engelmannii
TGCGAGTTACCTTATGCTCTGATACCAGTTGTTAGAAAAATAGGACCGCAGAACAATAAAATAAAACAAATGTAGAAACAAAACACAGAAGACACACAATACAAGAGAGACACAGATTTACATGGTTCACCCAGTGTGGGCTACGTCCACCAGAGAAATTGTCAAGTCCTTCCTTTACTATTATCCAGCAAATGAAGGGATACAACCTACAGCAAAACCCGTTGTAGCTTCCTCTACTTTCTCTCACAGTCTCCTCTCTCAGAATACAATATTCACCACCCACCATAGCCGCAATACATTTCCCTCATAAAAGAGGGTTGCCTTCTAGGGAAAAAAACCCTAACATAATCTCTACCGTTAGATCTGCGACCTTATAATGAACGATCCATATTTACAATGAAATTATAATATACTTTTACAAGGCAATTTTTGCTTCGGGGGCTTCACCCCCAAACCCTTGCTGGGGGCCCGCTTGCCCCAGGACCCCGCAGAGGGGGTACCCCCCCTCTGCACTCCCCTGCGTGGAAGAGTGTACATACTTCTAGGGTGTAAATACTTCATGGGGTATAAACACGACTGAAAGTAAAATACCTATAAATCAGGAAGATAATCAGGCTCCACAACCAACACCGAATTCCAAAATGACAAAAATCAAGTACGATATCAATGAATCTTGTTGATTCGGATCGAACGACCCCTATTCCTCCTGAGCTTATGAACGTTGAATGATCTTCAACCTTAACCCTTTCACTGATATATGAGATCGAATGGTCCACGACACTCGACGCTTCCTCCTCGAAGTGTTTCCACTGTCCGTCTAGACTTCCAACGCTCCTCACCAAACACTCTGGTGTCAGAACTTCTGAGCTTTCTCTCTTAAAGGTGAACTCAGCCTTCATCCCCCTTTGAATCCTTCAAAGGTTCTATTCCTTCTAATCTTTTCTTTGCTGAAAACTCAAGGCATCAAAAGGTTTCCTGCATGCACTCCTTGTGACATCCACAAATAACCTCTGGCTATTTCACTTCTAGCTCTGTGCACTCCCTTGCAACAACAGTTCTTCAACCTTCTTCCTCAGTAGATAGAGTCTAAGGCTTCAACTGGCCTGCACACACCTTGCATGGCTCTGTGTGATACTTTCACTTTCACTCATATGAGAACAACGGTGTTCCTCCTAATCTTTCTGAATGGAACTCAGAACTCTTTCAACGCACTCTATGTGGACCCTTCACTGCCCTCCTTGCAAGAATTCTCAGGATGAGGAACAATTGAAACTCATACTTCTCTGCTCATTGACTTCATTCATTCAACATGAAATCAAGAGCATACACACACATTTCATTGAAACAAATGCATAACAGATAATATAAGAAAAACTTTAAACATACCATTCAAACAGATGTAAAAAGTAACCAAGATCACACCATGAAATAGAATCAAAGGATTCTTATATTAATTCTAGTGCTCCTGTACATAGTCTCAATAGCAACAACTATTTGTTGATACAATCCTATAATCTCTGTTCTTCTGTGATCTCTTGCTCTACAACTTACAATGAAAAAAAATCCTACAACAATACATACGAGGGTGTCTTTTACGATTTTTCCCTCCTACAGCTCTAAGTTATCTAATCGAATTAAAAGTTACAACTAATTTTCATTCATTACAATTAAATACCTTCATATCCGACAGATGAGAGAAACGCTCAAGATCTGTATTACAAGCTCAAAACATTTAAGGGAAATTATGACCCCCAACTATCACATTAATTTTACATCATTCAAATTCAAAACATTCTCAAAATGTTCATTGGTGCATATCCAACTGTCCTCCACTTGTGCTTACTTTGTTGGCTTACTTACGATGCTCCTACATCATACTCCTCTGGACGAAAAATTCATGAACTCCTGTTCATGAGATTTTGCACCGTCTGTCCATGTTTTTGGATATTTTCTTCGCTTTTCCAAATGGCATATTCAATTGGGTGTCCTTTCCATTTGACCAAATATTCAAAGTATGTCTTCCTCCAGGTTTTCTTTCCAACTCTCTGATCAATTATATTTTCCATTTGTGGCCTTTCATCTATAGGCATCTGTTTAACCCACTGAATTTTCTTCTTCTCTTATGATCCCTTTGTTTCATCTTCCCTATAAGGATACATATCTTCTACAATGAATATGGGCGATATTCCTACCCCATATGGTAATTCAATTTCATAAGCATTTACCTCAAACTTTCGCAAAATCTTACATGGTCCAATTTTCTTCATCTTCAACTTATTGTAGGTTCCCCTTGGGAATTTTTCTTTTCTAAGATGCGTCAAAACCAAATCACCTACTTCAAACTGAAGTTCTCTCATGTGTTGATCTACTCTTTGCTTGTATTCCTGGTTGGAATTCTGTAATCGTTCCTTGATTTTGTTGTGGAGATCTTGCATTTCTGCTGCAAAATCCTCTACTCCAGCACTTCTGAATTCATTCTGCTCTAAGTCCCTCAACTCAGATACTCCTCTCAACTACATTCCATACATAATATGGAATGGGATTTGTCCTGTACTCCTGTTGGGTGAGTCATTATATGCAAATTCCACTTGCGGTAAAATCTGATCCCACTGGCTATGATGTTCAGCTACCAGACTCCTCAACAAATCTCCTAAGCTTCGATTTACTACCTCAGTTTGTCCATCCATCCAAGGGTGATATGCTGAGATAAATGATAAATTTGTTCCCATATTATTCCATAGGGTCCTCCAGAAATGACCAACAAATTTGGTATCCCTATTTGATACAATACTCTTGAGTAAATCATGAAGTCTAACAACTTCTTTGAAAAACATATTTGCAACGTGTGTTGCATCACTGGTTTTCTGACATGGTATGAAATGTTCCATTTTTCAAAATATATCGAGTACCACAAATATGCAGTCACAACCCCTCTATGTCCTCGACAATCCTAACACAAAATCCATGCTTACCGCATCCCACAACCTCTCAGGTATTGGCAATGGCTGATACAACCCTGTATTCTGTCTTCTCCCCTTTGCGTGCTGGCAAATTCTGCATTTGTTGACAAACTTCTTAACATCTATCCTCATCCTTGGCCAATAATATAGACTATTCAGTTGCGCGAATGTTTTTCATGGCCAAAGTGTCCAACCAATCCCCCACTATGTTTTTCTTTTATAAGATTCTCTCTCATAGAACTCTTCAGAATACACAATTGATTTCCCTTGAATAATAATCCATCATGAATTAAATATTCAATCTATTGGATTATGTCTCTGAGAACTGGATTCTCACATGCTTCATACGCCTCTTTAAAATCTGAATTATCTCTGTACATGTCCTTAAGGCTATCAAAACCTAAGGTATTCACACGAAACTCCTGCAAAATCAAACATTTTCAGCTCAGAGCATCAACAACTTTGTTAGCAGTTCCAGAAATGTGCTTTATAAAAAAAGTGAAGTTTTGCATATGCAACCCATTTTGCATGTTTCTGGTTCAGGTTTTTCCTGTCGAGTTATGAATTGTAAAGCATGGTTATCGCTATACAAGACAAAATCTTTTAGAATCAAGTGATCTCTCCATTTTTTCAATGCCTGTATGACTGCATAAAACTCCTTGTCATGCGTTGAATACTTCATCTTGGTCTCGATCAGCTTCTCACTGAAGTATGCAATCAACCTATTGTCTTGGCTTAAGAATGCTCCAATCACAAATCCACTTGCGTCACATCTGACTTTAAATGTTTTACTGAAATCTGGCAGAACCAAAACTGGTTGTTCAGTTATCTTCTCTTTCAGCAACTTGAAACTTTTCTCCACTTCCTCTGTCCAATGAAAATATTTATGTCTTTTTTTTACTGTGTCCATAATTGGTGCAAAAATTCCACTAAAATTTCTTATGAACTTCCTATAAAAACTAGCCAATCCATGGATGCTTCTGACTTCAAAGATACTCTTTGGCGATGGCCAATATCTGATTTCTTTCACCTTCTCAGGATCCATATTCAACTCGTTCGAAGAGATCACAAAACTCAAATAAATGAGCTCTCTTTTCATGAAAGACAACTTCTTCAAATTTATCAGCAATTTCTCTAGCTGCAACCTACTCATTACTAGAGTTAGGTGTATCAAATGTTCTTTCTCATTCTTACTGAAGATCAGCATATCATCAAGATACACAATTACAAACTTCCCAATGAAATCTTTCAAGACTCTGTTCATCAATCTCATAAAAGTACTTGGTGCGTTCGTCAAACCAAATGACATGACAAGCCATTCATATATTCCTTTATTCGTCTTGAATGTTGTCTTCCATTCATCTCCTTCCCTCATTCTAATCTGATGATATCCGCTTTTCAAATCAATTTTTGAAAAAAACTTTGCTCCACTCATGTCATCCATCCTGGGTAAAGGAAATCTATACCTGATGGTGATTTTGTTTATAGTCCTCGAATCTGTACACATTCTCCATCCACCATCCTTTTTTGGACGTAGCACCATTGGAACAGTGCATGGACTCAATATTTCTCTAACCACCCCTTTGTCCATCAAATCTTGGACTTTTTTCTTGACTTCTTCATTCTCCTACGGCGTCAATCTATACGCTTCTTTGTTCGGTAAAATTGCTCCAGGTATAATATCAATGTGACGGCTTATACTTCTGATGGGTGGCAACGAACAAGGTAATTTGTCCACTACTATATTAGCGAAATCATGCAGCAGTTCCTTAATTTCTCCAGGTAGATTATCTATCTTGGTACTGGTTAAGATGACTCTACGTTTTCTTACCACGACAAACTGCATTTCTTCTTCTTTCTTGACTTCCTCAAGAACTTCCTTCCCACTCATGAGAAGTATAGTGTTTCTTGTTTCCACTTTCAATTCCTTGTATTTAATTGGTAGCAACATATTCATCCTATCATTCTTCTCCAAGGTTTATGTGTTCTTTCTCCCATCATGAACAAAATTTATGTCATATTTCCACGACCTCCCCAATAAAAGATGATAGAAATCCAAGGGAATAACATCACATAAAATTTCATCCTTGTAACCCCCTATCTTAAATTCAACTAAACATTATTTAGTGACAGTTACCTCATGTTCCTTTTGCAACCACGAGACTTTGTATGGGCTCGGATGTGCAATTGTCTCCAATTCCAACTTCTCCGCCATTTCTATGGATACTAGGTTATCTGTACTTCCACTGTCCACAATTAGCTTCCATACCCTATCCTTGGTCTTGCAAGCAGTTCTGAACAAACTATTTATTTGGACTGGATTCTTTATCTCCTTCTCTGGCTTCAAGAGAATTTTCCTCATCATTAAGGATCTTCCACCTTCTGCATCTTCTGCCTCAACATTTTGCCTTTGCTCTTATGAAATGTGAGCTTTGCCTCCTCAATCTCTTTTTATATCAGCACATTCAAAAGACTTATGCCCGATATTTCCATAGACAAAACACTTTATATCACCTCCTCTACCTCTTCCTCTTTCTCTTTCTCATGGAAAGGTGTTTCTATCGGCATACTGCCTTCCCTATGAAATTCCTCCTCCTTCTAGGTGAGTATGAGGTTTCTTTTCTTCTTCCTTCAGCTTCTGTACTTTGTCCTGGGAAATTGCTTTGCCTATGATTTGACTTCTACCTCTACCTCTCTAACCTTGTTTTCGGGATAATTTTTCTTCAGCGTTCAGGGCCATTTCAGAAGAATCTTCCAGATTTATGATTTTCACCATGCTCATCTCATATTGAATTTCATGTCTCAGACCATACATGTATATGGAGACCTTTTCATCATCACTTTCACGATGACCTGACCTAATATTTATCCTATAGAAATCTTCAGTGTATTCTTTCACCATCATCCCTTTCTGTCTCAAATTCTGCATTCTTCGAAACAAATTAAATTGGTAATCTTTGGGTATAAACTTGGCTTTCATCTCTGCAGCCATTCTATCTAAGCTTTTGATTCTTTGATTGCCTTTACAATGCCTATCTACCTGCAGTTCATCCCACCACAATGTTGCATGCCCTTTAAGTCTAGTGACAACATGTTTAACTTTCTGATCTTCCTCGATATCCTCATAGTCGAAGTATTTGTCCAGAGCTCTAAACCAATCCAGCAGTTCCTCAACGTCTAGGTTTCCTTCATACATCGGAATGCCCATATTTGCTCTCGCACCTATTCTTGCAACAACTCAGAATAGACATTCTTATGAAACATCTTTGAATGTGACTTCTTCTTCGGCTCCAGCCTCATTTTCTCTTTCGACTTCACTGACATCTACAGCGTCGACTGTCCGTCTCTGTGTTGTCTCCATAGCATATAACCGAGCATGGAGTTCTCTCATTTCCCTTTCCATGTTTGGATTCGGTATTGTTCCCTCTCTCCTTCTTGACGACATTGTCTCAAATATGTTCCATAAAGAATTTGAATCACAACTTTCCTTCTATCTTCTCTCGCCCACAAAACAAATATTGTAAGCTCTGATACCACCTGGCACAACACCCCCTACCTCAGCAGGTTCTGCACAACCTCCCAGTCTTAGCATCATTCTTAATATTCCCCTTGAGTTTGACTGACTCTTTGATTCTCCACAGGAATCTTCAACACACACAAGTGTTTATCCACAGGTCCTTAGGAGTTACTCCCATGCAAGCAATCACTAAGTGCCAACTCTTACCATATGACCAGATGACGTGACCACAGTATTCACCTGAAAGGGTATTTTGGGTTTCATGACTTCGTGATCCCTGCTTTGAGTTCCTCTGTCTCTTCAATCCTTAAAACCCTGAAAAGGTCTAATGGGAAAATTAGATCCTCCCTTAACTTCACGTGTCATGACCTTCAGTACGATTTGGGCCCCAAGTGTTTCGGCACCTCAAGATTTTGCGTATCGGTGAAATCCAATACAACAAATCCCTTTGCCCAATAACCGAAATCATGATGGCTTCCCACCACAAATCATCGTCTCTATTCTTCCCGTGATCTGACGGTCCTGAATCAATCAGAACTTTGTGAATCAATAATTCACAACTTTCGACTCCGAGTCACAACCTTCTTCCATGCCCCGAATTACGAAATGGATAAACTCAAGCACGAGATCAATGACTCTTGTTGCTCCATATCCAACAAACACTATTCCTCATGAGTTTCTGAACGTTGAATGATCCTCATCCTTAACCCTTCCGTTGATCTACGAGATCCAATGGTCCATGACACTCGGTGCTTCCTCCTTGAAGTGTTTCCACCGTCTGTCTAGACTTCCAATGCTCCTCACCAAACACTCTGGTGTCAACCCTTCTGAGATTTCTCTCTTACAGGTGACCTTGACCTTCATCCCCCTTTGAATCCTTCAAAGGTTCTATCCCTTTTGAGATTTTCTCTGTTGAAAACTAAAGGCTTCAAAAGGTTTCTTGCACGCACTCCTTGTGGCATCGACAAATAACCTCTAGCTATTTCACTTCCAGCTCTGTACACTCCCTTGCAACAACAGTTATTCAACCTTCCTCCTCGGTATATAGAGTCTAAGGCTTCAACTAGTCTGTGCATACCTTGCATGGCTCGGTGCGATACCTACACTTTCACTGGTATGAGAACAACGATGTTCCTCCTGAGCTATTCTGATATGGAACTCAAAACTCTCTCCACACACTCTATGCGGGCCCTTCACTGCCCTCCTTGTAGGAATTCTCAAGATGAGGAACAATTGAAACTCATACTTCTCTTCTCATCGACTTCATTCATTCAACATGAAATCAAGAGCATATGCACACATAACATTGAAACAAATGCATAACAGAGAATATAAGCAAAAATTTAAACATACCATTCAAACAGATGTAAATAGTAACCAAGATCACACCATGAAATGGAATCAAAGCATTCTTATATTAATTCCAGTGCTCCTGTACATGGGTTCAATAGAAACAACTATTTTCTGATACAAACCTATAATCTATGTTCTTCTATGCTCTCTTTCTCTATAGCTTACAATGAAAAAAATCCTACAACAATACATACGAGGGTGTCTTTTACGAGTTTTACCTCCTACAGCTCTAAGCTATCTAATCGAATTAAAATCTACAACTAATTTTCATTCATTACAATTAAATGCCTTCATATCTGACAGATGAGAGAAACGCTCAAGATCTGTGTTACTATCTCAAAACATTTAAGGGAAATTACGTCCCCCAACTATTACATTAATGTGACATCATTCAAATTCAAAACATTCTCAAAATGTGTGTTGGTGCATATTCAGGTGTCCTCCACTTTCGCTTGCTTACGATGCTCTTGCATTAGACCCTGATAACCGAATTGGATGCTCGAGGGACTCATATCAATGAAGGGGTACATTCCTTGGGATGGGGAGGTCAACAAGAAGAGAGCTAATGGAAAATTGGGATAGTTGTAGGAAGATATTAGTGGGTTGTGAGTTTTATGAGATGTGAGTGGAATGTAAGAGACCACCCTCTTTTGTGGATTACTAGCATTAGTTCGAGGGTGACTGGTTGTTGATATTTGGAACAATAAAATCTATAGTTGGTTGGAATGTCCATACCAAGTAGTTGGTTACATAACCATTGTTAAAAGATAAGTGTTTATCTTTTTTATGTCTTGTATTTATGAGTCAAATTGATGTGTGTGATCCTTTTAGATGAGAATGATTTATATGTTGTTGTAATGAACTATTTACTGCATTCATGTGTGTATTTATCATGTTGTATAAGCATCTATTTTATGGTTATAGACAATAGCTAAATCTAGTTGAAGTTCCATAGTTGATAGCTACATGAAATCAATTAATTTAGCTAGCAGAAATTTTGTTTTTATGAGTATTCTCGACTATAATGTCCCTTATGGTATCAGAGTGCTTGGTTCAAACATCGAGATTGTATGGGCCTGAACCAGTGTGAATTGGTGAAATTCGTTGTTGCAGATTTTGTTTGTGACAACATTTGGGAAAAACAGAGAATTTAGAGAGAAATTCCCAAATCCATGGGAAACATATGAGTTTGAAGGATTCTAGAGTATTTGATGCAGGAGCATCACAATTACCAAAGCAAGCGTGGAGCCAGCGCATGTGTTTTTTAACACATGACATATTGCTTTGAAATTTTTTTGGAAATGAAGCGCCAATCCTTCAATGAACCATTTATGAAGGAGCGCCTTTTGTATATTGTATCATACCTCGAGCCATACGCTCTTGTATGAAGTATATAGGAGGCATTTAATCTAGTTAATGCAGGTAGGTAGGATTTATTTCTAGATTAGACAGTTTTAGATGGAAGGAGGGAAAACGGATATAGACACCCTCATTGTATGATTGTAACATTAGCCAGCATAATTCAGAGTAGGAAGAAGCATTGAGCAAGACTAGCAGAGAACTGTAGAAGAACATCCATGTACAGATCTTGAATTAATAGAAGGGATTGATTTCAAATTCATGGTTTATGTCTGTGTGTGTGTGTGTGTTGATGATATTCTCATGATGTTTGTTTTTTTGCTTTGATGTGTTGTGCATATGATTTCATGGTTGAGTTGAAATCTGAAGGAAAGGAGGAATGAGTTTCAATTGTTTCTCTAACTGAGCGAAGATTCCTGCAAGGAGTGCAGTCGAAACCATCTGCAAGGAGTGCGTTGATGGAGGCTCAGGTAGTTTAACTCTTATTCTCATTCACCCAGAAGTGAAGTTGGGTTGCTGGAGCTGTACTAGAAGTGTGTAGGCAGAAGGAAGTCTCAGTTGTGAATCTGAGCAGAAGTTTTGTAGGACTGTTGTTGCAGGGGTGCGCAGAGTCAAGAGAGGCTGAACACTTGAAGTGTTTGCAGAGTTTCCGCAAGGAGTGCGTGCAAAGATCCTCTTTTGAGGCTCGAAGTTGTGAGAAGAAATCAAGAGGGATAAAGCCTTCGAAGTTGTTGAAGGGCAGCATGAAGAAGTTAGTGATTGGAAGCTTGTAAGAAGTGTTGCAAGTTTGCGTACAGGAGGGTTCGCAACAAGGAATCCTCAAGGAGGGGAAGTGACGGTCAGGATCTTGTGGAGGGAACTCATGAAAATCCCGTGAGCTGTCAGATCCACCAGAAGTAGCAAGGAAATTATGGCCATATCAGGAGTTTAAGCTCAGGACACCGTGAGCCGTTGGATCATCATCTGGTTACCCGTCAACCGTATGATTGGACAGAAGCTGCAAAGGGTTTAAGCTCGTGTGAGACATCGAGGTTTCAGAAGTTCAGAAGTTCGAGGCCTTTTGGGTTTCGAGACATCGATGGGAAATCCTAGCCGTTGATCTCGGCAGGACACGCGTCAGGAATCCGAGAGGAGTCGGGGTTCGACATTTTGGGGTTCTTGAGGGCATAAGAACTGTTGCATCAAGAATCGCGATATCGCGATCCGCGATATCCCGACGAGTCCTGAACCGTCCATTGGTTGGGGACGTGTGTCAGAATATCTCAACCAGTTGGGAGTCGGAGTATCGGGGTTTTCGAAGACAGAGAACTCTTTCCGATTGGAATCGCGATCCGTGAAATCTCGACAGGAGAATTGTGTGTGGGCCACGGCAGGAGCTAGTGGAGAACATGTGTCATCCATATCGGGTTTCAGGACTTGGAGGATCCTATGAACAAGTGTGTTTGAAATCATGATCTCGCGATACACGATTTCCCGATCGTGATGGAAGTGCGGGCCATAGGTGATAACGTAAAGGACAAGTGGCATCAAGGATCGAAGAATCGAAGATCCTGAGAACATAAGTTCTACACACTCCAATCCCACGAAGTCCGAAACTCCGACAGGGGAAAGGACGTAGTCTCATGGACTAGCAGGTTGCATGGGAAAGGAGTAACCAGAAGGAGCTAAGGAGTGGAGAGAGGTGCCATCGGGGATCAGGAGTCGGGGATCTGTGGGGCATGAAACTTGCGACACCATAGGTGCCGATTTCCCGACGGGGAAAATCCCCGACAGAAGCAGGGAAGCGTGGGTGAGTTTCTCATCGGGATTTGGGGATTTGTGAGACCCGAATTCGTGACCACGGGATTCGCGATAACGCGAAATCCGATTTCCCAATTTGAGTAGGGAGATTGATAAGGAGAGTCCTGTGGGTGTTGGAAAGTCCCGATAAGGGATTTGAAGAGCTTTTTTTGGGTTCTTCGGGCCAAGAGAGAAGAAGGTGCTGTGTGAGCAGCGTACCTGAGGGTGCGTTTGCGTCAGAGTGGTATCAGAGCTTAGAAAAGCTTCTTTGATTTCTGTAGCAGAGAAGAAAAGAAAATTTCACCATGTTGCCGAGGAGAGAAAGACAATCAACCGATCCATAGGATAGGGGGAACCAAAGAAGAACAGGGAGACAAGCACAGAATCCAGAAATGGAGAGACAGATACGTGATCTCCGAGAGAGACTAGAAGATATGGAGGCAGCGCAGAGATGCATAGCCAGTGCTGGAGATCTGAGTGACTCCAAAGGTGAAGTTGAAGCCGAACAACAAGAAGAAGTTGCAACCGAAGGTGCAACCAATGAGCGATTAATTAAGGCTATTGCCCGGATGAGTTCAAAAATAAAGATGGACATTCCAGCTTATGAAGGGAATCTGGATGCGGAAGAGCTTCTAGAATGGATTAGATCTCTTGACACTTATTTTGATTACGAAGATATCGAAGAATATAAGAAGGTCAGGCATGCTGTCACAAAATTAAAGGGACACACAACACTATGGTGGGACGAGCTTCAAGCAGAAAGACGCTGCAAAGGTAAGCAGAAAATTAAAAGCTGGGATCGAATGATTGCAAATATGAAGGCAAAGTTCATCCTAAGGGATTATCAAATCACACTGTTCAAGAGGATGTAGAACCTGAGACAGAAGCTGATGACAGTGAAGGAGTATACTGAGGAATTCTACAGGTTGAATATCAGGGCAGGTCATCGAGAGAGTGATGATGAAAAAGTTGCCAGGTATATGAATGGCTTGAGATACGATATCCAGGACGAGATGAGTATGAAAACCATCCGAACGGTGGAGGATGCGTATCAAATGGATTTGAAAGATGAAAAGAAGCTGAGCCGTAAGCCAGGACAGCAAGGCCGAGGTAGGAGCCAGCCCAAAGGTAAGTCAGTTTTCCAAGATAGGTTCCAGAAATCCAAGGATGACTGGAAAAATCCTCAGACAAGAACATAAAGAGGTGGAAGTTCACAACAAGGCCAATAGGTTGAATAGCGAGGGCAGCATATAGAACAGGGTGGAGGATACGTTGATAATAACACATTTCCTCGTACCAGAGGTAGAGGAAGAGGCAGAGGTGGAATCATTACATGCTTCACATGTGGAAAGAATGGGCACAAATCCTTTGACTATCCAGATAAGAAAAAGGATGGAGGAGAATCTCACATCGCCGAGGCACAGAGGTGAGATGCTAAAGAAGAAAACGCATAAGACGGAAGGTCATTGATGATGCATAAAGTTCTCTTAACACCCGAGAAGGAGGTGGAGGACACAGTCCAGAGAAACCGACTTTTCAGAACTGCATGCAAGACCAAAGGCAGGGTGTGCAAGGTTATTGTGGACAGCGGTAGCACAGATAATCTCGTTTCAATTGAGATGGTGAAGAAACTATAACTGGAGACAATTGATCACTTGAGTCCATACAAAGTTTCATGGCTATAGAAGGGACATCAGGTAAATGTCACTAAACAGTGCTTAGTGGACATTAAGATAGGAGGATATAATGATAGGATTTTATGTGATGTTATTCCTATGGATGTGTGTCATTTATTGTTGGGTAGACCATGGCAATATGATAGAAATGTGATTCATGATGGGAGAATGAACACATATACCCTGGAGAAGAATGGGAGAACACATATGTTACTTCCGATAAAATATAAGGAGGTGAAGCTGGAAGTGAACAACAGGGTACTTCTCATGAGTGGGAAGGAGCTTCTTACGGAGGTGAAGAAGAAAGAAGATCCACAATTCTTTGTGGTCAGAAAACCCAAAATTGTTTTGACCAGCACAAGAGTGGATGATTTACCAGAAGAAATTCAGGAACTACTGGAAGAGTTCATTGACATCGTGGTAGACGAATTACCTCATTCATTGCCACCGATGAGGAGCGTAAGTCGCCATATAGACCTTGTACCAGGAGCTCATTTGCCAAATAAGGCCGCGTACAGGTTGATGCCCCAGGAGAATGAGGAGGTTAAGAAGCAGGTCCAGGAGTTGTTGGACAAGGGATTGGTTAGGGAAAGTTTGAGTCCATGTGTCGTTCCAATGGTACTCAGTCCAAAGAAAGATGGAGGCTAGAGAATGTGCACCGATTCCAGAGCCATTAACAAGATAACCATCAGGTACAGGTTTCCATTTCCATGGATGGACGACTTGATGGACTGTTTAGGTGGAGCCAAATTTTTTTCAAAGGTTGATTTGAAAAGCGGATACCATCAGATTTGCATGAGGGAAGGTGATGAGTGAAAGACGGCCTTCAAAACCAACGAAGGGCTGTACAAATGGCTAGTCATGCCGTTTGGCTTGACGAATGCATCGAGTACCTTCATGAGGTTAATGAATGAAGTGGTGAAAGAATTCATCGAGAAGTTTGTCATTGTTTTTCTGGATGACATTGATTTTCAGTAAAACAAAAGCAGAACATTTGAAGCATTTAGCTGCAGTAATGAAGAAGCTACATCAGGAGAAGTTGTTGATCAACATGAGGAAATCTTCATTTATGAAGACAAAACTCATTTACTTGGGATTTGTCATATCAGTGAATGAATTGAAGATGGATCCAGGTAAGGTGGAGGTAATTAAAAATTGGCCATCACCGAGAAATGTTTTTGAGGTGAGGAGTTTTCATGGATTGGCTAGTTTCTACCGGAAGTTCATCAAGAATTTCAGTGGGATTAACACAGCAATGATGGACACAGTCAGGAAAAGACATAAATCTTTTCATTGGACTGAAGAGGCAGAGAAGAGTTTCAATCTGTTGAAATGGAAGATCACGGAACAACCAGTTTTGGTGTTGTCGGATTTCCAGAAAACATTTCAGGTAAAATGTGATGCGAGTGGATTTGCCATAGGAGCGGTCTTGAGTCAGGATAACAGACCAATTGCATATTTCAGCGAGAAGCTGAATGAGGCAAGGGAGAAATACTCCACATATGATAAAGAGTTCTATGCCATCATACATGCATTGAATAAATGGAGACACTATTTGATTCCGAGAGAATTTATTTTATATAGTGATAACCATGCATTGCAGTATGTAACTCAACAGGAGAAATTGAATTAGAGGCATGTTAAGTGGGTAGAATACATGCAAAATTTTACATTTGTAATTAAGCATATTTCGGGTACTGCTAACAAAGTGGCTGATGCTTTGAGCAGGAAATGTTTGTTGTTGCAGGAGTTCAAAGTCAAGACTTTAGGCTTTGATGATCTTAAGGACATGTATGCAACTAATCAGGATTTCAGTGAAGCGTATGGAGTAGCTGAGAACCCAGTTCTCAGAGACTGAAGTCAGTGGATAGTGTATGAGATCCAGGATGGGTTGTTGTTCAAAGGCAATCAACTATGCATTCCAAATTGCTCCATGAGGGAGAATCTGTTAAAAGAAAAACACAGCGGAGGCTTGGCAGGGAATTTTGGCCACGACAAGACATTCGCAAAGATAAGCAAAGCATACTTTTGGCCAGGGATGTGGTCATAAGTCAAGAGGTTTGTTTACAGATGTATAATTTGACAGCATTCAAAGGGCAGGAAGTAGAATATGGGATTCTATCAACCATTACCCATACCCAAGAGACCGTGGGATGAAATCAGCATGGATTTCGTATTGGGATTTTGTTGGCAGCCAATTCACTTTTTTATTATTATCCTATAAGCTGCCTACACCTATGTCTTACGAACATCAAGTTTTCGTTGCATTTTTCAAATAGACGACACTTTCATTTCTTGTGACATTTACACATTTGTCTTCGTTAATTTTTCACGACTGTAAGCGTGAAAACTTCTCCTATCGAAGTTGTTTTTCGATCATTATCTAAACTGTGGGTATTTATTTTGTCATTATGCCTATTGCGCTTACCTTTTATTGATCATTACGTGATTGGCAATATCCTTTGATCGGTTCTCATACTTCGATTGATAATATAACTTGGTTCTGTTGAGTTTCTAAGACATTGAGCATTTGGATTTGCATTTTACGACTTGCCTAATCATTGATTCTATGAAATGCATAGGGGTTTTGATTAAGTTTTTATATATGTATGATATAATCCTTATGTTCATCTTTTCAAAAACTTTGGCTAGTAGACTATATGCAATATCGGTTTGGCACCTTGGTTAACGTTTGATTGATACATTGCCGCATATATGATTTTTGGTATTGACCTATACGTCGAATGTTTTGAACACTATGGCATAGTGTTGGCGCATATTGGTATACACATTGGATTTGATTAGTTGTACACATGACTTAATGGATGATCCACCATTATGATTTGAACAGCTATATCGGCAGTTGTACTTTGACCATAATTGTTTTGCATGGCAGTGAGCAACTCCACCACCTTCGCATGCTTGCGTTAATGCTTACCCCTTTTGGATCGATTCATTGTTGTTGGTTCAGGTAGCTCTGTTACTGTGTGTTGATGAATTCGAACCCTTCCCTTACCATGCATTTAGCTCCATGGCGCCAGTCGTGCGAGTTGAACCCAATGGCAAATAGGCCCTGTTAATGTTTGATAATGCCCGCCAAGATTTGGCAGACAGTGGATGGCTTACCTTCATGGAACGTTTCGAGGGTTTTAACCTTTGCGTAGCTCGACAGTTTTCCATGACCTTCGATGGCTGTCGAGCTAAGGTAGGCGATGTTCAGTTAGAGGTTGATGAGAAATTTATCAGTCTTGCTACGGGTTTGCCTGCCACTGGACAACGTTGGTTTAAGAATTGCAAGGTCGAGGAGGTCCCATGGACACTGCTCTTCCTCTCGCGCAAGGTTACCTCGTGTGATAGAGGTATGCCCGTATCTATGCTCAAAACACATTGGCATGATTTGTTAATGATAATTAAGTAGTTTGTGACCTGCGAAGGTCGATACGGACTTGTATTCTTACACCACCTATGTTTTCTTATGGTTTTTATGGGATATCAGCCAAATATGCCCAATTATTTGCATCGAAGCCTGTTTAAAATGTCCAAAAAGTACAAAAGACACCAGGCTGACAGTAGCCTTTTTCATTACGGGCTTGTTAAGCTTATCATTGTCTATCATTTGAGTCTGCATGGGGATTTTTGGAGAAATTTCGTTGCTCAAAATGGTTTCGAGGATCCGAACCCTACATAGGTTGACAAACCTGTGGTGAGTGAGGTCAAGGTTGTACCCCCGGTGCCCTACCATGTTTTACTGCCTAAACCCTCGACTGACCCTCCTGTCAACTTACCCCACACTATGACTAAGAGTGCAGAGGCCATTAAGAAGCATGTGACAAAAAATCCCAAGCCAAACCTCACTGCAAACACCAAAGGGAAAAAGAATGCACATTTGATTTCACGAATGGCAAGGAATAGGCCAAAAACCCCTGTCGAGCCTAACCCTATCGTGTTGAGTGAGGACTCTGATTCGGAAGTGGAGCGTTTCTTGGCTAGCGAATACCCCTATTCGCAAGGTTTGTGTGCTGAACCCTCATATGATTTTGTATCGAACCTACCCCCCTACCTAAAGGATGACCCTAACTACCCAGGCATTAAGCTGCCTTGTGAAACCCTCGGTCATTTGCCCAAACCCTCTCCTGCTCTGTCTAAACCCACAATGTCACCCTGTGATCAATACAATTCGTGGTTAGAGCGATATTATATTGATGTTCCGATTCTCCAATCAAAGATTCAATCTTTGGAGGACCAGATTGCAGTCCTGACCAGTCAAAAGGCCAAGCTACAAGCGACAGATAAGAAACAAAAGACGACCGGCTCCATCCTGTTTAAAAATGTGGAATCAGCCACGAATGTTGTAAACTCGAAGCTGGTATAAGCAAGCAGCCTCGTCGCTACACATGTATGTTTTCATATCAGTTGTTTTTGTAAATAAACTAGGTTTATATAACGATTTGGTTTCGGTTTTAAACAGCTCTGTTCACTTCATTTAAATGGCTCTATTACATTGCATGCATTCTAAATATAGCTTTTCTTTGACTAAATGGAATTTCATTTTTCCAATCATTCCCAGTTTAGCTTCTATTAGATTTTCATCGACTTGATTGATCTTAGTATGGATTTGATTTGCTTGGTTGAGTTAAAATGGATGCTCTGTTGTCAATCGAATTTATTTGCATCTATTCAAGACAGGAAATGTTTCTTATACTCAATTTAGAATACGACCACAGTTCGATTCGATTTCGTTATAATTCATACGCTATGATTGGCAACGATTTTGATGAAGTTGATTGTTACGGTTTTCAAAGAATAGGAATACCATTCAGATCATTTCCAATGTGACTCTGTTTCTTCAGAAACATTGCTTTTTATTTAAGTCAGTACAAACACGCCCAAATCATGGAATGGATTCGATGCTTAACGATTATGCTAAACCCCGGCCGGTTAATTCGCATTGATTGAAGTATTATTAGCTCGACCATGTTATCAATTGGATTCGTATTGCAATGGATACTCTGTTTGAATTTGATTTGTACAACGAGATTGGTTATATCCGGATTCACGATTTATGTTAAACTCAATCATGATTTGTTTGAAATTAATGATTTCGTTCAATACCAATCAAGTTTATTTGCCCATTTTGCAATAACCAATTATCACTTATGTCGATTTTATTATGAATGTGATCAAAGTCAAATCGATCTGGTTACGATTTTATATGAGTTGATTCTTGCACCTGTTTGAATTAATCTACTTATGGCGTGAATCGTTTGATGTCATGACAACTATGATAATTTTTAAAAAACGATTTTGTTTTGATCTGATCATATCTTCTGTTGTTGTAAAAACACAACGTCTGCCTGCAATTTGTTTGATTGCATTGCTTTCAAATTGGATATGAAACAATTTTCAAAATCGTTTAATTTTGATTCTGTCTACCCGATTTATGACTACAGTCGAAACAGAGTATGCCTCTCTCTCTATTCGGTTATTGGATTTTGATTTTATTTGATTTCAAATGATATGGCATTTTCAAATGAAATGATTCGTTTTTAAAATACTGTTGGTTGTTAATTCAATTTGATTTTATTAAAAAGATTTGATTTGATTTAATTCTGATCCTGTATCTTATTTTAGACTAGCTACAGAATCAGATGATTTTGTAGCTAAGTCTATAGAATTTAATTTTTATCATTTTATTGGTAAAAGAGTCTTATAACTTATCTATTTTGCATCCTTTTCAGGTGAATTCGAAATTGCATGGGATTTGATGGACAGTTTAGAGGATATCTGATGATTTGTTTTCATTTTAGTTTCCTAGTTTAGTTGATCTTGGGAATATCTTCCCAGATTATGTAAACAGTTTGATAACTTCCACAGGGAGGTTTTACCCTGTGGAAAAACTTATAAATACTTATTATTTTTGTAATAATATCATCCTCATTCGTGGGAGAACAAGGATATGGAATTTTAATACAGACTGAAACATAATTTGATATTCTGCTACAGCTTTAGCTTTTCATAATATCAATGTTTTGTTTTATGTTTATGTGTATCAATTTGCATTTGGTTAATGACTACTTTAGCTATCTTAGTCTTTTGCAAATGATATAATTTAATCAATATAATCCATATCTGATTTCTTCCAGCATATAAAAAACATAGCAATTACTTGATTCAGTTTGTGAATGACATGTTTCTCTTCTTCATAAGTTGAATTATTAAGTATAAGTTTTTGCATACCAGGTTTCCCTTATTGCAGAGATTTATAAATCTTATAATTGTTATGATTTTTTATGTCTTGTTTGTATTATAAATAAACTCAAAGAGCATTGCAGCGTATCATTTACGAGAAGCTTTTGGGCTACCCAGTGCGAGTTTCCTTCCTCCGACCAGCTTCGCAGTCATCATACACAGGACAAATTTGGAGCGTTTCCAGGTCAGTTTGTTATTTGTTTGTTTAGTATATTTGTTAGTATTTTAGTTAGTTAGTATATTAGATTGTTTAATTTCAGTAAGTTTAATTTCTTATTTATAAAATTATAAAACCAAAAAAGAAATACCTTTATCTGTCTTAGGGCAGAACATAAATGAGTTTTCCAGGTTTTATTTAAATCTGTATTTTGTGAATATTGTATATTTTGTAGATAAGTTATATTTCAGGTAGTACTTAGTATAATATTAGTTAGTAGTTTGTATATATATAGATAGTAGATTAGTTAGTTTGTTTAATAGTTAGTTTTAATTATATTAGTTAGTATTAGTTTGTTTTATTTATGGTTTGTTAGTTTAGTTTGTTTTATTTAGTTTTATGTTAGTTTAGTTTGTTTTATTTAGTTTTAGTTAGTTTAGTTTAGATTAGTTTTCCCTTTGGTTTTCTTAGAACCTTAGATCGGATAATGGAGCCGCTAAACCCGTCAGGGTGGTTCATCCCAAACGGCTTGGGTTATTAGACAACCCCGGACCGATTCCACTCTCTCAGTTGACGGACGGTCAATTTCGCCCGTCAACAGATTTTCAAGGACGCAAAGAGGACATGATTCGATCTTTTTGGTGGTTGATAGGTTTTCCAAAATGGCACATTTTATCCCGTGTCAGAAGACCAGCGATGCGACTCATATCACAAATCTGTTTTTCAAGGAGATCATTAGACTTCACGGTTTACCCAGAAGTATAGTTTCAGACAGGGACACAAAATTCATTGGACATTTCTGGAGGACACTCTGGAAGAAGATGGGGACTAACTTGATGTTTAGTTCTGCCTATCATCCACAGATGGATGGGCAAACAGAGGTGGTAAATAGAAGTCTAGGAGATTTGCTAAGAATCTTGGTGACAGAGCACCACAACAGTTGGGACAATGTGTTGCCACAGGCAGAGTTTACATACAACGACTCAATGAACAGGAGCACGGGGAAAAGTCCATTTGAGATTGTATACGGCAGGCAGCCAAGAGGAGTTTCAGAGCTGAGGGATTCAGAACAGATAATGACTAAGAGCACAAGAACTGAAGAATTCGTAGAGGTGATGAAAGAACTTCACGGCCAGGTGAAGGAGCGATTGTTGAAATCAAATCAAGAATATAAGCACAAAGTCGATCAGCGGAAGAGACAACTTCAGTTCGAAGTTGGTGAGTTAGTTCTGGCACATTTGAGGAAAGAAGGGTTCCCAAGGGGAACATACAATAAACTAAAAATGAAGAAAATTGGGCCATGTAAAGGCCTGAAGAAATTAGGAGAAAATGCTTATGAAATCGAATTGTCGGATGGGATCGGAATATCTCTGACATTCAATGTCTCAGACTTATATCCATATGAGGCTGAGGAAGCAGGAGCTGGAAGTGATGAACAGCCAGAGGTCCAGTGGCAGAAGTAGATGCCGATTTCAAAGAAGCCACAGATGGAGCATATACTCGATAGGAAGGTGAGCAAAAAGACCAAGCAGAAGCAATACTTCGAGTATCTGGTCAAATGGAAGGGCCATCCAGTGGAAGATGCCAGCTGGGAGATGGAAGCGGAGATTTAGAAACATGGATAGACTGTGCAGGATCTCATGGACAGGAGCCCATGAAATCTTTCAAGCAAGGGAGTATGATGCAGGAGCATCGCAATTACCAAAGCGAGCGTGGAGCCAGCGCATGTGTTTTTTAACACATGACATATTTCTTTGAAATTTTTTTGGAAATGAAGCACCAAACCTTCAATGAACCATTTATGAAGGAGATCCTTTTGTATATTGTATCATACCTCGAGCCATACGCTCTTGTCTGAAGTAGATAGGAGACATTTAATCTAGTTAATGCATGTAGGTAGGATTTATTTCTAGATTAGACAGTTTTAGATGGAAGGAGGGAAAACGGATATAGACACCCTCATTGTATGATTGTAACATTAGCCAGCATAATTCAGAGTAGGAAGAAGCATTGAGCAAGAGTAGCAGAGAACTGTAGAAGAACATCCATGTACAGATCTTGAATTAATAGAAGGGATTGATTTCAGATTTATGGTTTATGTCTCTTTGTGTGTGTGTGTGTTGATGATATGCTCATGAATGTTTGTTTTTTCCTGTTATGCATTTGCTTTGATGTGATGTGCATATGATTTCATGGTTGAGTTGAAATCTTAAGGAAAGGAGGAAGGATTTTCAATTGTTTCTCTAACTGAGCGAAGATTCCTGTAAGGAGTGCAGTCGAAACCATCCGCAAGGAGTGCGTTGATGGAGGCTCAGGTAGTTTAACTCTTATTCTCATTCACCTATAAGTGAAGTTGGGTTGCTGGAGCTGTACTAGAAGTGTGCAGGCAGAAGGAAGTCTCAGTTGTGAATCTGAGCAGAAGTTTTGGAGGACTGTTGCTGCAGGGGTGCGTAGAGTCAAGAGAGGTTGAACACTTGAAGTGTTTGCAGAGTTTCCGCAAGGAGTGCGTGCAAAGATCCTCTTTTGAGGCTCGAAGTCATGAGAAGATCTCAAGAGGGATAAATCCTTCGAAGTTGTTGAAGGGAAACATGAAGAAGTTAGTGATTGGAAGCTTGTAAGAAGTGTTGCAAGTTCGCATACAGGAGGGTTCGCAATAAGGAATCCTCAAGGAGGGGAAGTGACGGTCAGGATCTTGTGGAGGGAACTCGTGAAAATCCTGTGAGCCGTCAGATACACCAGAAGTAGCGAGGAAATCATGACCATATCAAGAGTTTAAGCTCAGGACATCGTGAGCCGTTGGATCATCATCTGGTTACCCGTCAACCGTCCGATTGGACAGAAGCTGCAAAGGGTTTAAGCCCGTGTGAGACATCGGGGTTTCAGAAGTTCAGAAGTTCGAGGCATTTTGGGTTTCGAGACACCAATGGGAAATGCTAGCTATTGATCTCGGCAGGACACGCGTCAGGAATCCGAGAGGAGTCGGGGTTCGGCATTTCGGGGTTCTTGAGGGCATAAGAACCGTTGCATCAAGAATCACGATATCGCGATCCACGATATCCCGACGAGTCCTGAACCGTCCATTGGTTGGGGACGCATGTCATAAGATCTCAACCAGTCGAGAGTCAGATTATCGGGGTTTTCGAAGACAGAGAACTCTTGCCGGTTGGAATCGCGATCCGCGAAATCCCGACAGGAGAATTGTGTGTGGGCCACAACAGGAGCTAGGGGAGAACAGGTGTCATCCATATCGGGTTTCAGGACTTGGAGGATCCTATGAACAAGTTTGTTTGAAATCACGATCTCGCGATACACGATTTCCCGATCGTGACAGAAGTGTGGGCCATAGGTGATAACGTAAAGGACAAGTGGCGTTGGGGATCGGAGAATCGGAGATCCTGAGAACATAAGTTCTACACACTCTAATCCCGTGAATTCTGAAACTCCGACAGGGGAAAGGACGTAGTCTCGTGGACTAGCAGGTCACATGGGAAAGGAGTAGCCAGAAGGAGCTAAGGAGTGGAGAGAGGTGCCATCGGGGATCGGGAGTCGAGGATCTATGGGGCACGAAACTTGCAACACCATAGTTGTCGATTTCCCGACGGGGAAAATCCCCGACAGAAGCAGGGAAGCGTGGGTGAGTTTCTCATCAAGATTCGGGGATTTGTGAGACCCGAATTCGTGACCACGGGATTCGCGATAACGCGAAATCCGATTTCCCGATTTGAGCAGGGAGATTGATAAGGAGAGTCCTGTGGGTGTTAGAAAGTCCCGATAAGGGATTTGAAGAGATTTTTTTGGGTTCTTCAGGCCAAGAGAGAAGAAGGTCCTATGTGAGCAGCGTACCTAAGGGTGTGGTTGCGTCAGTATTTAAGAGGGTTAATTAAGTAAAGTGGTAAATTTTCAATGTCGAATTCAACCTAGAACGGTTGAATTTTGAGTTTTAATGGTCGTTGTAGAGTTACATGCAGTTTAATAAATGGACGGTCGAGATCACATTTCATCGTGATATCAAAGGATGAGATTAAATTTAATAAATTTAAAAATTATTAAGGGTTCAATTGTTTAGAAGGTCGATCAAATCAATGACAAATATTCAATTTCGAGATTGGAAGTTGAAGGAGATCAATGTTCCAGATTCACCTAGACTGTGATCAAAATTTTCCAAGTGTTGGAGTTCATCAAAATATTTCACTGACGACCGATGGTTAGATTGGTGATGTAATACACCCGACTTTTGAGTAAGTTTCCTAGGGATGGGGCATCAAAATTTCATTTTCCTTAACTATCTCAAATCCTAACTCCAATATTTCTATCAAGTTCTTCTCATCTAGGTCTTTCCACCCTCTTCCTCCATGCTCAAAACCGACCTCATAACTGACAGATATACCTCTCCCAAGTCTTTTGGAGTGCCAAGTCTCTGGACTGCACAATCCTTACGCCACACATCCACAGAACATCAATGGTTTTGATTTGCTTCGGGACTCTAAGATTTGATGAATTCCAAAGTAATCACAAATGAAAACCTATGAACTGCCATCCTTTCGGAGTGTTATATCTTCTGAAACGTGTCCTCCACTACTAACAGTTACGATGAACTCTGACGCTTTGGCCTTTGAGGGGTTATTGTTCCACTTTTCTTTGAAGGGGATTTCCTCTGATGTAACTGAGCCCCCACCACGCGTCCCCAAATGATGAACGGTTGAGATCCTCTCCGTTACTCCAGGATTTAGGGATTTTCGAAGAACCAAGATTCAAATCCTCCACAGTGGCTCTCCTTTGGAGTTAATGATATACTGACATGCATCTCGGTTTATGGATGGCTAATCTCTCCTCTGACTCCCTATGACATCAAGGGTATTGAACCTTTTACGTCTACTTCCTTCTATTGTGTTAAACTTCTGGAGAACAGGATCTAGTGCCATGTGTCTCTTGGTGCCAATATCTAGGATGGACTCTGGTACTTCGGCCTTTTGGACTCTCTACAAACTATACCCCAATTCCTCCAGACTCCCGGAGTTCCGGTCACTTCGCCAAACACTTTGGCTAGGAGGGTTCGTACCGAGGGCTGACACATGTAAGGGAACATGGGTGACACATGTCACATTCCAATGGATCTATAGGGTATGTGATACGCATGAATCTGAGTGACACATGACACGTCATACTTGGTTTGACATCACCCTGGATGACGTCACTATGCCACGTCACTCAGGACTAGTCGTCCTTCATGCCCCTCGATCTCGCAGCCAGGGTAGGTTCACGTAACCCTTGGTTCAACGACCTCTGCTACTTCACAATAGTATTGAGTTTATAGTATTGAGTTCAACACAACACAACAATGCACAAGAAAAAAAAATCCAACACAACAATGCACAACCAAAAACTTTTCGAGACAACAATGCACAACAAAACACTTTTTGGCACAACACACATTTTAGCAGGGACTTTTCAACACAACAATGTGCAACAAAAACCTTTTTGTCACAACAATGCACATTTCAGCAGGGACATTTCCACTGCAATGGTCCTTGTTAAATAGACAAGTCCCTCGAACAAACGAAAAAGTCAAAATATATAAAAAAATTATCAAAGTTAATGGGATGGGTGACCATGTGTATTTATTCTCTTCAAATGTGTGCATGAAGTCCCTATGTATTGTACATGGAAATTGTTTGTTTTATGGTTGTGTTCCTCTATAATTATAGGCCTACACTCCAATAAAATTTGGAGTTCACTTTTCTATAAGGAATTGGAATTTGGGATGCACTCATTACATGTTGGATGGATGGGAAATATATCAATATCCAAAGTTATGTTTTAAATTTAAAATTTTTTGTTATAAGAATGAGATTGGTATATTTTAAAAGGATCAAGTTAAAAAGTAAATAAATTTAATCATTTTTTGGTTAAAATTCTTTTTCAAATTTAGTAGGAATTTTGTGGGAAAATACAAATCTATTTAATTAATGAGAAATTTGAGTATGGAGTTTTTCCCTTAAGTATATTAACCAATTTTAAGAATATTCATATTGTAAGAGAATAAGTAGATTCATATTTTAAAAGAATAAGTCTATCAAGGTAAAACTTTATCTGACTGAAGAAACAAAAAAATTGAATTTATCCACATATTTACTCACTTGTATCTTAAAATATTAGATTGAACCCACCAAAGTGATTAGGTTAAGTTATGTATTCACTTCATCAATTCTATGTCATAATTATTGCTCATTTATTTTGATTAAATCTAATTTCTATTGCATGATGCATATTGTATATTAAAAATATCATTTTTCACATCCCTCTTGAAGAAATTTCTTTAGGGAGGGATTTTTCCCAAGACTTAGTTCTCCTTGTAAAACCACCCCCAAAACAAGTTGTCCACCTATCCACTCCTACATCTCTTATCGATTTCTTCTACATAGTTTTCATCATAGCCATGATTTGCACCACAATATAAGGAACTCTAGGCCTCGTCAGGTTCACAATCTTAATTTTTTTAGGGCCATGCCAGATGCACAGATCCTAAAAATATGCATGTTGTATCTACTTTCCCTCCAATGGTTCCATAAAGTAAATGCATGAGGGAGTGACTGGCCATATGCATGACTATGTATACTACCGCATATGTAATGGAGCATTTCCCTATATGGTCAGAATGACTAACTATGTGACTATGTCTTATTTGTCATTTTTTTTTTCTATATTTCACAACAAATATTCCAAAGTCTATCTAGAGTTAAACAACATTACATATTTAAATAGGATATAGTTCAGTGTCAGATATTTGAGTCTTGATGGAAGATTTTTTCACCATGTAGGAAAAGTGAAATCCATAGTGTTATTTGAAAGAGTTCGAAACATTTATCAAATTTCCACCAGCACAAAAGTTTCTTTAAAAAAATTGCCTTTACCAAGTTTTTTTTATCAAAATTCTATAGCTCGAAGATAATACAAAGTCTAGAGGAACAACTTTTATTTTGAAGCATTTCCATCTGCTTATTTATGATAAATGTATTTCTTCTTTGGATGGAAGTTATTATTTGTGTTTTCATGGTTGGAGAGAATTATTACATTTGTTTCTCACACAAACATCTTGTAGATTATAAAGACAATGATGATGATTCATTCAGTTATTCTTCTGAGTAAAGGTGAGGACGATCTACAACTCCCCCTTAAACATATTTGGCATGTATTACAAAAGATAAAGGAGAGATCATGCATTGTAAAATATCGACAGAGGAGGTGATTTAAGCATATTCCCTTTAATTATGAATACCATTGAAGTCATTCTAAGGTGGTGCAGGAAGCAAAAGGCAAGTTGAATAGTAATGATAACAACGTTTTAATTTTTCAAAAAATACACAACAATATATGGATGATGCATTTTAGTTTGGAAGATATGAAGATAATTTAGGAATATTTCAAGGAAACATTTAAGTTCATAATAAAATTGATCTAGATGGATGTCGGTGGCCTCCCACCTATTCCAACTCGCTCATTTTGGCAATTTTCCAGTTTGGCATTTTTTTCCCTAGTTTTCAGTTCCCTGACTTGGGAGGCTGTTTTGAGGCCCTAAACAACGTCTTTTAGGGCTCACCACAATTAGAATGACCTTTGATAGATAGTAGAAAAAAGTGTATTCCTCGGATAGAACTTTCCAATGGGATATCATGCACCTAAAACAAATATCATATGCAAAAGTTACAACCCTAGGAAGTTGATGTACAAACTTAGCCAAATGGGGCCCACGTGACTTTTGGTTCTTCATCTCCTAGGGTTAGGGTTTTTGGATGTACAGGGTTTTTGACATTCTTGATTATTGTAAAAATGCCTTCAGATCCTCATTACAATCATCTTCTTTCGAATGAGCTCAACCGACACATCTCTTCTCATAGATAAGCCACCACCATTCTAGAAAGCTTCTTCTGAGAAGAGATGTGATGGCTCCCCTCATTCACAAGAAGATGATTACAATGAGGCTATGAAGAAATTTTTACAATAAACAAGAATTTTAAAAAACCTAGACATCCAAAAAACCTAACCCTAGGAGATGAAGCGCCAAAATTCATGTGGGCCTCGTTTGGGTAAGTTAGTACATCAAATTCCTGGTATCGTAACTTTTGCATACGATCTCTGTCTTAAGCGCACGATAGCCCATTGGAAAGGTTTATCCGAGGACTACACATTTTTCTTCTATCTATCAAGTTCATTCTAAATGTGGTGATCCCTAAAAAAAGTTGTTTAGGGCCTCGAAATAGCCCCGCAAGTCAAGGACCCAAAAACTAGGGAAAATCCTGCCAAAATGAGCCAGTTGGAATAGGTGGGAGGCCACCGAAATACATATGGATCAATCCTCCCCCCTTAGGAATAAATTTTCTCCATTGCGTTGAGTTCCCCCATCAGATGAGGAAATTTCTGTTGGATTTGTATCCGAGTGAGCCACTTTCCTTGGTGCAGGAGCTACCCTTCTTTGACAAATCGATAAATTTGGATCCTTTGTTGGAGAGTGTCCTTGATCTATTTTTCCACAATATGATCACTTGATGCCTATTGTATGCAATCGGGGTTGATCTCTGTTGGTGTTAGATGGTCTGCTATCTCTAAGGTGTCCAATAATGGTGGGAAATACAGTCGAAGGATAGCCACATTGAACACTGGGTGCAAGCCAAGGAAAGGAGGAATGTTGAGCTCAAAGTCATTATCACCCAAAACCTTGGTGATGGTGTACGACCCATAATAGAGTGGGTGAAGCTTCCGATTGGGTCCTGTAAGGATCTATTTCTGCAAGTGCAATCAAACTTTGTCGCCCACCTAAAACTTATGTGGCACTCGGTGTTGATCATGGCACTGCTTGTACTTTTCATTGAACTTATATCGGATATACTGAACCTATTGGGGGATGTGTTGGATCTACTCAATGAACCTCATGGCTTTTTCAACTTCATTTGGATCAGGATATGAGTCAACCGAGGTGACCGCAAGGAGTAGTGCAACATCTATGGGACCCAATGGTTGGAATCCCATCCCCACCTGAAAGGGGTTGTGGTTGGTTGAGCTATGCAGGGCTCAGTTGTATCTATGTTAAACATAGGAGAGACTCTCATCCCATGTGCGAGGGTTCTTGGAATTATACATGCACATTATATGCACGATCATTCAATTTATGACCTTGGTTTGGCCATCTTTCTGGGGGTGGAAGGCCGTGGATTTGGTGAGCTTCATGTCCAATAGTGACCAAAGACTTGACCATAATGTGATAAGAAATGGATTGTCCCAATCTGACACAATGGTTTGTGGGATTCCAAAATGTACCCAGAATAGTTCAAAGAAGATCTTGGTAGTGGCCTTTATTGTGATGCTCTTCTTGCAGGCAGCCAGAATCGCCATCTTAGAAAAGTGATCCACAACCACAAAAACACAGTCATTTCCCCGCTTGATGGACAGGACGCCCAACATGTACTCCATGGAGATGGATTCTCTTGGCCTGTTAAGAGTAGGAACATGGGTGTACAAGCCCTGTTTCTTATTGGATGGTTTGGCAACCGCACAGGCATTGCAGGACCTGATATACTTGTTGACCTCCTGTCGAAGTTTTGGCCAATAGAAATGTTGTTGCAACATTTCCACTGTCTTTTCGACATTGAAGTGTCCTGCCACCCGAATGTAGTGGGATTCTCATATCATCTTCACTTGCTTTCTTTATGGAATGCAAATATGGCCCAGAAGGCACAACAACCCATCCTGGAGATGGAAATTAGCAAAAACTACATTTGCGCCCAACATTTGGTAAGTGGTGGAGAAGTCCAGGTATGTCTCATAGATTTGGGGCCATCCAGAGGTCTCATGGACACAAGAGTATATCACCATGGTTAGTGTCGCAAATTGTGGTCTATTTAGGCAATCAGCGACGTGGTTGGAACTTTTTATTTTATACTTGATGTTGAGGTGGAATTGTTGCAAGTACGTGGACCAATTATGATGGAGGTTATTCTGCAATTTTCCTTGTGTCTGCATGCACTACAGTGGCTTATGATCAGTGTGTATGACTGTCTCCTTCCCAAGAATGTAATGTCTCCACTGGCAACAGGCTTGAAAAATGGAGTACATTTCTTTGTCGTAAGTAGGGTACTTACGGACAATATTTGATAGTGTCTCACTATGATAGGCCATGGGGTGGTCGTGATGAGAGAGAAAAAAACCCACAGCATAGTCTAAAGCATATGTCTTAATCTCAAAGGGTTTTTGCAGGTCCGATAGTGAAATTACTCGGGTTGACCACAAGCGCTTCTTCAAATCATTGCTTGTTGTTGGGACCGGCCCCACAAATATTTCACCTTACCACCACCCCTGGTTACTTGGTTGAGGGCCCGTGCAATATGGGAGAATCCCAACATGAACTTGCAGTAGAAATTGGCAAGGTCCAAGAAGCTTCGAAGCTCAGTGAGTGTGGTTAGGGCTGGCCAGTCATGAATGACTTCGATTTTGGATGGATCCACATGTATGCCATGATGATCAATGATGTATCTCAGGTAATGAACCCTATCCATGCCGAAGGAACTTTTTTCCAATTTGAAGTAGAGCTAGTGTTGTCGTAGGGTGTGCATAACCTGTTGAATATGATGCAAGTCTTCTGCCTAAGTCTTGATGTAAATGAGGATATAATCCAAATATACCACTACAAAAGTATGGGTGAATGGTCACAGGATATCGTCCATCGTCCTCATGAAAGTGGATCGAGCATTTTTCAAACCAAAGGGAATGACCAACCATTCAAAAAGACCTTCCTTTGACTTTAAGGTGGTCTTCCATACATCTGTCAGTTCTATCGGGACCTGGTGGTAGACATAATTTGGATCAATCTTACTAAAGTATTTGGCCCCCATGATTTGATCAAGGAGGTCCTTGATTTGGGGAATCAGGTACTGGTTTCTGACTGTCATTTTATTCAGGGATTGATAATCAATGCAGAGTCATCAGGTTCCATCTTTCTTATGTACCAACACGATTGGGATCCCGCAAGGTGATGAGTTGGGATGGATGTTCCCCTTGTGGAGTAGTTCTTGTCTCTACTGCTTGATCTCCTCATTCTCTAACAGAGAGCAGTGGTAGACTAGCCCATTGGGAAGCAGTGCGTCATGGGTCAGATCAATTGGGTTCTTGATTTGATAGTGCAGAGTTACCTCGGTAGGTGAGGAGAAGATATCTAAGTATTCTTCCATGATCTTATCCACTTTCTTCTTTTGTGTGGAGAGGTTGGTCACGGAGACCCTGGATGTGGATGAAATCTTTCACTCATTCTGAGAGTGAATCACAAAGAAGACAAACTTCTCTCTCAGAGAGATGACCTTTCTACATTGCTTGATAGAGATCAAGGAAATAACACTTGGTGGGACTGCCTCGGGTATCCTGTACAATTTCTTGTTCAAAACAATAATAACATTATGAGGCCTAGACTCATATAAAACATGACGTTTCCATACATATGGTTGGCCCAAAATAAGGTCTTGATGTCGTATGAAAGGCGACATTGTTCACTGATGTGGATGTCACTTCCTTGGTAGAGCCATCCAATGGTGTAGGGCTGCAAGTGTGGCGTTGTCGACAGGCTGAGTCGCTTGACAACCTCTAATGAGATGAGGTTCTTCTAGCTAATTATATCAATGATGAAGTGAAGCGAGGTACCCTTCACCCACATATGTGAATGAAAAAGGTGCTCGCCTTCCTCTGGCTCGTTTGGTTCACCGGGCTAGAGCTTGTTGGTAGAAATGGTAGCACTAGGTTCTGCATTTGTGATCCATCTCCCCCTTTATGGTTTTGACTCAAATTCAGAACCCACATATGATTCAGAGGATTTCACCTAAGCCACCAATGACAACTTCGAGTGACAATCAACATTTTTATGCCAGGGGATCTTATGGAAGTCACACGACTTCCTAGTATCTTTCTTTGTCTTTATGGTGTCCTTATTTTATTGCATTCTATACTAGTTGTCCTAAGGCTGTCCTTCTTTTATCTATCCTTTTTTCTATAGGTTGGGCCGCCCTTTCCTAGATTTTGCTGCGAGGGGTTTCTAGGTCCAAATTGTTGTGTATTTTGTTTGATCTTCTGCTCGATTTTGGCGGCATATCGGTAGGCCACGCCCAAGTATGAGATGTCTAGAAACTACATTTCAGCCTGGATGTATCTATGAAGACCACCACAATACTTGAGAACCATATGTCGCTCAAAATATTTGATACCCATCTTGGTGCACAAGGTATGGAATATATTTGTGAACTCGGGCACCGCTTGGTCTCTTTCATTCTGTAATATGGTCCATTTTGTGTAGAGGTCGTCATAACTTCCAACATGGTAGTATTGTTCCTTAATAACATCCCTGAAGGACTCCCAAGTGACTGGGACTGTAAATAATGAGGGTTCCTCTGTTTCCTTTTGCTCACAGAAAGTTTCCCACCAACCTTTGACATGGGGGATGACTTTGAGGAGCGCAAAAGTAATCTTTTCTCTATTTGAGAAGTTATGGACAAAGAAATACCCTTCTAGAATATTCAATCATTTTCCTACCACATCTTCATCTATCTGACCTTCAAATATAGGAATATCGAAGTTGATATTTGTACCTTGAAGGGGGGGCGCCTTTGTTTGAGGAAGATGCATCGCCTGTTGGTAGCCACCGAAGGATTTGTGCAAAACTATCCATTATCTCGTTCCTCTGTTGCGTCAAGTCTTCCTCGAGCAATATTTTAAAGAGATATCATGTCCTGTCGTCTTTATTTTCTTCTTCCATGAGAGGTCATTTTGGTGTGCGAGAGATTTTTTCCTCAAGAGAAACAAGCTCGAGACCCAATTCTTTGTACCTTGACCTCGTTGGGAACATGCATTAAGAACGACAAGGAGTAGACCACTCTGATACCACTGATCTAGAATATATTTTTAGAATGAAATGAATAAAGGTTATTATCAAAATATGCTTAACACAAAATTACAGATATACAATAAAATCGATTTCTATTGAATAAGGAAATAAGTTGAAACTGTAAAATGCAGCAGAACAAGCTTGTTAGAATGGTGGCAACTTATCTTTGAGAAGAGATGTGACGACTGTGGTCATTCACAAGAAGATGACTGCAATTAGTCTCTGAAGGGATTTTTACAATAAACATGAATTTCAAACAGCCTATACATCCAAAAAACCTAACCCCAGGAGATGAAGCACCAAACGTCATATGGGCCTCGTTTGGGTAAGTTAGTACATCAACTTCCTGGGGTCATAAATTTTGCATACATTCTCCATTTTATGTGCATGATATCCCATTGGAAAGGTCTATCCGAGGACTACACATTTTTCTGTTATCTATCAAAGGTCATTTTAATTGTGGTGAGCCCTAAAAAATGATGTTTAGGGCCTCAAAATGGCCCCACAAGTCCATTTTAATTCTTTTCCTAGGGATGGGGCATCAAAATTTCATTTTCCTTAACTATCTCAAATCCTAAATCTAGGATTTCTATGACCTGCTTCTCGTCTAGGGATTTCCAACCTCTTCCTCCATGCTCAAAACCGACCTCAGAACTGACAGATATACCTCTCCCAAGTCTTCCGAGGCGCTAAGTCTCTAGACTGCGCGATCCTTATGCCATGCATCCACAGAACATCAATGGTTCTGATTTACTTCAGGACTCTAAGATTGAATGAATTCCAAATTAATCACAAATGCAAACCTCTAAAGTTCCATCCTTTCGGAGTGTCATATCTCCTGACACACGTCCTCCACTACTAACGGTTACAATGAACTCTGACACTTCGGCCTTCAAGTAGTTATTGTTCCACTTTTCTCTGAAGGGGATATCCTCCGAAGTAACAGATCCCCCACCACGCGTCCCCAAATGATGAACATTTGAGATCCTCTCCGTTAATCCAGGCTTCAGGGATTTTCGAAGCACCAAGATTCAAATCCTCTAGATTTAACAATATACTAACACACATCCCGGTTTATGGATGGTTAATATCTCCTCCGACTCCCTATGACATCAGGGGTCTTAAACCTTTTACGTCTTCTTCCTTTTGGTGTGTTAAACCTATGGAGTATAGGATCTAGTGCCATGTGTCTCTCGGTGCCAACGGCGAGGATGGAATCCGATACTTTGGCCTTTTGGACTCTCTACAAACTATACCCCAATTCCTCCGGCTCCGAGAGTTCCGGTGACTTCACCAACCACTTTGGCTAGGAGGGCTCGTACCAAGGCCTGACACATGTAAGGGACCAGGGGTGACACGTGTCACATTCCAATGGGTCTATAGGGTATGTGATACACATTAATTTGAGTTACATGTGGCACGTCATACTTGGTTCAACATCACCCTGGATGACGTCACTATGCCACGTCACTCCAAACTGGTTGTCCTTCATGCCCCTCGATCTTGCGGCCATGGTAGGTTCATGTAACCCTTGTTTCAGTGACCTCCTCTACTTCACAATAGTATTGAGTTTATAGCATGATTAAACATCCAATTTTATCAGCACAACACGACAATGCACAAGAAAAACAAATCCAACACAACAATGCACAACCAAAAAAAATTCAACACAACAATCCACAACAAAACACTTTTCGTCACAACAACACACATTTTAGCAGGGACTTTTCAACACAACAATGTGCAACAAAAACCTTTTTGGCACAACAATGCACATTTCAGCAGGGACATCGCCACTGTAATGACACCTGTTAAATAGACAAGTCCCCCAAACAAATGAAAAAGTCAAAATATATAAAAAAAATTAGCAAAGTTAATGGGATGGGTCACCATGTGTATTTCTTCTCTTAAAATGTGTGCATGAAGTCCCTGTTTATTGCACATGGAAATTGCTTTTTTTATGGTTGTGTGCCTCTATAATCATAGGTCTGCAGTCCAATAAAAATTGGACTTCACTTTTCTATAAGGAATTATATATTGGGATGCACTCATTACATGTTTGGATGGATGGGAAATATATCAATATCCAAAGTTTTTTTTTTAAATTAAAAGTTTTTGTTATAATAATTAGATAGGTATATTTTAAAAGGAGCAAGTTAAAGAGTAAATAAATTTAATCGTTTTTTTGTTAAAATTCTTTTTCAAATTTAGTAGGAATTTTGTGGGAAAATACAAATCTATTTAATTAATAGGAACTTTGAGCATGGTAATTTTCCCTTAAAAATATTAACCCATTTTAAGAAGATTCATATTTAAAAAAAAAAGTAAATTCATATTTAAAAAAAATAAGTATATCAAGGTAAAACTTTATCGGTCTAAAGAAAAAAAAAAAGTTAAAGTTATCCACATATTTACTCACTTGTATCTTAAAATATTAGATTGAACCCACCAAAATGATTAGGTTAAGTTATGTATTCACTTCATCAATTCTATGCCATAATTATTGCTCATTTATTATGATTAAATCTAATTTCTATTGCATAATGCATATTGTATATTAATCATTTTTCACATCCCTCAACATATAATTATCTTGAAGACATTTCTTTAGGGAGGGTTTTTTCCCAAAACTTAGTTGTCCTTGTAAAACCACCCCAAAAAACAATTTTCCACCTATCCACTCCTACATCTTTTATCGATTTCTTCTACATATTTTTCATCATAGCCATGTTTTGCACCACAATATACGGAACTCTAGGCCTTGTCAAGTTCACAATCTTAATTTTTTATGGCCATGCAAGATGCACAGATCCTAAAAATATGCATGTTGTATATACTTTCCCTCCAATGGGTCCATAAAGTAAATGCACGAGGGAGTGATTGACCATAGGCATGATTATGTATACTACCGCATACCTAATGGAACATGTCCCTATACGGTCAGAATGACTGACTATCTGACTATGTCTTATTTGTCATGTTTTTTTTGCTACATTTCACAACAAAGATTCCAAAGTCTATTGGAGTTAAACAACATTACATAGTTAAATAGGATATAGTTCAGTGTCAGATATTTGAGTCTTGATGGAATATTTTCCCACCATGTAGGAAAAGTGAAATCCATAGTGTTATTTGCAAGAGTTCGAAACATTTAGCAAATTTCCACCAGCACAAAAGTTTCTTTAAAAAAATTTCCTTTACCAGGTTTTTGCTATCAAAATTCTATAGCTCGAAGATAATACAAAGTCTAGAGGCACAAATTTTATTTTGAAGCATTTCCATCTGCTTATTTATGATAAATATCTTTCTTCTTTGGCTGGAGTTTATTATTTGTGCTATCATGGTTAGAGAGAATTATTACATTTGTTTCTCACAAAAAAATCTTGTAGATTATAGAGACAATGATGATGATTCGTTCAATTATTCTTCTGAGTAAATGTGAGGTTACTCTACAAGTCCCCCTTGAACATATTTGGCATGTATTACAAAAGATAAAGGAGAGATCATGCACTGCAAAACGTCGATGGAGGAGGTGATTTAAGCATCTTTCCTTTAATTTTGAATACCATTGAAGTCATTCTAAGGTGGTGCAGGAAGCATAAGCCAGTGGAATAGTAGCAATAACAACGTTTTCATTTTTCAAAAAATACAAAACAATATATGGCTGATCATTTTAGTTTGGAAGAAATGAAGAGAATTTAGGAATGTTTCAAAGAAACAATTAAGTTCATAATAAAATTGATTCAGATAGATTTTGGTGGCCTCCCGCCTATTCCAACTGGCTCATTTTGGCAGTTTTCCAATTTGGCAGTTTTTTCCCTAGTTTTCGGGTCTCTGACTTGCGAGGCTGATTTGAGGCCCTAAACAACATTTTTTAGGGCTCTCCACAATTAGAATGACCTTTGATAGATAGCAAAAAAATGTGTATTCCTCAGATAGAACTTTCCAATGGGCTATCATGCACCTAAAACGGATATCGTATGCAAAAGTTACGACCCCGAGAAGTTGATGTACTAACTTACCCAAACGAAGCCCACATGACTTTTGGCGCTTCATCTCCCAGGGTTAGGTTTTTTGGATGTCTAGGGTTTTTAAAATTCCTATTTATTGTAAAAAGGCCTTCAGATCCTCATTAAAATCATCTTCTTTCGAATGAGCGCAACCATCACATCTCTTCTCATAGTTAAGCCACCACCATTCTAGCAAGCTTCTTCTGAGGAGAGATGTGATGGCTCCCCTCATTCGCAAGAAGATGATTACAATGAGGCTCTGAAGGAATTTTTACAATAAACAGGTAATTTAAAAACCCTAGACATCAAAAAAACCTAACCCTAGGAGATGAAGCGCCAAAATTCATGTGGGCCCCGTTTGGGTAAGTTAGTACATCAAATTCCTGGGGTCGTAACTTTTGCAAACGATCTTTGTTTTAAGCGCACGATATCCCGTTGGAAAGGTCTATCTGAGGACTACACATTTTTCTTCTATCTATAAAAGTTCATTCTAAATGTTTCGAGCCCTAAAAAATGTTGTTTAGGGCCTCAAAATAGCCCCGCAAATCAAGGACCCAAAAACTAGGAAAAAAACTACCAAACTAGAAAATTGTGCCTCTCTTTGAGGAAGATGCATTGCCTATATGTAGCTGCCAAAGTATTTGTGCAAAACTATCCATTATCTCGTTCATGTATTGTGTGAGGTCTTCCTCTAGCAACATTTTAAAGGGATCTCATGTCCTGTCATATTTCTTTTCTTTTGCCATGAGAGGTCGTTTTGGTGTGCGAGAGATTTTGTCCTCAAAAGAAACAAGCTCGAGAGCTAATTCTTTGTACCTCGACCTTGTTGGGGATGAACATGCATTAAGAACGACAAGGATTAGACCACTCTGATACCACTGATCCAGGATATATTTGCAGAATAAAATGAATAAAGGTTTATCAAAAGATGCTTAACACAAAATAACAGATATATAGTAAAATTGGTTTCTATTCAATAAGGAAATAAGCTGAAATTGTAAAATGCAGTGGAAACAAGCTTGCTAGAATGGTGGCAACTTATCTTTTTGAAGAGATGTGACGACTACGCTCATTCGCAAGAAGATGATTATAATTAGGCTCTGAAGGCCTTTTTACAATAAACATAAATTTCAAAAACCCTATACATCCAAAAACCCTAACCCCAGGAGATGAAGCATCAAAAGTCATGTGGGCCCTATTTGGGTAAGTTAGTACATCAACATCCATGGGTCATAACTTTTGCATATGATCTTTTTTTTAGGTTCACGATAGCCCATTGGAAAGGTCTATCCGAGGACTACACATTTTTCTATTATATATCAAAGGTCATTCTAATTGTGGTGAGCCCTAAACAACGATGTTTAGGGCCTCAAAACGGCCCCGCAAGTTAGGGACTCGAAAACTAGGGAAAAAACTGCCAAAATTAGCCATTTGGAATAGGTGGGAGGCTGTCGACATCCATATGGATCATTTATAGGGTATGCTCTTTCCTTTATTGATATACAAGTTAGGGCGAGCTACTCTTGGATTCTTGTGCATGCTAGTGAAAACTATTGGAAAATATAAAAAAAATCGTTCACCAAATGGGAAATTGGTTATTTTGTATTCAAAGGGTTCTACATGTATAGGGTTTAATGGGGGATTTTTCAAAGAAGTATATTATCTGTCTCTTCTCGGGTCTGAGAATGATGTCGCCACAAAATTGATTCTCAATGCAATGATACCATGAGATCGACAAAATCTTGCAAGGGAAGCCAATTATATGTAGTCAGCCCTAGGGATAAAGTTTATTAGACTTAAATGAAGGTGGGGCATACCAAGTCTTTTAGATCTTTTCAAACAAAGCATCTAACCATGGATGGGTGAGTTTTTATTTTATTTATTGTGCTACATTTTGGAAAAAAAAAATCTCACCCTTTTCTAAATCACAATTGAACTTTTGTAGATTGTTGTTTATTTGTTTCAAATATGGGACGATGATTTCTAGAACATGTGTCATGGTTGTTATTATTCTACATTTGCATTCTAATTATATATCACATTGCATCTACAATACTTATTTTTCTGGAAATTGCTTTACTTATGCTATTATTTCTCTAGAGTGCTCGTGTTGTACTTACATTGGAAAGGTTGAAAGATCAAGTTTAACCTTCACATCAATATCACATGTCACATTAGTAACAGGTTGTGAATCTCGTCCTCCTTCTCATTTGAACACTATGCAAAAATGAGGTACAATTCATACATAACACCCAAAAAGAGAGGAGATTCATGCTTTAGACACTGTCAATTTGACACATTTTAACTCTTCTCAAATCAATAAACTTCTTCCAATAATCATTTACATGACTATGTACTCCTTATGTGAATAAATACATCATGAATTCCTCTTAATTTTAAAATCATTTTGATGATGTCCATTTACAATTTATTATTATGCTATATGTTACTAATGCAATAAAATATGTTTATCCTAACACCATCCCATAATGTTATAGATATTCTAAAAATACAAATATTTACATAAATTATAAATGGTATCTTTTATTCTTTAGCATAACCCATTCTAGGTTTTTTTCTAATTATAATATTGTAATTTGTAAGATTCCTCACAAGTATAAAATCACAAGCAAACCGATTAGAAGCAGGGCACTATAACATATTGCGATTAACTCAAAAGATACAACACTCATGAAGTGGCCTTCGTCTTCGTATAGACTTTCCTAAATTTCAAAATTGACAACAACGCCATGTGTGATAAATTGTGAAGCAAAGAGAAATGCAGAGAGAAAAGAATAGAACATAAAACAATATATTCAAATGTATTGAGAAAAGTACAATTACGAAGTTGTGAAGAGATCCCAATGTAATGGGAAATGGTTGAGCTAAATATGCTCAAGCAAGACAAAAATAGAAAGTACAACTGTCCAGTACAGTTGGCAGTGTACAATCAGACTGTTGAGGTTACATTATATTTAACACTCCCTCTTAAACTGAACAGTTACAATCATCAGCACTGACTATGCCTAAGTGTTGTCTCTGAAAATCAAAAACTAACTTTCCTAGTGGCTTTGTGAAGATATCAGCAAGCTGATCTCTAGAACCACAAAATTGTAGTGCAATATCCCCATTATTGACTAGCTCGCATATGAAATGAAACCGAGTGTCAATGTCTTTACTTTTCTTGTGAAACACATGGTTCGTAGATAATGCAATTGTTGATGTATTGTCACAGAAAATAGGAGTTGGATCCTTTTCTGTATGTGGCATATCTCTCAATAATCTTCTCAGCCATACAGCTTGACATGACGCTGAGGTAGCAGCGACATACTCTGCCTCTACAGAAGATATTGAAACAATGGGCTGCTTCTTTGATGCCCATGAGATAAGGTTCGTGCCTAGTTGAAAAACATGTCCAGATGTGCTCTTTCTGTCATCTAGACTGCCTGCAAAATCACTATCTGTGTAACCAGAAAGTTGATTACAATCAGATTTAGTGTACCATAAGCCAAAATGTAGTGTTCCTACTACATATCTCAAAATTCGTTTTGCCATTTTCCAGTGTGAATCCTTGGGTGATTCCATGAATCTGGAAACAAGGCTAGCTGCATACATGATGTCAGGCCTAGTTGTTGTAAGATACAACAAACTGCCTACTAAACTTTTGTATAAAGTAGAATCCACTGTGGGACCTTCATCATTCTTGCTTAATTTTGTGACTAATGGTATGGGGGTTTCCGCTGGATTGCATCCTTCCATGCAAAACCTTTTGAGGATGTCTGCTGCATACTTTTGCTGACAGACAAAAATGCCTTTGGCTGACTGATGAACCTCAATCCCTAAAAAGTATTTCATGATGCTAAGATCTGTCATCTCAAACTCAGATTGCATGGCATGTTTGAAATCTGTTAACTCTAGATTTCCTGTGTAGATCATGCCATCAACATATAAACATACAATTAGTATTTTACCGTGCTGATTTGTTTTGGTATAAAGTGTTGGCTCATTTTGACTTCTGCTGAAACCACTTTTGATCAAATAAGTGTCAATTCTGCTGTACCAAGCTCTTGGAGCTTGTTTTAAGCCATACAAGGCTTTCTTCAACTGATACATTTTGGTTGGGTGCTCTTGGACTTCAAATCCAGGTGGTTGATCGACGTAAACTTCTTCTTCTAAAAAACCATTTAGGAATGTTGACTTGACATCCATTTGGTAAACTTGCCATTTCTGTTGTGCGGCTATGGCCAATAGAGTTCTGATAGTGTCTAACCTTGCTACTGGAGTAAAAGTTTCACCATAATCAGTACCTGGTTGTTGTGAGAATCCTTTGGCAACAAGTCTTGCCTTGTGCTTTTCAATCTGTCCTTTTTCATTGAGTTTAGTTTTGTAAATCCACTTGACACCAATACTCTTTTTGTGAGTTGGCAGATCAACAAGATCCCATGTCTTGTTCTTCTCAATGGAGTCAATTTCTTGGTTCATGGCTTGAACCCAATGTGGCTCCTTAGCTGCTTCCTTAAAGGATGTAGGTTGAC
>ML777912.1:3026706-3039202 GCA_009831015.1 Picea engelmannii
TATATTATTTAAGAAGCATAATTTTAAACCAGTGATAAATTTATATAACTTAAACCACTAATAAATTTATATAACTAATAAGTTGTACATTGCTCATGTAAGAGTCCATATTTTTTTAAAATGAATATAGATTCTCAAATATATTGAGATATTGACATTTCAGAAAGAAAAAAATATTAATTAAGAGGCATCATTTTAAACCAGTAATAAATTTATATTACTAATAAGTTGTACATTGCCCATGTAAGAGTCTTGTTACTAATTTTTTCCATATACTTAGCAAATATACAAAGTGAAAAAATAAAAAAAATAAAATAAAATTTGAAATTCTTAAAAGATTTATTTAGAAAATTATATATATATATATATATATATATATATATATATATATATATATATATATATATATATTTAATAAAATAATAATATAGAAAATTTAAATATAAGATAAAACTAATTAAAATATATCATATTTAATGATTTTCAATTTTTTTTTGAATGTTTTTATATGCCTTTTAAAATTAAAGTATAAAAAGTGAGAAATTAAAAAAATTAAATTAAATTTGAAATTCTTAAAATATTTATTTAGAAAGTTATATATATATATATATATATATATATATATATATATATATATATAGAAAATTTAAATATAAGATAAAAACTAATTAAAATATATCATATTTAATGGTTTTTCAATTTTTTAAAGATTTTTATGTGCTTTTTAAAATTAAAGGTTTAATTTAGTCATGTAATTTTACTCTGTGATTTTTATGAAAATTGCAATTTTACTCATTTATAATAAACGTGAATTGGAAGTTTATAGAGTTTGTTATTGAATTCAAAATATTAAAATTATAATCTAAATAATCAAATAGTTGAGTGTCAATTTTTTTATTTGCCATTTTTACTGGGCTGGCACACGGAATAATACTTCACGGGCATGATAAATGAGGAATAAAAGGGTTTGGTACTTATGATTTTTTGGAACAAATATATCATAAAGATACAAATACAAAGAATAACTAACTAAACTCTTGTCTAGTAATGCAATTACCAAGAAAGATTAGGTTTTACTGGTTTATAAATTCAAATGTGTATAGTTTTAAATTTGGTGGATTTTTTTTAATACTTTATTAGTTATATACAATTATTCTTAAATTTTTATTGAATTTATTAGATCAAACACTATTAACTAATTATTGAATTTATTAAATCAAACATTATCAAGTTAAGTGGTACATAAAAATTAATTATTTTAGTTATTTTATTTTTGTTTTGTTTAAGGGTGTTTGTACAATGATGATGGTGATGCTATGTTGGTTTTTAAAAAAGACAACTTCATTTCACTTTTATTAATAAAATGCTTATATTATTTTAAAAAGTGAGTGTCTAATATTTAGATAACTTCAAGTCTTCCATGTAAGTATATCATCAATATTCACATGGTTTTTAAAAGTAAACACTTTTAGTAAAACCTGGGCATTGTTTCGAACATATTTTTTAGGGTTTATTTTTTAAGTAAAGAACAGTGCCAAGAAATCTTATGAAGGAAAATATCCTCTTCATTTTAGGCTAATTGAAATATTCGAGTATCTAAAGGGGTAACCCTTAAAGGTGTTAATTTTAATATTTACAAGTTTATTCAAATAAATTGAAATTTTTTTAGTGTTTTGAAATACAAGACTTGAAATAACTTGTTGATAAAATTAAAAGGGTTAAGTTTAGAAGGTAATCAATTCAAACATGCATTCACATTTATAAAGGGAACTTTGTAGGATTTAACTAAATTCAAAAATGATAAAAAATAAAATAAAATAAATATGATACAATTACAAACACAATTTCCAAAAAAGATATTTGTTCTGGGGATGTATGATTTATATGCTTTATATAAAAATTGGTCTTTAAATGCTTTATATAAAAATTGATTAATAGATAAATGTGATGGAATTGAACAATTTTAGAAGTCTTGTTGTTGTATTGAAAGATTTGAATGATTACAAAGATAATTCTTTTCAAAATAAATTTTAAAAATATTTCTTATTTTAATGAATAATTTTTTTTAAAGGAAATAATTCTTTTATATATATGTTGATTAGATAGGGAATAAATCCTCCAATAAAACAAAAACATGCATGACTTAGAATATTTTCTAAAGATAAGGTGTCCAAGTCAACTACTAAAGCAAGTTTTCTTTTTTTCCCTTGTGTGGAAAGTATACCCACTTCCTTCTATCATTGTTAGTTATTTATTTTCCCAATTTTTTTCATAAAAAATTCAATTTTAGACAACAATAGGAAAGTGGAAGCACAAATATTTTGGAAAACCATTATTCCTCTTATCTTTGTTCTTTAAATGGCTCGGATACATTTTACCATCACTATGTGTTCTTCTTCTTCTATTTAGGTGTCAATGTTGACATGGATGTTAATACTGATGTGGATGCTAACAATGGAAGCTTATTTATTTAGCAATATGATTTTAATCATTCCCTTTTGGTATCTTGAAATGGATCATTTTTTTAACAATAATATCCAATTATGTAAATAAATCATTTAATACTAGAGGCAGATTTTGTTGTAGATGAGTGGTAGTGTAAACTAACCTTAAGCCTCTGAATAACTTTTCAAAAATGACTATGTCAAGTTGATTGGACCACTGATATCATTGAACTATTCAAGGTTTCTTTTTTCATTATCAACAAATTATTCATATCTTTCAACATTATAAAACCACCTTTTCTGAATTGGATGGAGATGGAAGTCCATGTTCAAATGCTTGTGAAAATTTACATCTCAACTCTTCACCAAATTGAAGAACAACATTACACTTATTTTAAGCTATCAAAGTTAAATTTTGTTTGGCTTCGATTGTTCTTGTCTGCATAATAAATGCAGTTCTATCTTTGATGTCTAGAACTTTCAAATCAGTTTGAGTTCTATTGTTCAAGAATTTTATGACTCATCAACAATATGAACCTTATTTATAAGGCTTTTCCATGCTTTTGAAACTTCAAGTCTTACTTTTCTTTCAAGGCTTTCTATTTCTTAAAGCATATTAAAATTGATTATAAGTTTTTGGAAAATCAATTTGATTTGATCCCAAATAAAATGATTTGCTCCAATCAAATATTTCTTTTAGAAATCGTCTTCTCAAATTTCTTATGTTGTTTCTCAAATTATTTAATCTTTTGATTTTCTTCAAATATAATCTTATCATGTTTAGCTAACTTGCATGATAACCTTCCATTAATGAATTTCTCTTATCAATGTGTTCTTTTAACTCTACGATCTCTTAAGATTTGTAGTGAATGCTAGTTCCAGTCACTCCTAATTCCTTTTGTACTAATGCCAATTGTGATTTGAGTTTTTCAATATGCTCTTATTCTAATCCTTATTTGATTTTTCCAACATTAGAGAGTGCAACTTCAAGGACTTAGCTTGCTGATAGAGAAACTTATTTCTCTTCATTGACTATGTTAATAATTAATTTGTCCCAATTTATGATTTTATGTTAATAGTAGTTTCACTTGAATTTTTAAATAACCTTTTTCTTTCTCTAACTTAACTATCTCATTCGTTTGAACATAATCAATTATTGGCATATTAAATCTTCCTTTCATAAACTAAATTTCTTTCTCTTTTTATTTTACTAGAGATGAAATCCCATTTTATATCTTAGATCTTGTCCTAGAGAAATCAACTTTCTCTCTACATAAATAATTATTATTTAAATAGGTTTATTTATACTTATCTCAATCTTCCATTGATTTTCTAGTTTGTTCAACCGCATCATTAAATTTTTGGTGGCATTTGGTCTAAATCAACAATCCCTCTAGTAGACTCATATTCATGAGACCTTATTTCCTTTTCAATCTTATATTCTTTAGGCTACAAAATTTTCTTATGCAAAGTACTTTTCTCATAATGAAGTGTTGATAACAGCCTAAGAGGTGTAGGTCCTTCATGGTTGATTTGTGAAAATAAATTCTCTTTAGTTTTCTTATTCATATTATTATTTAAACCCATCTCTATAAATATATATATTTTTTTCTTATGATGAAACTTCTCTTCCTAAAATCACTTTTCCCATGATTTCATGTGTGGGGTCACTCAATGATGCAACTTGGGTAATTGAAACTACTATTTTTTCAAGAAAGGATTTTTTCATATGCTTCATCTTACTATATTATTCTTCAGATTCAAAATTTTAATCTAATATCATCTTCTTGGTTAAACTTTCAAGAACAACCTCTCCCATTGGATCATCCTTTTCTCATATCTTTTTCTAAAGCTATGATTTTTGTAGAGTTTCCATTACAATTCCATATATTTATTAGGTCGAACAACTTCAATTGTAATGTACGAGGTTGATCCAAGACTTCATTTGATTATATCTTTCTTTACACTTTCCATTTCTGTTGAAATTTGACTATGTGCTTGCAAAATTTATCAAACCTCACTCCATGATTCTTTTTTTCCTATTCTTTCTATTTCTGCATATGCTTGATGAATATATGGTACATATCTAGACCTAATTCTCATGTTATAAATAAAATGGCATGGATCATATTGCCAAAACTTTTCCTCTTCAAAATGAAAATATTTCATCATTTTTTCAACTCCATTAAATGGTGCCCTAGTTTTCACTATGAAAGAGAAAACCTCTTATGGCAACATAAAAAGATCTTTTTTATTTCATGAGGTATAATATATATGATATAAATTTAACCTTTTTTTAATGTGGTCTAAGGAAAAAAACTCTAGGATTCAGGAAAACTAGAAGCTTGTATGGTTTTAACTATGTAGCATAGATTCTTAAAATTGTATGGTCTTCAAAGATGTGGCAATCTCCATACTTCAATTTTGGAATGATTTTAAGAAATCTTTTGCATTGAGGATACATTCTAGGAGGATTCTAATTGTGTATCAAGTTATAGGCCGTGTATATAAATTTATCTATATATGTTTTCAAACCATCCTTTTGGCCACAACCACCACTACTTGAGTCCATTGAAAAACTAACATTGATTTTCTCTATTGATCAAGTATATTTAATTAAAAATATTGAAAATAGGTTGATTGGTAGTATAACATGAGATATATTAGATATGAGTAATATCTGAAACATTTTAACGATTTAAATTGAACCAGTTTCTTATGGATGTTGTTAGATAAAAATTTGGAAAAATTGAACTTCATTGACTCAATGATTTTAAGGATAAAATCATCGACTAAAAAATCATTGTCATATTGTTGTGTCCCTTTCGTCACCTGAATGAGCAAAAGAGGGGCACTTGCAAGTCTAGTTGGTTCTACTAGAAAGGACAGGGGTTAGTGTATGAATCAAACAATTCAATCACATGAAATAAACAAACAACTAAGCTAACAACAACTAAAGAAATAAAACTAAAATGCATGAGAGAATTAGAACCAAAACTAATCAAACAAATGACCAATAATCATGCCACCAATGAAGAAGTATATTAGTGGGCAAACACCGTAGAGAAAGGGGGACTTGTGGATCCCCTCTTCCTCCTTGGGAGGGTTCTTGAGTCCCCTATGTGAGATCTCTTCTTACAAATGGTAAACTAGAAAGAAAATGGTGAAGAAATCCAAGATTATTCCCTCAAGAGGTGAGGTGAATAGCTTAATGAGATGATGCTAATATGATACAAGAAGAAAAGAGGTTTCTTGTAGGAGAATAGAGGCAACATAGAAATACAATGAGATTCTTAAATTCTAAGTGCACCCATGGCATCCTTTTATAGCTTCCCTTTGAGGTAATATACAACCAGTATTTAGTGTGAACAAGGGGCCCTTTAGGGCACCCTTAGGTCTTTGACCAAACCCTCACTCAGATTCAGCTCGGATTTGAGGGTCAAATCAAGTTGGGAGCTGGTCCAAAAGTGGGTGGGGGGGCGACAAGAACCATAAATGCATCGTTCATAGATGTGCATGGATTTTCTCGTACACATTCATGCATATGGCACATTGTGTTCTCTATGGGATTATTTGGCCCGCACACGCTTCTTTTAGTGGTTTAGCGCATGCCAATTTTTGACTAGTTGTATAGTTTTTGCCTCTTGGAAAATTCTTTCTTGGGGATGCAGGTGCATTAATAGGTGTTTGGAGATGTTGTATTCCTGTAACCATTTGCGGACAAAATTTCAATGATAATATATGCCTCCTGATGTGTGAGTTTAGGAGCATATGTATAGTCAGAATACATCAATGTTTATTCTACTGAGAGTACCATTGTAAGAAGCAATGATGATAGGAATGGCAAAAGCGACCTGTCAGAGGGAGAGGGGAAACTATGGGACCCAAACCTTTCTCTAGGGAGATAAATAAAAGTTGTATACAAATGAGGCGAGCATGCTCCATGCTCATGCCATGTAACTCAAAAATATATGACAGTAATTGAAGTTGTATGTTGATGTGGATAACTGCAGCACCCTTCGGGGCAGTTTGATAATGGCAGATGACAATTCTAATGGTGAACATACTCTGAAAAGAGTCAATGACGCCTGTAAGAAGTGTCGATGACTCGTAGGTATTGATGGCCTAGAGAATTCAGAGGTCTTCGACTAGTAAAAAACAACTGCAATAGTCGCATAGTAAGACCCACCATAACATGAGAGTGTGTTGAAGTCAAATGTTAAGGGCGTCAATGAAAACAGAGAGCAATGATGGTTCTCTCTGTGTCATTCGAGACTCCTTATTGTAAAGGTAATGAGAGTCAAGATATTGTCTCCCTTATGGAAACCATGTTGATGTCGACGGAAAGGGAGACATGACTCCAAGAAGTAAAATAGCTTCATGAAATCCACTGGATAAGATCAAGAACTAATAAGGAACATGGACAAAGTTAACATGTGGTGAGACTCAAGACTTCCCTTGGTTGGGGATATATGTGAAGGATGAGTGGCATCAGCTGTGAAACTGGATCTAGTGTCAGGGGGACAACTAGAAGTAGGTTAAATTGTGCCAGAGGCGTGACAAAGTGGACAGACTCAGAGACCACAGGTACATGGACTGCGGGATACTCGGGGTTTGTGGCCGATGTCAATAGGAGTATAAGGTGATGAATGCCCCAACCAAGGGCGACATGGGTTTCTTTGCCAGAAAAAGAAGGTCATCGAGGGCGACAACAAAAAGATATGTAAATGCTGGAAACAAAGGTTTTTTAAGAATTTACTAAATGAATAAAGAATAATTTGGGATGAGTGTACAGATACAGAAACGGGTGCCCTAGTGCAAGATGGCTTGGCTTGTGAGGGCAAAAGTGTTGTGGAGAACAGGTGGAGGATGGGGGCCCCATGGGTGGGTTTCTGTATGAGGTAAGTGAATGGGTGGCAATATGTAGATGGGAAAACTGATTTTGGATTAAATGGAGGGCTAATGATACTGCAGAGGTGTAGTTAATATAGAACTGTGATAAAATAAGCTAGGAGTCCTTTTGGGAAAGCTAGAAAAATGAGGAGAAGGAGTATGTGGTTGATTATCGTAAATGTGTAAGACTATTAGGACTCCCATCCCTAAGTGGTGAAAGCAACATGAGTGTTGAAGTGTCAAAGGGGACTATGAATGGGACAACTCATGTGGGAGAGAGTGCTACTGGGTGATAGTACCAAATTGCAACAGAGGTGATAGTACTGCAGAGCCGTATGTGAGGATCCTAAAGGCGAATGTCGAAGGGTGTTACTGGGAGATGCAATTGGTATTCAGAGGGAATGACTACATGCCAGTGTCGATCATACACCTGAAGGGGTTGTTGTTGATTTGTGATGAGCAAGTACCTACACACATTAAAACGGAATACTCGACATGAACAATATATGAAGATAAAGAATGTATAACAATTATTTGATAACTTTGAACATGAGCGCATCGTACCTGAACATGATGTGAGAAAAATGCGTCCCCAGGGCCTGGTATGGATGGTGACCTAGGGAATGTGACTGTGTAGGTGGCGGGATCCTAATCCCGTGGCTAAAGATGGATCGAAAAACAAATCCTTTGGGATCCTGTAACTAAGCGTGGAATTTTGGCAAAAGGGATGATATATAGTTGTGGGGCCCACAATGCCACCTCATTTGTACCTATGACCATCATCCCCTAGTTGAACGAGAACTCCTGCTACTTAGACAGTTGAGGACGATAAGTAGAGGAGTTAATCGCGGTCATAGTCGGGAGGACTAATCAAAGGGGCATTGGGGAGTGCTTCTTTTAAATCATCAAAAGCGATTTGAGCATGTTTGTCCCATCAGAATGGGATATCATGATGCAGTAAGCGAAGGAATCCATGTGCGTGAGTGGCGTAATATGGGACAAAGCGTCATAAAAAGTTTGCTTTGCCTTGTAGGCTTTGCAGTTGGCATAAATTCCTAGGTGGTGGAATTTTGGTGATAGCTTGGACCTTGAGGGGGTCCATAGTGATGTCGTGTTGGGAAATGATGAACCCAAGGAGGCATTCAGCAATGACGCAAAAGACACACTTGAGGAGATTCAAGCGAATATTGTACTAGAAGCATTGTTGAAAGACAACTCGTAAGTCATCTATATGTTGAGTTCGTTTCTCGGATCGAGCAGTGAGGTCATCCAAGTAAGCGAGGATGATGTGAGCAAGATCATGGAAAACATAAGTCATGGCCCATTGGAATGTAGCACCTACGTTCTTGAGTCCAAAGGCATGACACGATAGGAAAAAGTACCCCATGGGGTGGTAAATGTAGTTTTATATTGATCTGCTGGGTGAATTTGGATTTGATTATAGCCAGAGAAACCATCCATGAAGGACAAAGCCTTGTGGCCTTCATAATCATCGATAATTTGGTCGATGAAAGGGGTAGGGAAGTTGTCTTTGGGACAAGCATGATTGAGATCATGAAATTCAATACAAATGCGAATAGTGCCCTATTTTTGTTAATGGGGACGGGATTGGAGACCCGTGACGTGTATGCGATGGGGTATATGAACCCTGCAGTGCATAGTTTGTCAATTCTGGTTTTGATAGCCGCTGCTTTGGATGGGTGCAGGGGGCATTACTTTTGACGTACAGGGGTGACATCTAGCCATGTGTCGATGCAATGTTCAACTATATAAGGATCGAGGTCAGGCATCTCTGTGTATGACCAAGAAAAAATATCCCGATATTCCTGAAAAAGAGATTTGTAAGTTGTGAGTTCTTCAAGGGATCATGTGGCACCAATGGTGACTTCCTCTATGATTCATGGTTTGATGGAAATGTCAATTTTGACAGTTGGGGAAATATTGGCCATGTTGCCTTCTTCAAAAGGATCGGGGGCAGGGATAGGGTTGTTGAACCAATATATATGCCATGATGGAATAAAATCCTTGGTCTCGATTGCACATATGGAGCTTTGGCTAGGACGGTCAAAGGATTCATGTGAGAGAAAAAGGGCTCTGTGATGGAGCGTATTCCATGGGTAATCGAGGGTCGTTAGTTCCTCTAGGATATCTTCGTTGCAGTGGAAAAGGTGAAAATATAGGGGATCTGGGGAAGTAACGTTGGTGACTGTTACTGTGTGTTTGTCTTCAAGTGGTGAAGATGTAGAGGGGGTATCGCAATGATGGTGTGATGGTGTGCTTGACATAAACCATATGTTCATACATTGTGGGTTGTGAACTATGGGCGGGGGTAATATTTCCTGCGGGAAATGAACCAGAGAGTTGGGAGGATTTGGGGGAAAATCCTCAGATAGTCTATTTATGAACCATGGAGGGGTGGGAAGTGACTCAGGTTCAAGGGAGGTGATAGGAATAGTAGCTGGATAAGGAATAGGGGGAATCACTTGCATCACAAGAAGTGAGGTGTTTGGAGGATTGTGAATAAGGGTCATTTGACGATGCCTATATTCAATGATCGTAGGACACTGGTATGTGAAATTATCAAGTGATTCACAAAGAGATCAAGGGAACCTCATCCATTCATTCAATGAGGTCATGACGTAATGGATGTCGGTGATGTGAGTACTCAATGATGAGGGTGGAGAGGAGTCTTGCTGAAAGCTTTGGCGTATTGTCGTTAGCATTTTTCAAAACTGATGTAGCAGAGGGAAATGGTGAGTGTAGTGGCCATACTATGAAAATATGGCACATGTGAATTTGGTTCGCAGCCCTTTACTGCCTATATTAGGGGACACGGTGGTAGTACTAGGTGTGCTTGGGGAAGAGAGGAGTGATGTGGTTGCTCGATGGAGTTGGATCAAGTTGCATAACTCGGGGAGAGAGGGGCATCTATTTGTGGGGTGTCCCTCTCTCTCACAGAGCATACAAGGAGGTTGAACTCAGGGAGGAAGTGGAGAGGTGGGCTCTCTCTTCTTTCGCCTGCCCCCAACTATCACACTGGTGCTGGCAAGTGGGGGTGAGGGCGGTGTGGTTGGAGTTAGTACTTTAATCTGCATCTTGATTCCCTTTGTTTGGGGAGGGAGGGATGGTTGAGGAACCATCGCAGGTGGGTAGAGATACCATACCAGAATGTCAAACACTATGTTGGGAAGGTTAAGCGTTGCGGCTACCTAGAAAGCTTGTACTCTCGGTGGGGGGTATAAAAAGGGAATTTGAGTAATGGCCTAGGGGATTGTCTCCCAAACTGGGATTTGATTCTAGGGGAGAGTGAAATCGAGGATAAGTGGTGTTGTAGGGTTCTCAGGGGGTTCCTGAGGTAGGAGTTCTTCCACTAGTGGGACGTTAGGGAGTGGAGAAGCCTCTATGGGAGGAATGGTATCTCTATTACCTGTGTCATTGGAATATATGACACACACTTGTGCTGATGGGTGTATGAGCGGTGGTGCTCCATCGTATGCCCCCGACAAAGATAGGTTCTTGAAAATTCTAGGGGCCATATCCATGAGTGAATATGCGTCGGAACTAGTGTGGACAAAAGGTAAGATGTTATAGATGTTTGAGGAGTAGTTAGGCTCATAATGTGAAACTTTGTCGACGATGATGATCTTCCCATTGTGGGGGAACATCATCGTTTGAAACACAGAAGAGGCCACAACTTTCATAGCGTACATGTAGCTATGTCCAAACAAGATGTTGTAATCGAGTGGGGCATCGATAACCTCAATTTCGATAAGGATGTTTTTCCCCCCCAGTTCAATGGGGACATTTTGAAATATCCGTTTAGGAGATGATGGTCGTCTGTCATAGGCTCTCAAAGTGATGGTAGATGGGATTACCTCAGGGGAGCCAAGTTTATTCCATAAAAGTTTGGACATGATGCATGTGGATGCACCTTCATAAATGATACATCAATGAGTCGTTATGTTCTTAATTTTAACTGGTATCTGGAAAGCTACCAAAGCGGGGAGGCGAGGTTCCCCACAATCTAGATCGAATGTGATGAGTCTAGTATCAGCTGGTTCAACTGCCCCCAAGGCAGAAGGAAAGGATTTTCGTTGAGTGGGGAAGGTTTGGAGGACCTCCAAGACTGACATGGTTGTAGGAGACTGCACCAAGTCATCGACTAGACTGTAATTGTTTTCTACCCTAGCCTGGTGGTTGTTGACATTCCGTTGTAATGGGATGTGAGGAATGTGAATGGGGGGTTCAGTGTTAGGGTGTGGAATCATCAGCGGTTGTTTGGTTGTAGATGGAGCTACTTCCAAAATGGTGGGATTAGATTCAGGGGGTGTGTTGTATTGACGATTGTGCATTTGTAGAAGGATTTCTTCTTCACTAGTGAGGAGGATATTGCGATTCATTAGATTTCTAGGGTTTTGATATTGTCCCATCTGTGGTGGGGCATGATGCATCTCCTGTTGGGTATTCATCACCCCTTGGTGGGGAATAGGATTTTGCAACATTGTCGAGGGTGGTTGTTGCAAATATTGTTGTGGGGCAGGCGACACTGGAGGATGTGGTGCATTCATGGAATCTTTCATCCATTTGAAGTCAACAATTTGGGGGAACTGGTGAGTATAATGACCATGCTCACCACACAGAGCAAAAGGAAAGTTCGTCTGGAAGTTGTTTTTGTTGTTCCTCCCTTGGAATTTGTTGTTATTTCCCCCTTGGGGGTTCTGGTTTATTTGGTTTTGGTTTCCCCCAGCAGGTTGGTTTTGTTAGGGGTTATTTCCCCCTAGTCCTTGGTTATTGTTGTTTCAGCTTTTTCCTTTCTTTTTGGCATTATTCGGCTGATGGGATGGATTTTCCGTATTCAGTTGTTGAAAATTTTGAAATTGTCGAATGGGAGAGGGTTGAACAAAGTTAACCCTAGCATGTGGTTGTCCTTGTGGAGGAGCAATGGGTTGTGGAGGACCAGGAAATGGAAAATACAGATTATTTTTTGGCAATGATCCATAGGGTATATAGGAAGGCGTAACACTTTCACTAGTGCTCAGGGTGTAAGATGAGGTAGAGGGGTTACCAGAATTTGGTTGAATAGTCGAGCGCATCATGGGTGTCAGTGAGGGTACACTCATGGGTGGAGGGAGGACAACTGGGTATGGTTGTTGATAAGG
>ML777912.1:3052907-3071261 GCA_009831015.1 Picea engelmannii
TCTAATCCGGACTTAACTTCTTTTCTCCCTTCCTTTCCTCCAACTTTTATTATTCTTTCTTCGATTCATTTGGACACTCCCTCCCTTCATCTCCTTGAAAAGGGATTCAATTTTTCCATAGTACCCCATTACATTCCCTATGAGGAAATTATGTGCTTCGTTGAATCTATAACCCATAACCTCCCCACCCACTAAGCAAGAGAAGTCAGACAAGAATGAGGTAGGATTCTAAGTCATGCCAAACTTCCAAAACCTAACCTTTCAAAAGAAGAACTCAAATCCATAAGCAACCCGAATAACAACACAAATATTATTATTTTAGAATCTGATAAAGGAAACACCATTGTAATTATGAATACTATTGACTATGAATCTAAAATGTATGACCTTCTCTCTTCCTCCTCATATAAGCCCTTCTTCGGAAACCCGATTTCTTCCATTACTAACCTCTTCACTAAAGTTATTACTTCCTCTTCTCGACCCTTCAACTAAAAAATACATCCTTCCTCACCAACCCCTTACCCCTAGAATCTACGGGAAACCCAAAATCCACAAAACCAACATCCCATTTAGATCCATAATAAACGCTATGGTGCCCCCACCTATGTCCTAGAGCGCTTTCTCCTTGATAAGCTAGGAGCTTTCACTAGAAAAAAACCCTCCTTTATCAAAGACTCCTCCGACTTTATTCAAAAAACTAAGGGCTTATACCTTGAGGAACATGACATTATGGTAAGCTTCGATGTGGTTTCCCTTTTCACCCAAATCCCAGCTCCACAAGATCTAGATCTTATTTCAAAACGGGTTGACCCCAAAATACTTAATCTTATCAAAATCTGCCTCACCTCAACATTTTTCACCTTTAAAGGAACCTACTACAAACAAACTGAGGGCACAACCATGGGATCATCATTATCCCCAATGTTTGCCAACATCTTTATGGAACATTTTGAAGCTTTATCCCTAAACAACTTTCATCAAAAGCCTAAATGTTGGTATCAGTTTGTTGATGACACCTTTTTGGTTTGGCCCCACGGTCTTCCCATGTTGACCTCTTCAATACCATTAGAACTTTTCTTGTCCCTCATGATGGATTGAGTGTCCATTCAAACCTCTGAAGTTTCATAAAGTCTTACATAATCATTATGACTAACCTTTCAACTTTCATTTTAACTAACTGTAAAAATTTCAGCTATCATTATAACTAACTATAAAAACTTACATAATAAAAAAATAAATATTCACTCCTCCCATACCAAATATTTCTATATTGTGAACCATTGACTTTTGCCTTTAATAAATATTTTTATCAAACTCTATACCATAATTGCCGCTACCTTTCTGTAATCATCCCTCAAGATATAATTTATGAGATTTAAATTCGAATATCTGACAGCGAGATAATCAGAGGCACTGCACAAAATTATATCACAAGCAAATTCATCAAAAGCAATCGACTAAATCATACCGCAAGTAACCCAAAAGATCCATCAGAAGCATCTTGTGGATTAAATTATATCCTGTGCAGCGGGCCATACGTTATCACATCCCTCCACCATTTTAAATCTTGTACGGTCAACCCCATCCAACAGATCATCACTCTCTAGATCTTCGATAAGCCTACACCGTTCGATAAGTCAAACGCGCGAGTTTGTTAAAAACTCCTTTGCTACAAGCCAACTATAACCACAGACCTAGCACTGGGGTTTCCTCGCCGGTAAAATGAAGTTTAGCGAAAGTCGGAATAATCAGTAATTGCACTAGTGATGTGGAATTTGTCTCCCGAGAATCTTTCCCCTATATTTCAAGAATGACAACTCTGCCGTGTGCAATATTTATGCAGGGGAGGAAGCCAGACAGGAGGAGGTGTCATGCCAACTTCTGTCAAATCTCCCATGCTCTTCCCATGCCATATTCTTCCAACTTCTGTCAAATCTCCCATACTATTCCCATGCCAATAATCTTCCAACTTCCGTCAAATCTACCATTATATTCCCATGCGCATAATCTTCCAACTTCTGTCAAATCTCCCACACTTTTATGGATAAGTATGGCCTTGCTTGTACCAGAAAAAGTTGAGATGCTATGATTAGCTATATATACCCAATCTTGTAATCCCCTGCTATTGTATCGGCTGTTATACCCATCTCGGCAATCAGAATATTAAGAGCAGTTTTTTACTATCGGCTTCTTTCCGCCCGTCAATCTTTACATCGCCGTTGTGTGCACTGTTCAAGACTCCGGGGCGTCTCTGAATCATGACAGAGAGGCTCAAAAAACGCGGCCATGAGAGTGAGGCTCTGCCGGACTCCATTGACGTCCAGGAGCCGAAACGCCTCCACGCCGAAAAAGCAGACTGCTTTCTTCATCTAGTGCAATTTGACGAAACCCTAGCCAACAAAGAAGAAGAATGCGCTCCCAACTCGGGGGTCGTAAATGGAGTCATGAAAAGTTTGGAGGAAGAGATTGCAGGTACATCTTGCACCTTTTATCCGTCCACCAACTTTGGGAATAATTCCTTGCCCTCCGATATTTCTAGCTGTCATGCAGGCCAAACCCTAGCTCCGGACTCGGGCATTGATCTGTCTTATCTCCTGGAGGCTTCAGACGATGAGCTCGGCATTCCCCCGAGCCCCGTTCTGAACTGGAAGAACGAAGTCAGTCAATCTCCGAAAGAAACATCCGAGGATTTGTGGGAGAACCCAGATCTTAAATCCCTGGGTGAAAACTGGCATTTCGAGGACGACTTTGAAAACCATCAACCGTTTGCAGTGTATGAAGAAGTATGGGATGCCAGCCAGGAGTATATGGATAGATATTTTCTCAGCCAAAGGCATGCTATTTGATACTGATTTTTTTTCTTCATGGAGAGTGGAAAGTGACAGTGGTATGTAATCAATGCTTGCGTTATTTATTAGTTATTAGGTCTAAAGACGCACATCTATTCATAATGAACATATTTAATGGTCTTTTAATTATAAATTTCAATTATATAGTTATCAAATGAAGATGTTAGTATATTCTTAGTGTTACTTCCAAATCAATGAGATATGAAATAGATCTTATGTTTATAACTTTCTAGCATTTTTAAAAGCTTCCTTTAACCTTTAACATTTACTTAATATGATTAAGAAATTACTATGTGACCATCTAATTACCACATTCAAATGATTAACAAACTTAATTGAAATTACAAATTTACTCCACTATAAAATTTTTATCACTGTATTAAATTTATATTTGTGCCACATTTACTTATGACAGCTTCATAATTACAATCTTTTAACCTTTTGACATTTACCAATAACGAATTAGCTGCTATGCTAGTTACTGTATAGCTTGTGCTTCAATCTGAGGTGGACGACATATATCTACATCCTACGTAGACATTTTTTAACTTAAATTGTGCATCGTAATTTTCACCATTATTGTAAATAAATTGTGCATCCTAATTTTCACCATTATTGTAAATTTGTGTATCTGACAGTGGACGCCCAGAAACATTAACACAGTCAAATCAATTTAACTGAATAATTCATGTGAACGTTTTGAACCCAATGTCCTCGGAAGAGGGACGTTGAATTGTTGTACAGTATTCCAACCATTTCTACTAATAAAAAGCACTTTCAAAATAAGGTGCTAGCTTTTGTTTGGTCCATACTTCTATACTATAGATATTGGTTGTTTATAAATTCAAATTCTTACCAATTAAATTTGGTGGAAAACTTCTAATCATATAAATATTCTTAAATTTATTAAATTAATATTACTATAGTGATTCACCAAAATTAATTATTTAAACTATTTTACACCTTTACACCTTTTTTCTCGAGACTTGACAAATTATATTTGGTGGGAAATTTCTAATCATATAAATATTCTTAAATTTATTAAACTAATATTATAATATTATTATAGTGATTCACCAAAATTAATTATTTAAACTATTTTATTGTTTGTTGAAAGATGATTGTATAATTAATCAAGGTGTAAAAGCTTTTAATTTTTTTTTTTTTAATTTAAAATTAATTTGAAATTTATATATAGAGAGAGAGGGGTTTTACTTAAGGTGGATATTGAAACATTTTTTCAAATGTTACATATCAAAAGCATGTTGAGTATAAAAAGGAGAATTACATCTAGTTTATACTCTTGTAGAAAACACCTCTCACCGTAATAATAATAATAATTTATCTTGACTTTAAAATAAATTGTTAGGAAAAATCATTAAATGATTTTTTAATGGCAATTTTGTATGATAGCTAATTTGAAATTTTATTATGGACCTAGCACCAACATAAGATTTAAAACTACTCCTCATGAAAGGAATGAGTAGACACTATGAACCTTATACAAGAACCAACATGGAAAATGATTTCAACCTAACCATAACATGAGTAGATTTTGTTATGATATTAATAAATGTTGAAATTCCTGAAATCAACCCTTGGTATGCTCTGATACCATGTTGAAATTTCTCCTACTCAACACCCGACAATTAGCTAAAAAAATCACTCTATCTACTAAAAGAACAGTTGAGTATGTTGAGCAGCGGAAGCATAAACAAGTACAAAGAAAGATGAAACAAGCACACAATAACAATCACACAACAGTCACCATGATTTTATGTGGTAAAACCCCCAGGGTGACAGAAACATCCACGGGACAATGACAATGGCATTATATTGCTCAACAAGAGATTACAACCAACAGCCCAGGAGAGGGCTTGAAGCCCCTTGCTCACTTTTTTCCTCTAAGGGATACATATTTAAATTATTCCTCCTATAGTTACAAGGATATCCATATTATATTCCAAGAATGAATCATTAAAACAAAAATCATAATAATAGGAATGAAGTTGTCGTATCCTAATCTTGGAGATGAATTTGTTGTCACATTCCAGCAATCCCCACCTTGAAAACAATTTACCCGATACCATGCCATTGTCCATTCATCACCTTCTTGCAAGATAATGATAGGTGATACCGGTGCTTATGAAATACCAAAGCACCCATTTCACTGCTTCACATGGATTTGTCATGTGACCACTAACAACACCAACTGCATGTGAAATATCACATCATCTCGTCGCAAATTTTATCCTTCCACGAGACATGTGACCATTTTCTTCATCATTACTTTGACATAAACCTATTGAAAGCTTATAATGGAAGGCTAAAAGAATTTTTACTAGTTTCACATCATTCATACAAAATTTCATGAGTATATGTTCTATGATTCCTGTTGTGATAACCAAAGCTTACCATCAATGTCGTCTTTGTGTATTTTCATGCTCAATATTGTTTTGTTGCTCCCAAATCCTTCATCTCGAACGTCTAAGCTAACTGAGCCAACATGTTGATCTTCACTATGCTTGTGCTTGCTACAAGCATATCATCAACAATCTAAACACCAAGATAATGAATATACCATAAACACAATGATTATACTCACTTATTGTAATATTTGGCTCACCATGATGGAATCAAACATCCATTTCAAATTTTCCTGCTTGAGTTTCAGGCCATACAATGAATACTTGAGCTTGCAAACAAATCTTCCATTGCGATCCTAAACACTTTTAGGCTCCACCTCGAATAATACATTCAAAGACCTTATCCAAACCCGACCAAGCTAGCCAAGTGAGCTTGACACTTGCTCACTTCCAGGAAACTTCACAATGGAATTGACCAAGCCTTTAAACAAGCTTCATTACATGCAATTTCATGGGCTTATTACCACAAGAAAAACCAATAAATGTGGACCCGAAACCCATAAATGTAGACAAAAAGGTTTTTAACTCATGACTCATGCCCCTACCCCTCTTCATTCTACCTAAATCTATGTCTAGAATTTTCATTGGTGACTTAACAAATAAGGGGTACACATGTCTTACCAGGTCTTACAGTCATATTCCCATTTACATGAAATCAAATTACAACTCCATAAGAAAAAAAAAATCCCTATGGTAACTTTACCATTACCTTTTCTTGACTAAAATGTCGTCATAAAAGGATATGTGATCGATTGATTAACTGCACATAGACACTGATCACAAGTGATATGGTGCTCATCATTATGTGCACTTGGATCCTTTAACCATCACTTGACCGTGAGCATTAATGCCTTCGAACATGTGTCGATACACATATGATGTATAGAACCTTGCAACACCAAATCAAGATTCTTGTTATGTGGGATCCCAAGACTTTGACAACTCAATAGAGTGACTTCCTCATGTTGTCTTTAATTTTTCACAACCTCGAACTTAAGTGTGCGACCTCTACTTGGCTTAATCTATATCGACCTTCATCTTGGTTTATAGAGTTTTCTCCACTGATCTCCGAATTATGGCACCAATCATATCTAACAATGGTTGTGCACAATGAATAGTAGCATATTCAAGATGAAATCTTCTCCAATGAGATTTGAAGTCCAAACCTCATACACTAGTAGTATATTCGTGGTTGCAACTCTATTTTGTATATCGTCCCTCTACCATATAGAGCTAACTCCATGGCCTTCACCTGATCGAGCATTTAAACTCCTATCTCTTCGTTACGGGTTGTGGACCACCGTTTCTTATGATTCACTGCCTGGTAATTGTCACGCAGGGAAATGTTTCTCTATACGCAGGGCTATGTAATGTCCCCCACCTCTTGATGAAGACGTTTGGGGAGACTTAGTGGTCTAGGCATCCCCACTAGTCCATAGTCTCATGGATCATGGGGAAAAGTCAACCAAACTAATGTTATATTTTAAAGTTGACTTAGGGAAAAGGTAAAAGGGATAAAGAAGTAACTCAATGAAGAAATAGAGCATTGGAGGTTGAGTTAGGAGTTTACCATAGGGGTTAACTTAACTCAACAAAGAAACTTAAATAAGTATAAGGGAAAGGCTAGGGCGCACCTCTCATTTCATCTTGGATGTTTGGTATTTGCTTGTTGATTCTCTTGAGCATACATTTTTTAGGGTTTTGATATTACAAACCCTAGAGAACCACTCAGTGGTGAAAGATTCCACTCACCTTGTCCCAAGCTTGGTCTCGGGGATGAAATACTCCACCCAAACCATTCTACATTCATCATCTATTCAGGAGGACAACATGGCCATATCTGTTAGGGTTTTCTAACAGGGGCATGCCATTGGTTGAGGAACAGTGCGATCCAACTTATTGAGGGAGCTTTGAGAGATTTCAGCATTAGGGTTTTTCTTGCAGGACCTTGCTCATCATTTTGGAGGCTTCCTTGAGGAGTTACCATGTCCATATCATTATTTGCAGGTTGGGATGATTTTGGAGTAGAGAAGACATTTTGGTGATTCAATTATTCTCAGATATAGGAGGATATACCTCAGATTTGATCTTGAAACTTCTCTCAGAGGTTTGTGACTACCCGATCTATCATCCTAGAGAGTTTCAGGTGATTCAGAGGCCTGATTTAGCCAGGCTGAATTATTGACCATATTCAGGGTTTCAGGAGGGTCGTACCAGTTTATGGTTTTAGAAGTTGGAGGAGGAGAAATCAACATTTGGGCTTCATACTTCAAGAGGAGGTTACTCTTTCCCTGATCTATCATCTGGTGGATTTTGGGAGCATTTGGGAGTCTTCTTCTTTAGGAGGGATGAACCCTTGGTATTCACAGTCTTCAGCAGGACGTACCAATAGCTTAAGGGTTAGGCCAAACCCTATTTTTGGTATTGGAGCATCCATCTTGCATTCTAGCGTTTGGGGAGGATCACTTGTGTTTCTAGGAGCATTTTGTAGCAGCTCATATTCTTGTCTTGAAGCCATCTAAATCTATTCCAGATATGCTTCTATATTTTATCAGGTGCTTTCTTTCTTATAATAAAGGATCATATATTGTTTGTGGTTCTCTATCTTGTGTATTGTTGAGATCTTTATGTGTTGACATGCATCTTGAATAAACTGTGATTGAATAACTGAAATAAACCCTAAGGCCGAAATATCAGTGGCCAACCTGCATACACAATAGTAAAACAGTAAGTCAAGGGTAAGTTAGTGTTCCTAAGAAAAACATTGTCTTAGTAACATTACAGTGGTATCAGAGCTATGATCCTCCCATCCTGTGAGGATTAGCGCATGAAGAGGTATAGTGGTATCTATATGGGTCGAAGGAAAAATAAGACTAATGTAACATAAGCTGAAATGGAGGGTTCATGGGATGACTGTGAGCCACAGGGCTTGGATTTCTTAGCACATGAGTTCCATAAAATCATAAACCAAACAGAAAGTAAACTGGTAGTCCACTTGTAGGAGAACTATGATGAAAACTGTAGGGGACAGACCGATATCACTGAGAACTTGAAGAAGGTAGATGAGAACCTGAGGAAGGTGGATGAGAACCAGACTAGGATATGCAAACTGTTGATGCAGATGACTCACAAGGGGAAAGGTCCAGAGACGTATGAAAATAGAGAGACCGGTGGATCACACGGTGGAAACATGTATAATCTAGAAAATGCTCCCAGGTATAATTAGGAACATGTTCCCTATCATCATTCCGAGGGAAGACATGGAGGGAGCACTCCACATGGACAGATGGGTAGCAGGGATAAACCTAGACCATAATTTCCCACGTTCACGGATGAACATGCACAATAGGAACAAGTGGATGACTTTGTTGAGAAGACAGAATGGTGTACCATGGAGTACAATGATTTGGATATGATGATTCAGAGGCAGATGTCCTTGGATCAATACTGTCAACTCAAATTCAGAAACAAGCCTAGGCTGAACCACAGGAGAAATTATGAGTTTGAAGGTAGGATAGGGAAGATGGAGATTCTTTACTTTGATGGTACAACCAAGATGATAGCACATGCATGGGTACAGAAGATGGATACTTATCTGCATCTTAACCCCATGAGGGAGATGGAATCCATCAAATTTTCCACCAAGTACCTAGATGGCAAGGCTCATGATTGGTGGTATAATGGATTGTCCACACTAGGCCATAGTCATATAGTGGCATATATGGAGTTCACTTAGAAAATCATTGACAGATTCGACCAGGGGGATCCTTAGCTGCATTTTCGGGAGCTCACACAACTCAGGCAGACAAGAGCACCAGAGGTGTACATTGAGGAATTCTAGAGGTTAGAAATAATGGTGCAAGATATATCACATACCATACTTATGATGCTCTTCACTAAGGGTTTGATGGAACCCTTGAAGGGTTGGGTAAAGGCTTTTAATCCTACTACCCTACATGATGCTATTTGGAGGACAAGAGACCTAGGACCAGCTGCCAAGCTGAAATTTTTACCGAGACCACCTCTCAACACAGAAGGAAGAGATCAGAGACCTCTAATAAACCTAGGGGGACGTGACCCAAGGGGGTTTGACAGGGGAGGAGGTAGGTTGGATGAGAACACCAGAAGGGAATTGAGGAGGAAGAAATTTTGCTTCACTTGCAAAGAGCCATGGAACCCATCACACAAATGCACGGGTCATGGCCAAGTACACTACATAGAGGTAACTTCAGACAATGAGGAGGAGGAGGATTTAGGCCAGATACAGAACATGGAGGCAGAAACCACAGAGATGATAGAGGAGGAGATCATAGGTCACGATAGTATGACTAAGGATAAATCCACTTTGGCATCCATCAGTGGAGTGCCCAATTATAACACTTTTAGGATGAGAGGAGTTTTGCAGGGGAAAAAGGTGTAAGTATTTATTGATGGGGGATCTTCTCACAACTTCATTGACTCAACATTGTTACAGAGGAGGCATATACCCACGGTTGAATTGGAAGGATTCAAGGTGGAGGTAGAAGGGGGGAGAACCATGCCTCATGACAGGTACATTCCAGGCATGAATCTTACATTGGGTAGGCATGAGTTGATATAGGATGTCTATGTGATGGATCTTCCAGATACCAACATAATCCTTGGATTCCAGTGGCTCAGTACATTGGGACCTATCACCACCAACTACAAGACAATGGATATGTCTTTCACAGAGGAGGGTGGATGAAAGTTAGTGATCCGAGGCATGATGGGTAACTCAACCATGGTAGTTATATCCAAGAGGATGGAGGCCATCTTCAGGAGAGAAGAGATAGTATATACAACTAAATGCAGGATTTTGAAATGTGTAGATGAACAGGGAAAGGTCCACTACACACCAGAAATCTAGGAAATCATTGACAAACATAAGAAAGTGTTTGGACCGATCCCACCAGGGGTACCACCAGACAGAGAGTTTGAGCACATTGAGTTGGAGGCAGGATACAAACCAGTCATCACCACACCGTACAGGCATCCGAAGAAGTATAAAGATAAGATAGATAAGGAAATCAAAGAGCTCTTGGATATGGGGCACATCAGGTCGAGCTCCAGCCCTTTTGCTTCTTCAGTGGTGTTGGTTAAGAAAAATGATGGAACCATGCACATGTGCATTGACTTCCGGACATTAAATAAGAAAACAATAAAAAATAGGTATCCTATACCAAGGATTGATGAGCTATTGGATGAACTGCATGGGGCTGTCAATTTCACAAAAAATGACCTACATTCTGGCTACCATCAAATCAAAATGAGGGAGGAGGACATTCCAAAAAATGCTTTTAGGTGCCATTATGATCACTATGAGTTCTTAGTGATGCCCTTAGGGTTAACCAATGCCCCATCCATGTTCCAATCTTGTATGGACCATGTCTTTAACAAACAGTTGAGGAAGCACCTCTTGGTATTTTTTGATGAATTGCTAATTTATAACAAGACGTGGGAGGAACATCTTCGACATGTAGACCAAATTTTATCTATCATGGAGAAGCAGTCATTGTATGCTAAGGAGTCCAAATGTGATTTTGGGATGACAGAGGTTCTTTACTTAGGACACATCATCGAAGAAAAGGGGGTATAGGTGCATCAGGAGAAAATTCAAGCCATAATGGAGTGGCCTACACCTAAGACCCTTACAAAATTAAGGGGATTTCTAGGCATGTGCACATACTACAGAAACTTTGTCATGAGGTTTTATCAGCTTTGTGCATCCTTGACCGATTTTACTAAGAAGGGAGCTTTCAAGTGGAGTGAGGAGGCCCAATCTACATTTGACAAGATGAAAGAGGTGATGAGAACATGCCCAGTCTTAGCCCTACCAGATTTCTCCCAACCTTTCACCTTGGAGTGTGATGCCTCGGGAGAATGTATTGGGGTCGTACTGATGCAAAATAGGCACCCTCTTTCCTATGAGAGACGAAAACTCAGGGGACCTAAGTTACTTTACAACATTTATGACAAATAAATGTTGGCCATCATGCACACTCTGGCCAAATTTAGACAATAACTAGTATGTGCACAGTTTGTGGTGAAATCAGATCGTAACAGTCTTAAGTACCTGTTGGAGCAGAAGGAATTAAATGAAAGGTAGCAGAAATGGGTAAGAAGAATATAGGCCTATGACTTTGACATTGAGTTTGTCAAAGGGAAGAACAACATGGTGATTGATGCGTTGTGTTGATTGGAAGGACCACTTGGTGATGGAATATGCAAAGAATCAGTTCTCTTGTCAAGTAATGAACGGGAAAATATAGGACGATAACTTCAGGATCATTGATGGCCTCATCTATTATAAGGGCCAAATATTTTTGGTTTCGTAATCGGCCTTCAAGGCCAATGTGTTGCAGGCATGTCATGAATCACCAATGGTAGGACACCAAGGAATTGGTAAGACATATAGGCAGGTGAGGGAGAGGTTCTCATGGAAGGGCCTTAAGGAAGATGTGATGATTCACGTCAAGGAGTGTACCACTTTCCAGAAGAATAAGGATGAACACACTCACCCAGTAGGACTACTACAACCCCTACCCATCCTAGAGCACAAGTTGGAAAGCATATCCATGGATTTTATCAGAGGGTTACCCAAGGTGTAGGGGAAGGACTGTGTTTTCGTAGTGGTAGACAGGTTGACAAAGTTTGCACACTTCTTCTCCATTTCTACAGACTTCAGTGTAGCACAGGTGGCCAAATTATTATTCAATGAGATCCTTAGAATGCATGACCTACCCAAAACCATTGTCAATGATAGGGATAGCAGATTCATGAGTAAATTCTGGTATGAGTTATTCAGGCCATTTGGTACGACCTTGACTCCTATTACTTGATATCATCCTAAGATGGATGGCCAGACCAAAATAGTCAACAAATGGGTGGAAGGCTATCTTAGGAATTATGTGGCAGGGAAGCATAAGGCGTGGGTCAGATGGATACATTTGGGGGAATAATTCTACAACACCACCCATCACATGTCCATCGACATGACCCCATTCAAGGAATTATACAACTATGATCCACTCTCTTTCATGGAGATTGATTTTGGTGACAGTAGGGCTCTGATGGTGCAGGACTGGGTACAACAGAGTCAAGATATCCTTAGGGAGCTAACGAATCATTTACAGAGGGAAAAAACCCAATAGAAGGTCCAAGCAGATAAACACAGAGTTGAGCATACTTTTGAGGTTGGTGACCTAGTTTATCTAAGGCTCTAACCATACCGGCATGCTTATATAAAAAGAAGTGGAGCATAGAAGCTACAACCACATTTCCTTGGGCCCTACCAGATCAGTAGGAAGTTAGGGTTCATGGCTTATGAGTTGGAGATTCCATAGGGAAGTAAGATACATAATGTCTTCCATGTGACCTGCCTGAAAAGGGCCATTGGCCAACACATCACGCCCCTTGAGGTGTTGCCTCCATTTGATGAAGAGGGTCAACTAGTTTTGATTCCAGATGAGATACTGGAGGTTTGGGAGAAGAGGCTCTGGAAGATAGGCATCAAAGAGTACATGATCAGATGGAAGAATTTGCCCATTGGGGATGCCATGTGGGAGAATGAACAGGTGGTATGAGAGACAGGTTTGGAATTGCTTGAAGACAAGCAATTTCTAGCAAGGGAGACTATAATGTCCCCCACCTATTGATGAAGAGGTTTGGGAAGACTTAGTGGTCTAGGCATCCCCACTAGACCATAGTCTCACAGAGCATGGGGAAAATTCAACCAAACTAATGTTATATTTTAAAGTTGTCTTAGGGAAAAGGTAAAAAGAATAAAGAAGTAAATCAATGAAGAAATAGATCATTGGAGGTTGAGTTAGGAGTTGAACCTAGGGGTTAAATTAACTCAATAGAGAAACATAAATAATTATAAAGGAAATGTTAGGGTGCACCTCTCATTTTATCTTGGATGTTTGGTATTTGCTTGTTGATGCTTTTGAGCATACAATTTTGAGGGTTTTGATATTACAAACCCTAGAGAATAACTTAGTGGTGAAATATTCCACTCACCTTGTTCCAATATTGGTCTTAGGGATGAAATAATCCACCCACACTATTCTACATCCATCATCTATTCAGGAGGAAAGAAGGGTCATACCGGTTAGGAGTTTCCAGCAGGGGCACACCATTGGTTGAGGAACAATTTGATCGAGATTATTGAGGGCTTTGGGAAATTTTAGCATTAAGGTTTTGCTTGAAGGACCTTGCTCATCAGTTTGGAGGCTTCCTTGAGGAGTTACCACGCCCATATCATTATTTGCAGGTTGGGACGATTTTGGAGGAGAGAGGACATTTTGGTGATTAAGTTATTCTCATATCTAGGAGGCTATACCTCGGATCTGATATTGAAACTTATCTCAGGGGTTTGTGACTACCTGATCTATCATCCTAGAGATTTTCAGGTGATTGAGAGGCCTCATTCAGCGAGGATGAATTATTGACCATATTCTGGGTTTCAGGAGGGACATACTAGTTTAGGGTCTTAGCAGTTATTGCTGGAGAAATTGACATTTGGGCTTCACACTTCAGAAGGAGGTTAATATTTCCTTGATCTATGATCTAGTGGAGTTTGGGAGAATTTGGGAGTCTTCTTCTTTAGGAGGGCTGAACCCTTGGTCTTCACAGTATTGAAAAAGATGTACCAACAGCTTCAGGGTTATGCCAAACGCTAGTTTTTGTATTGGAGCATCCATCTTGCATTCCATCCTTTGGGAGGCTTACTTGTGTTTCTGGGATCATTTTGTAGCAACTCATATTATTGTCTTGAAGCCATATGAATCTATTCCATATCTGCTTCTATACTGTATCAGGTGCTTGCTTTCTTATAATAAAAGATCAGATCTTGTTTGTGGTTCTCTATCTTTTGTATTATTGAGATCTTTATGTGTTGAACTGCATCTTGAATAAACTGTGATTGAATAACTGAAATAAACCCCAAGGATGAAATATCAGTGGACAACCTTCATACACAACAGTTAAACAGTAAGTCAGGGGTAATTTAGTGTTCCTAAGAAAAAAATTGGCTTAGGAACATTATAGGCTATGATCCTTCTTTTTATTCACATGTCAACTATGGACCTCTTGGCTGCAATGATGTCCACCAGCACGTCCAAAGAATTGTGTAGCATGAATAAGATCACAACCTTATGTATCCCCTCTATTCATCATCTCCATAAATTGACACCATCTCCTGGGTGAATTCACCATGACTTCACGTAGCTCAACACCAGATAAATTCCTCCTCCATAGGTCTATCAAAAAATAGATAGTGGTGGCCAAGAATATTTCACACGATCCACTGGAAGATCAATGTTTCCAAATAATCAACCCAGAACCTTATGGGTAGAGATCCAAGTCAAACTAGGTTGGATTTCCACCTTGGCATAATGCATAATACTCCTAGCGAGTCACTCCGAACTGTGATCCAACTTGTATTCTAGCAGACTCTACAAGCCTGCCCCGACAGCGTAGATGAGATGTGGGCACGTCCTCCAATGCCTCACACATCCACCATAACACAAATTCTCACTTCCATGGAATCAACATGCCATTCTTATCAATTGCGAATGTTTGTACATTCATGAGCCCACCGAAGAAATCCCCTCAGTATGGAATCAAATGCATTTTTCCCTAGAAACACCAATTGCAGATTTGTCATCTGTTTGAAATTGGGCAATGGCTCCGAAAACGAATTCCCATGCACACTAATTGTGATCAGGGTTCTCAGGTTGTTGAAATTTGTCGGCAATGTCCCTTACACATTCTACCCCCAAATGTTTATTATCGTAACTCTCTCACTGTCACATGCAATGCCCATCCACCCACTACACTGATCGTTTCTCGTCCACGTGATATCATCCTTCAGACTCTTTGTGGCAATGACTCTGGCAACTTATTCTACGGATTCGATTCTAAACAAGTCTTTCTCCTTGGCTCTCTTATATTTCTTCAAATCTGCGCTCTCAAACGATTATCGCTCCTTTCTCAAATCGTGGGAGTGATGGTCTATAGGTATCGTGTATCAAACATGTAGCACACAAATTCCAGGCATCGTGATCCACATATATCATGTCCCCTGCAATGATTTATCCTCTTCTAGGACTATCCCTAACCTATGATAGGGAAGAAACTATCGCTGCCGCAATGAATATGTCTTCTAGCATTCAACACATGGATCTTCATGCACATGTTTCAATAGGAAATTTCCCTCACAAATTGGAATTGGCTGATATTTATTCAATGCGCTAGATCTCACCCAACGGATCTCTCACTCACACATATCCACTCGACTCGGCTTGACTCACCTACTCTGATACCACTTGTTGAGAAGCGAAAGCATAAAAAATATAGAGAAACATGAAACAATCACATAATAGAAATCACATGGAAGACACGGTGATTTTACATGGTAAACCCCCGAGGGTGAGGGAAACATCCATGGGACAATGGAAACGACATTATATTTCTTAATAGGAGATTACAAACAATATCCCAGGAGAGGGATTGAAACCCCTTTCTCACTTTTTCATCTAAGGGCTACATATTTAAATTCGTCCTCCTATAGTTACAAGGAGATATCTGTATTAATTTCAAGGATATGTGTTATCTTATGTGTGTTTGTTGGGTATGTGTTATATTATTTGCACGACTAGGTGTTGTGTCTGCTGTGTTGTGTCGGGCACATAGGGGGGTTTGAGGGGGGGCTTCTAGCCCCCCCCTTAGGGTGTTCGAGGGTAGAGACCCCGAGAATTTTGTCTTTTTCCTTGGGAAATGTGTCACATTGTTTCCTCATTTTTCATGTCGCCTTGATTTTTGTGTCCATTATTGCATTGTTTTTTGACACATGGTTTTTGCCGATGGTTTTCTATTTCCTATTAAGGAATTAGGGTTGTTGACTAATCCAGGTCATTGGGTTATGGTTTTGGATGTCATTGCCTCCTATATGTATCTTGTATTGTAAACAATGTATCACTATGAATGAATATATAATATGTTAGTTTTCCCGGTTTGGGTTTCCAGGGGAAAATCTCTATGTAATGTTTGTATTTCCCATTGTATATTTTTTGTTCTTTTACTGAAAATATTTTTGCAGTAAATAATTGTGCAAGGTTAAAATCTACATTTGGTATGAGAGATTTGCTTGCTTTAGGGGGACGTCTTTGTGGTCAAGGGTTTGGATCGGGACTGTGATAATCCTTATTATAGTGGGAGATCTATGGTATTGATTTTTCAGGTGAAACGAAATGGCAAGCATTTTGAAAATGGAGACCGAGAAGTTTAATGGGGAAATTTTTGAGTTGTGTAAGCTAAATATGGAAGATCTATTGGTGGACAAAGATCAGTGGATCGTAGTGGATCCAGGTATTGCACCTATAGGAGCTACAAAAAATGACTGGAAAAAGTTGGATCTAAAGGCAAGGAGCACAATTCGATTGTGTCTCTCTGATTCAATATTACTGAATGAGTCAGAGGAAGATATAACGAAATATTTATGGGATAAGTTGGGGAATTTCTATTAGTCTAATCATCTAGTAAATAAACTATCCCGAGAAATAAGTTGTATAACCTAAGGATGAGAGATGGAGACTCAGTGGCAAAGCATTTGAATGCCTTCAATGTTTTGGTAAGTTAGTTAGTATTTGTTGAGATTAAAATTTCAGATGAAGATAAGTGTATCAATTTACTGTGCTCTTTACTAGACTTGTTGTTAGAATATAGAAGATGGTGTGCTCATTTTACCATTGAAAATACCTTCGTCACCTAACCACAGGCCGAAGCCTCCCTCCGAGCACCTTAACCTTGACCTGAGAATTCCTTCGGAAGAAAACCCTAGGATAGATAGCCAAACAAAGAGCAGCGCATCTCTCCCCAAGGATAGCACAACACAAAAGACTGATCAGATGTTCCAAACCCTAGACAAGAGATATCCAAACCAAATACTGAACTTGTTGCTGTTGCAACTGCACCTGCAACCCTCCTCCAAACCTACGCACCAGCTGCAATTGCAGTGCGCACCAACTGGGAAAACTGCAGTCCTGAGATGTGACAAATGAAAAATTGGCACCCTGTATTTATAGTAATCCTGCCAGTTTACTGGGGCCGACTTCTCCTTCTGGGTATGTGTCTGTTCAGTATATTATTATTAATTATGGCCGACTTCTTCTCTTGGAGGCTAATAGCCTAATATAAATTATATTCTTGAGCCGACAAGGCCTCTAGGGCTATTAGCCAAATCATTAGGGCTTCTCTTGCTTCCTAGAGTCTTCTATTCTTGTCAGGTTCACATGTAGAGGTAAATACCTCCCGCAGCTACCATAATATTAACACTCCCTCCTAGATAGAGAGTTATTTAGAGGTAATGGACTTGAGAACAAAACATACCATTTACCCAGTAGCATCAATATAGTCATCTAGACTACTTCATGACTAGATCATGAGCATCGCCATCACTATTAGCTACATCATCTCTCGAAACCATACTTCATATGAGTAGTTAGATATGATGCTGGATAAGTCACTCTCACCATGGAGTAATACAAGAGGAGTAAAAGCTCTGAACTATTTTCCGTCTGGAAAATCTTTGTTCATCATTCATCTGAATGATCATCTCCAATAATTTGTTGATAGTATTCAAGGCAATTAGAACAAGGATAGAACACACCTGTGTCTATTCATAGTAGTAAACAACTACAATCTAGTGGTTAACTACCACATCAAGTAGCACATAAGTACTTGATCAGCAACGTATAGTTGCGAGCAGTGAAACACATTCATCACAGTAGTCCTCATCTACTGTCATATAGTCTTCATAACAAACATCTGAGAGCATCCTGCATAGAAACAATGTTATGATAAAAACTGTATCATTTGGGCCAATCTTTCACTCACGTCTGTGAGATATGAAACAATGTCTGCCACCACAGTAGTCTTCATCTGCATAGAAACAATGTTATCATAAAAACTGAATCAACTGGGCCAATCTTTCACTCACGTCTGTGAGATCTAAAAGAGTGTCTGCCCTCAGTATAGAATATCAACAATGATCATCT
>ML777912.1:3071536-3084449 GCA_009831015.1 Picea engelmannii
ATAGAATATCAATAATAGGCTATCTGCCCCATTCTTCTCAACCAAGGAAGAAGGATTGTTTCTGATTTATGAACCTGGACCATTTCCCACCCTGGGCCATTCTTCCGACACTAAACAAAGTGTAACCTGGAGAGAATGAGTCTACCCTAGAAAAATGCTTGGACCATTCCTTACCCTGGGCCATTCCTCCGACACTAAACAAAGTGTAACCTGGAGAGAATGAGTCTTCCCTCAAGAAATGCTTGGACCATTCCTTACCCTAGGCCATTCCTCCGACACTAAACAAAGTGTAACCTGGAGGGAATGAGTCTGCCCTAAGGAATGAATGTCCTGGACTATTCCCCACCTTGGGCCATTCCTTCGACACCAAACAAGGTGTAGCCTTGAGAGAATGAGTCTGCCCTCGAGGAATAACTGTCCCTGATTGTTGAGCCTAGACTACTCGCCACCCTGGGCCATTCCTCCGACACCAAACAAGGTGTAACCTGGAGCGAATGAGTCTGCCCTCAAGGAGTAACTGTCTGAACCATTCCCCACCCTGGGCCATTCCTCCGACACTAAACAAGTGTAACCTAGAAAGAATGAGTCTGCCCTCGAGGAATGTCTATCCTGCATCAACCTCCAAACGGACAATTCTTTGAAACTTCTCACAACTGTGAACTTCGAAAGAATGACTACCTGGCGAGGCAGATCATTCTGCTTGACCACTACTCAGAGTGACTGCCAAGAAGAATGACTGTCCTAGACCACTCCCCGTAATGGGAAGTCGTTGTCTATGATACATCAACAATCAGTCTGCCTCCCATGTTAACTACAATGGGAAGCCACTGTCCGTCAGATATCTCAATCCACTTTTCGAACATGAAAGCCTCTGTCCAATATGGACTTTTACAAAGATAAATGCTCCTTCCTAACTGGAGAGTTATTTCAATCACAAAAATAAATGTTTGCGTACCTTCTTTTAGTTTGGAGAGTCTTCCCTTTTGGTTAATAGAGTTATTTCCACGAGCTCTAGCTTGAGTATGCAAGTTCTTTCATCTTGAATATAGGATTTACCAAAATGTATGCTTATCTGCTCACCTGTGGAGATATGTATTGGAGAATCACTTTCTCCTTTCTAGACTTCATCATGCATAATGTAATGCTTGTACTATAGTCTGGAACACTGTGAAGGATTCTTGTAGATGTGAACAATAGAGTATATCATAGTTGGAGAACTGGAGCATATCCATGTGGCACTTCTTCTGTCATCATGAGATCTGATCTTCTGAGTAATCATCTTGATGTTATATGAAATCTTCACCAAACTTCTGTTGTGCACTGGAGGTTCTCCGCCAAGTTGTCTTCTTCTTATATGCATACAGGAGTATCTTTCTGGTATGCCTCAAAGTCTTGAGATTTCTCTGCATGCGCTCTTTACTCAATTTCTTCTGGAGATTATTCTTTGCATTCATATGATGTAGAATTCTGACTCATGGATGTTGCGGATAATATAATGACTTATATAGAGATAAGTATGGTGTACTGGAATAATAAATAATCATAGTCTTCTCCCTCCATCTGAGAGAACTTCTGGTTCTGGATCTCGCAATGCTTTCATTCATAAGTCTTCCGTACACTGTCCTTCATCACGACTCTTCTGCTTGATTTCTTTTGGTGAGTTCATATCAGGCTGGTAATGACTGGTTGTTCAGGAGTCTTCATGTTCTTCTTTAGCTTTTGGGTTCATGGAGTTTCTTCTAGATTCCATGCTCTAGAGATTCCACTTCTTCCTTTCATCATCGGTTCATAGATCTGGATGGACAACCAGGAACACTTTAAGGCTTCTCTTCGAAATGTCTTCTTCTGTGGTTGAGCTGAACACGTACTATCTTTCATGACTGCTACCATGGATATATACATTTCATCATCTTCAATGGATCATAGGATTAGCTCCCTCCTAATATTTTCTTCAAGTAAGAGTGCATATAATCTGCTCCCTTCATCTGACTGCTTCCGTCTCCATCCTTATTGTCTTCTACAATATATAATAGAGTCCATGCTTCCATCTGCAACCTTATTGTCTTCTGCAGTATATAATTGGCTCTCTTGTCTTGATAGGGTCCACGCTTCCGTCTTAGTTGTCGTCATAGGTCTTTCTCCAATTTCTCTTGATGTCTGACTTCTAAGTCTCTTCGGGATTTCGTCTTATCTTGTAATAGCTTTCACATGATATATTTCATCCCTTCATGTGTATTATCTAAAGATATTCATTCTTATCTTGTTGTTCTTCCATAGGTATAGTTCTTCTTGGAACACATTATTTTCCAAGAGATAGATATACAAGATATGTACAAAGACGATGCAAGCAAGATATGTACAAGAAAGTAAGAAGAGTGTTGTTACCTTTCAGTAGAAGAAATCTCTTCCATCTTGCTTAGTCTTCTTTGTCGGTTCCTTTTCTTCGGCAATCGATGCTTCATGTTTCTTCTTCCTTTTATTTAGCTCGGGACACTGATTTCTGTAGTGACTGTACTTCTGACAGTTGAGGCATTGTATTTAGCTCGGGACACTGATTTCTGTAGTGACTGTACTCCTTCCTTGTGTTCATGCTTGCGGCAAATGCATCCCATGTCTTGGGAATACCATTGAGTACTATGTTCACCAATTCCTTTTCTGAAGTGATCTCTTCAATAGCTTGTCATTGATCTCTTAGATGGGAGATCCTTACAAATTATGATGTTATGTTGTCGTCATCATTCATCTTCATGTCATGAAGCTCATTCTTTAGACTCATAACTTGTCTAATATTTATGACTGAGAAGAGATTTGTTAGGGCATCATACATCTTCTTCGATGAGTCAAGATGGGAGATGTAGGGTATCAAGTGGTCTTTTATGGAATCCACTATGATACTCATGGCATTGATGTCAATGTCTTTGAACTTCTCCATAGCTGCAATGTTCTGCGGTTCGTTCTCTTCTCCTTCTTTAAACTATGGCTTCACGATCTTTCCTTTCACAATGTCCAACACTTTATTCCTAGCAAGGATGAGGTCAATCCTTGTCTTCCATGCTCTGAAGTTAGAGGCTCCTTCTAGCTTGTTCTCAGACTTCATAGAGTTCATCATGGCTTTCTTGATTTGATCAAACCCTAGATTTGACTAGAAATCCAAACTTCACGTCTTGGCCTTCTGAGTGTACCAGGATATGCATTGGGCTAGGGCGCACTGATCTATCCAGAGATTAGGTCAATCTCGTCACTTTAAGGTGCCTCAACAAGAGGTTTAGGGTTTTTGCAACTGCTTCTGCTGGTAACCCTAGCTGCAGTGCTTTTGGAAGATGCTCCTGCTAGTAACCCTAGCGGCAGTTCCTCAACGAGCTCAATATCTAGAGGCTATGTTTCCTTCCAGCGTTTTAGGCTGACTGAAGGGGTGTGGGCCCATAACCTGTTAGAATATAGAAGATGGTGTTCTCATTTTACCATTGACGATACCTTCGTCACCCAACCACAGGCCGAAGCCTCCCTCTGAGCACCTTAACCTTGACCTGAGAATTCCTCTGGAAGCAAACCCTAGGCTAGATATCCAAACAAAGAGAAGCACATCTCTCCCTAAGGATAGCACAACATAAAAGACTGATCAGATGTTCCAAACCCTAGCCAAGAGATATCCAAACCAAATACTGAACTTGTTGCCACTGCAGCTGCACCTGCAACCCTCCTCCAAACCTGCGCACTAGCTGCAACTGCAGTGTGCACCAACTGGCAAAACTGCAGTCCTGAGATGTGAAAATGAAAAACTGGCACCCTGTATTTATAGTAATCTTGCCAGTTTACTGGGGCCGACTTCTCCTTCTGGGTATGTGTCTGTTCAGTATATTATTATTAATTCTGGCTGACTTCTTCTCTTGGAGGCTAATAGCCTAATATAAATTATATTCTTGAGCCGACAAGGCTTCTAGGGTTATTATCCAATTCATTAGGTTTTCTCTTGCTTCCCGAAGTTTTCTATTCTCCTCAGGTTCACATGTAGAGGTAAATACCTCCCGCAACTACCATAATATTAAAACTTGTGTGATATTCTTGTTGTGGCCATAGGTAGTAATACAACTTCCTTGAATTTTGATGAAGTGGTCTCATCCTTTTTGTTAGAGGATATGAGACAGAAGAACATGGAAGGACACATCATAGATGCATTATTTGCAAGAGGATGCTCCCAGGAAAGAAATAGATCTAAGTCCTCAAGTGGCAAATTTAAGTCTAAGGGTAGAACTAAATCTCTTGGAATTTTTGTAAAGGTATGTTTGAGATATGGAAAAGAAGGGCACTACAAGAAGCATTGTAGATCCAAAGTTGAGAAAAAGAAGGGATCTGAAGAAGCTCCTTCTACAGAAGAAACAATCTCCAAGGAAGAAGGAGGGGATGTGTACTTGTCTTCTTCAAGAACACATGTAGATCATGAGGCATGGTTGGTTGACTCAAGTGCATCCTTTGATATGACTCCCCAAAGGGACTGGTTCTGTGAATATGAAAGGTATGATGGAGGTAATGTTTTCCTAGGTGATGAATCGACAACCAGAATCATAGGACGAGGAAAAGTCAAGTTGAGGCTCATAGATGCAAGGATTAGAATAGCACTTGGTGTTATGCACATCCCAGTTTTTTCCATAAATTTGATTTCTATAATCAAAATGGACGATGCAGGGGTAAAAACAATATTTGAAAAGGAATCCTGTAGGATGATTCGAGGAGAAATGGTGTTGCTGAAGCGAGTTCAGTTTGGAACTCTATATAAGATGAAAGGAATCACTATTAGTGATGGGTTTAATAGTTCCATCGTTCCTGGTATTGGAGTTGAAGAATAAATAAATCCTACAGTCTCTAGAGAAAAGGTTATGCTATGGCATTAAAGACTGGGGATATTGGAGAGAAGGGTCTTCGACTACTACACAATAAAGTTATGGTTGAATGTATTTCTAGATGATCTCTGTATTTTGATTTCTGCGAACATTTTGTATATGGGAAGAAAATTTAGGTAAGATTCCCCTCTGGTGCAATGAGGGTAGAATAAATTTTACAGCTAGTTCATAGTGATTTTTTTGGACCTATGTCAGTTCCATCATTGGGAAAAATTTTGTACTATGTCTCATTTATAGATGAATTCTCAAGGAATACTTGGATATATTTCCTTAGGAAGAAATATGAAGTCTTTGATAGGTTTAAAGAGTTTAAGGCTCTTGTTGAGAATCAAACAAAGAAACGAATTAAGGTGCTAAGGACAACTAATGGAAAAGTGTTATGCGAGAATGAATTTGAAGAATTATGTAAGAAGTGTAGTATAGAAAGGCAGAAGAATACTCCATATACACCTCAGTAGAATGGAGTTGTAGAAAGTATGAATAGGACGTTCATGGAAAAATCAAGGTGCATGCTCAATGGTGTCGGGTTAGGTAAATAATTATGGGCAGAGGAAGTGGGTACTACATGTTACCTAGTGAATAGATTACCCTCATTAGCGTTAGATGACAAGAATCCACAATAGGCATGGACTGGTAAGAAACCTTCTCTCACACGTCTCAAGGTATTTGGTTGTGAGGCCTATGTTCATGTTCTAAAGGAAAACATAAGTAAGCTAGATAATAAGGATGCAAAGTTTATATTTATTCCCAATCTCTTCCACATCAAGATTCAGGTCAAAAATACAAATATAGATGCTTTGTTTGACTATAATTCACAGGATAATATCACAACAATGGATTTTGTCAAAAATCTTGGTTTGGAGGTTCATGATCAACCTATCTGATATCCATTGGGATGGTTAAATAACGATGCAGATATCAAGGTAATGAAATAGTGCAACATCAAATTTTTTATAAGTGTGGATTTCATTGATGAAGTGGAATTGGATGTAGTACCCCTTTCTATATGTGGAGTAGTGTTTCAGAATCCCCTACATGTATATTACAGATGAAATCTTCGTGCGAAGATCCAATTAGTATTTCCTAATCAAGGATATGAATTCCTGGATCAACAATCTGCATAAAGGAAAGTGAAAGTTCTCACTGGTAAGTGCTAACCAAGCCAAGAAGTTGATTAGTTCTAGTAAGAAATAAGTTTTGCTTTTACAAAGAGAAAATCAATCTATTCAAGAGTCATTAAAAGTAAATACATCCATGGAGATTTGCGAAAGAAATACAAGCGAGTGTTCTAGGATCCTAAAGGGATACCACCTAAGAGAGAAGTGGAGAAAAAAACCAATTATTTCCATACTCCCCCTTGTCGAATATTGGGCCATATAGATAGTCCTCTCTAGAAGAAAACAAAGTAAAGAAGAAATCACAACACTTGTTGGAGTAGGGTGTGGTTTGACCAGGTACCTCACTTTGTCAGTCACTGGCGCAAACGTGCCACCCAGGGCACATCCGCTCCCATAGGACCTTCTCTTCCTTCGGCCTGAAGAGTTGAAACGCTCTTCAAATCCCTTATCGGGACTTTCCAACACCCAATATCGCAAGTCCCAAAAACACAGGATCGGGTCTCACAAATCCCCGAATCTCGATGAATATTCACCCACGGTTTCCTTCCTCTTATCGGGAATTTCCCCGTCGGGAAATCGGCACTTGCGCTGTCGTGATACACTGTCCTCACAGATCCCCGACTCCCGATGGCTCAATCGATGCTGACCTTCTGCCACCTTATCGAGACTTTTTATCTATCGCAGCCTCTCTTTATCGTGACTTCGCTACTCGCGACACCAAGTCCTCGGGCTTTCCACTCCCGATACCCTGATCCCCAACTCCTTAGGATCTCCTGCCACATGTCCCTGCTGTTGGACGACTCTGATCCTATCAGGAAATCGCGGATCGTGATTCCTACATACGAGAGTTTCTTGCCTCCGGAAACTCCTATGCCTCCAAACTCCGACTCTTCAGGATCTCATGCCACGCATCCTCGTCGATGGACGGTTCCAAGCTCCCATCAGGATATCGCGAAATCGCGATTACTGATGCAATGATTCCTTCCCTCCTGGAATCCCCGATGGATTAAATCCTGACTCTTGTCCTGAAATCTGACGTGTGTCCTACCGAGATCAACGGCTAGGATTCTTCGTCGGTATATCGGGACTTACAAGGTCTCGATTCTCTTGACCTTCAAAACCCCGATGACTCTGATATCCCGATGACTCTTCCGGGACTCTTCCTCTGCACATTAGGACTTAAACTCTGCGCAACTTCCCGAGATCTAACGACTGACAGGATTTCGCGAATTTCCTCTGCGAATCCTGACCATCGACTCCTTTCCTCTCTTCTTGAGGACTTCTTGGCACGGAAATATCCTGTGCAGTATTTCGATAATTTTGAAGGTCTTTCTCCTCCTGAGCTCTCTTCAACTTCCACAATCTCTTAGGGAAAAGAGATATTTGTGCACACACTTGCAACTCTTGCCTGAAACATTTCATGACGCAAGAACCCGATGCTCTCCTTCGACGATATCATGAAGGTGCTATACCTCCTGAGCTTTTCCACTCTAATTCTTTCAGAGGGACTTGCACGTACTCCTTGCGGCAACCCTATAAACACTTCAAGTGTTCAAACTTCTTCGACTCTGCACACACCTGCAGCAACAGTCCTTGATTTCCTTGCTCAGATTCACGACTGAGACTTCCTCTTCAGCCTGCGCACTTCTTGCACGGCTTCAACAACCCAATTTCAATTCTAAGTGAATAAGGACAAGAGTTAAACTACCTGAGCCTCCATCAACGCACCCCTTGCGGATGGTTTCAACTGCACACTTTGCATGAATCTCCTGGCTCAGATAGAGAAACAATTGAAACTTATTCCATCTCCCCTTCAGACTTCAGGTTGAACCATGAAATCACATGCACAGCATATAAAGACAAATGCATGACAAGAAAGCAAACATTCATGAGCATAACATCAATACACAGAGAAATCAACACAAACCATGAGTTTGAATCAAAACTTCCTTCTATTAATTCAAATGTTTGTACATGGGTGTTCTTCATACACTATTCTCTTCTTGCTCTTCTCTTCTCCTGAATGCTTCCACTACTATTCACTATGTTACAATGGTACAATGATGGTGTCTATATCTGTTTTCCCTCTCAGATTCTAAACTATCAAATCTAGAATTAAAAACCTATCTACCAGCATTAACTAGATTCAATGTTGACTATCTACCTAAGGACGAGAGCTATCCGCTCAAGGTCCATTACAATATACAAGTGTGCCTTCATAAATGGCTTCATTAAAGACTTGCGCAACAATTTCCAAAGTATTTCAAAATTTTGTGCGGGCTAGTCCAGTTGTCTCCCGCCGTCGCGCTGGCTCACTTGATGAAGTTGGCGATGCTTCTGCATCATACTCCTTGGCTTGAAAAATTTTCATGGGCTCCTATCCATGAGCTCTTGCACGGTCTGTCCATGCTTCTGTATCACTGCTTCGGTCTCCCAGCTAGCATCTTCCACTGGATGATTCTTCCACTTGACCAGGTACTCATAGTATTCTTTTCTCCTGGTCTTCTTACCTACTCGCTTGTCTAGTATGCATTCCATCTGTGGCTTTTCTGCAATCGACATCTACTTTTGCCCTTGGACATCTTGTTGTTCATCACTTCCATCTCCTGCTTCCTCAGCCTTATATGGATATAAGTCTGAGACATTGAATGTCGGAGATATCCCGATGACATCCGGCAACTCGATCTCGTAAGAATTTTCTCCGAATTTCTTTAGGACCTTGCATGGCCCGATTTTCTTCATCTTGAGCTTGTTGTATGTTCCTCTCGAGAACCTTTCCTTCCTCAGATGTGCCAGAACTAGATCACCAACTTTGAACTGAAGTTGTCTCCGATGCTGATCCGCCCTGCACTTATATTCCTGGTTTGATTTCATCAGTCGTTCCTTCACTTGATCGTGAAGTTCTTTCATCACCTCTGTGAATTCTTCAGTGCTTGCGCTCTTAGTTATTATCTGTTCTGAATCCCTTAGTTCAGAAACTCCTCTTGGCTGCCTGCCGTATACAATCTCAAATGGACTTTTGCCTGTGCTTCTATTCACTGATTCATTGTACGCAAAATTTGCCTATGGTAATATCTGATCCCAACTGTTGTGGTGTTCTGTCACCAAGTTTCTCAGCAAGTCTCCCAGACTCCTATCTACCACCTCTGTTTTCCCATCCGTCTATGGATGATAGGTAGAACTAAACATCAAATTAGTCCCCATCTTCTTCCAAAGCATCCTCTAGAAATGTCCAATGAATTCAGTATCCCTGTCCGAAACAATACTTTTCGGCAATCCATGAAGTCGAATGACCTCCTTGAAAAACAAATTCACGATGTGAGTCGCATCCCTGGTCTTCTGGCATGTAATGAAGTGTGCCATCTTTGAAAACCTGTCCACCACCACAAAGATTGAATCAACACCTCTTTGTGTCCTCGGCAAACCCAATACAAAATCCATGCTAATCGCCTCCCATGGTCTTTCTGGTATGGAAAATGGCTGATAAAACCCTGCATTTTGCTTCCTCCCCTTCGAATGCTGGCAAATTCTGCACCTGTCTACAAATCTCTTGACATCTGTTCGCATCCCTGGCCAAAAATATGACTCATTTAGCTTTGCGAATGTTTTTTCATGGCCAAAGTGTCCTGCTAATCCACCGCTGTGCTTCTCCTTCAATAAGTTCTCCCTCATGGAGCAATTCATAATGCACAGTTGATTTCCTCTGAACAACAATCCTTCCTGGATCATATAATCTATCCATGGGCTTCTGTCTCTGAGAACTCGATTCTCAGTTGCTTCATACGCTTCTCCAAAATCTGCATCTCCTACATACATGTCCTTGAGATTTTCAAAACCCAACGTCTTCACTCAGAATTCTTGTAGCAACAAACACTTCCTGCTCAAAGCATCAACCACTTTGTTAGCAGTACCCGAAATGTGTTTAATTACAAATGTAAAATTCTACATATATTCTACCCATTTTGCATGTTTCTGATTCAACTTCTCTTGTTGACTCACAAACTGTAATGCATGATTATCACTGTACAATACAAATTCTTTCGGGATCAAGTAATGCCTCCACTTCTTCAACGCCTGTATGATAGCATAAAATTCTTTATCATACGTGGAGTATTTTAGTTTTTTTTCATCAAGCTTCTCACTGAAATATGCAACTGGTCCGTCTTCCTGGCTTAAGACCGCTCCTATGGCATACCCGCTTGCATCACATTTCACCTGAAATGTCTTCTGGAAATCCGGTAATACCAACACCGGTTGTTCTGTGATCTTTCGCTTCAACAGATTGAAGCTCTTCTCAGCCTCTGCTATCCAATGAAAAGACTTATGTCGCTTCTTAATTGTGTCCATCATCGCTGCGCTAATTCCACTGAAATTCCTAATGAATTTTTGGTAGAAACTAGCCAAACCATGAAAACTTCTCACCTCGAAAACATTTCTCGGTGATGGCCAATCCTTGATCACTTTCACCTTATCCAGATCCATCCTCAACTCACTCGCTGAAATAACAAAACCCAAATAAATGAGTTATGTCTTCATGAATGAGCACTTCTTCATGTTGATCAACAACTTCTCTTGCTGTAGCTTCCTCGTCACAATGGCTAAATGCTTCAGATGTTCAGCCTTTGTCTTGCTGAAAATCAGTATATCATTGAGATATACGACGACAAATTTCCCGATGAATTCCCTCAGGACTTCATTCATCAACCTCATAAAAGTACTTGGTGCATTCGTCAAGCCAAATAGCATGACTAGCCATTCATACAATCCTTCGTTGGTTTTGAAGGCTGTCTTCCACTCATCGCCTTCTCTCATGCGAATCTGGTGATATCCGCTTTTCAAATCTATCTTTGAAAAATACTTTTCCCCACTCAGGCAATCCATTAGATCATCCATTCTTGGCAATGGAAACCTGTACCTGATGGTTATTTTGTTGATCGCTCTTGAATCGGTACACATTCTCCAGCCTCCATCCTTCTTTGGACTAAGTACTGTCGGAACATCACACGAGCTTAAACTTTCCCTGACCAATCCTTTATCCAGCAGTTCCTGTACCTGCCTTTTGACCTCTTCGTTCTCTTGCGGCGTCAACCTATACGCAGCTTTGTTCGGCAAATTGGCTCCTGGTATGAGGTCTATATGATGAATTACACTCCTCATCGGCAACAACGAATGAGGTAACTCATCTACCACAATGTCAGCAAACTCTTCTAGCAGTTCCTAAATCTCATCTGGTAGATCATCCACTCTGGTGCCAGTCAGAACAATTCTCAGCTTTCTGACCATAAAGAACTGTGGATCTTCTTTCTTCTCCATCTCCGTAAGAAGTTTCTTCCCACTCATGAGAAGTATTGTGTTGCTTACTTCCGGTTTCACCTCCTTATCCTTTATCGGAAGCAATCTATGTGTCCTCCCATCCTTCTCCAGGGTATAGGTGTTCATCCTCCCATCATGAACCACATTTCTGTCATATTTCCATGGTATACCCAACAATAAATGACATACATCCATAGGAATGACATCACAAAGTACTCTATCATTATATCCACCTATCTTGAATTCAGCTAAACACTGTTTAGTGACACTCACCTGATGTCCCTTCTGTAGCCATGAAACTTTGTATGGACTCGGGTGATCAGTTGTCTCCAGCTCCAGCTTTTCCACCATCTCGGTTGAAACAAGATTATCTGTGCTACCGCTGTCCACAATAACCTTGCATACCCAATCCTTGGTCTTGCAAGATGTCCTGAACAGTCTGGTCCTCTGAGCTGAGTCCTCCACCTCTTTCCCAGGTGTTAAGAGAGCTTTACGCATCATCAGTGACCTTCCACCTTCTGTATCTTTAGAATCAACATCTCGCCTCTGCGCTTCTACGATGTGATCTTCTCCGATGTCCTTCTTTTTATCTGGACACTCAAATGACCTGTGCCCATTCTTCCCACATGTGAAACATGTGAAAACTCCACCTCAACCTCTTCCTCTACCTCTGGTACGAGGAAAAGTATTTGCGTCAGCATAATCTCCCTTCTTCTCATTATGTTGCCCTCTCTGTTCAATGTATGGTCCTTTCTGTGAGGTACAACCTCTTTCTACTCTACCCTGAGGTTTCTTCCATTCCTCCTTGGGCTTCTGGAATTTCTCCTGGGCAACTGTCTTGCCTTTGGGCTGACTTCTGCCTCACCCTCGTTGACCTTGCTTACGACTCAGCTTCTCTTCCTCTTTCAAAGCCATCTGGTAAGAATCCTCCAGTGTCCTGATGGTAACCATACTTAATTCATCTTGAATGTCGTATCTCAGACCATTCAGATATCTGGCAACCTTCTCATCATCGCTCTCCCGATGACCTGCTCTGATGTTCAGCTTGTAGAATTCTTCAGTGTATTCTTTCACTGTCATCAGCTTCTGTCTCAGGTTTTTCATTCTCCTGAACAATGTGATTTGATAATCCCTTGGGATGAACTTTGCCTTCATCTTTACAATCATTCGATCCCAGATTTTAATCTTTTGCTTACCTTTGCAGCATCTATCTGCTTGAAGCTCGTCCCACCATAATGCTGCATGTCCCTTCAATTTTGTGACAGCATGCCTAACGTTCTTATCTTCTTCGATATCTTCATAATCGAAGTATGTGTCAAGGGATCTAATCCAATCCAGTAGCTCTTCTACATTCAGATTCCCTGTTGGATCATGTTGTCATTGATGCCAATGGTTTGATTACTTGGGAGATTGTTGGATCATATGTCATTGATGTAAATGGTGGTTTGATTGATGTCATTGGTTGATGTCAAGTAATTGATTGATATGATTCCCTTGATGAGAATGTTATATGTCCAAGTGGAAACCAATCGATGCAAAGGTAAACAAATGGATGAACTCCAAAGTGGTCCCCTTATGGTGAAA
>ML777912.1:3086402-3112222 GCA_009831015.1 Picea engelmannii
TAATTGGTTATAAATGACAACAATGGGTAATGAATAAATGTTGAATGCTAATTGATGAGTCTTTGTGCAAGAGGGAAGTTTTGGGAAAAAGAGCCCCACACTCATTCACCCCCCCCTCTAAGTGTGGTAGGTGTGTCCAACATTCCCCTCATAGACTGGAATGTCCATCTTCTCCTTCGCACCCATTCTGGCGATATCTTTTATCAACCGCTCAGTTGATGCATCCTCAATGACAACTTCCTCCTCGCGTTTAGCTTCAATTTCATCCTCAGAATCACTCAGATCCCTTGCACTAGCTGTGTGTCTTTGAGATGTCTCCATCTCCTCAAGCCTTGCTCGAAGATCTCTCATCTGTCTCTCCATTTATGGATTGACTACCTGCCTGCCTCTTCTCCTCACCTCCCTATCCTCTGGGTTGGGTGATTGTCTTTCTCTTCTGGGCAGCATGGTGAATTTTCTCTCTCTCTGCTACAGAAAACAAAGAGTTAATCCTGCTCTGATACCACTCTGGCGCAAACGCGCCACCCAGGGCACGTCCGCTCCCACAGGACCTTCTCTTCCTTCGGCTCGAAGAGCTGAAACGCTCTTCAAATCCCTTATCGGGACTTTCCAACACCCACATGACTCTCCTTATGATCTCCCTTGTCTTATTGGGAAATCAGACCTCCCAAGATCGCGAGTCCCGAAAACACAGGATCGGGTCTCAAAAATCCCCGAATCTTGATGAATATTCACCCACGGTTTCCTTGATCTTATCGGGAATTTCCCCATTGGAAAATCGACACTTGCGCTTTCGTGATCCACTGTCCTCACGGATCCCCGACTCCCGATGGCTCAGTCGACGCTGACCTTCTCCCACCTTATCCAGACTTCTTCTCTATCGCAGCCTCGCTCTATCGTGACTTCGCTACTCGCGACACCAATTCCTGGGTCTTTCCACTCTCGATACCCCGATCCCTGACTCCTTGGGATCTCCTGCCACGTGTCCCTACTATTGGATGGATCTGATCCTATTGGGAAATCGCGGATCGCGATTCCTACATACGAGAGTTTCTTGCCTCTGAAAACTCCGATGCCTCCAAAATCTGACTCTTCAGGATCTCGTGCCACGCGTCCTCGCCGATGGATGGTTCCAAGCTCCCATCGGGATATCATGAAATCGTGATTCCTGATGCAACGATTCCTTCCCTCCTGGAATCCCCGATGGGTTAAATCCTGACTCTTGTCCTGATGTCTGACGCGTGTCCTACCGAGATCAACGACTAGGATTCTTTGTCAGTATTTCGGGACTTACAAGGTCTCGATTCTCTTGACCTTCAAAACCCCGATGACTCTGATATCTCGATGACTCTTCTAGGACTCTTCCTCTACACACTAGGACTTAAAATCTATGCAACTTCCTGAGATCTAACAGCTGACGGGATTTCGTGAATTTCCTCTGCGAATCCTAACCATTGACTCCTTTCCTCCCTTCTTGAGGACTTCTTGGCACAAAAATCTCTTGTGCAGTATTTCGATAATTTCGAAGGTCTTACTCCTCCTGATCTCTCTTCAACGTCCACAATCTCTTAGGGAAAAGAGATCTCTGTGCACGCACTTTCAACTCTTGCCTGAAACATTTCACAACGCAAGAACCCGGTGCTCTCCTTCGACGATATCACAAAGGTGCTATACCTCCTGAGCTTTTCCACTCTGATTCTTTCAGAGGGACTTGCACGCACTCCTTGTGGCAACCCTGTAAGCACTTCAAGTGTTCAAACTTCTTTGACTCTGCGCACGCCTGCAGTAGTAGTCCTTGATTTCCTTGCTCAGATTCACGACTGAGACTTCCTCTTCAGCCTGGGCACTCCTTGCATGGCTTCAACAACCCACTTTCACTTCTGAGTGAATAAGGACAAGAGTTAAACTACCTAAGCCTCCATCAACGCACTCCTTGTGGATGGTTTCAACTGCACACTTTGCAGGAATCTCCTGGCTCAGATAGAGAAACAATTGAAACTTATTCCATCTCCCCTTCAGACTTCAGGTTGAACCATGAAATCACATGCACATCATATAAAGACAAATGCATGACAGGAAAGAAAACATTCATGAGCATAACATCAATACACAGAGAAATCAACACAAACCATGAGTTTGAATCAAAACTTCCTTCTATTAATTCAAATGTCTGTACATGGGTGTTCTTCATACACTATTCTCTGCTTTCTCTTCTCTTCTCCTGAATGCTTCCACTACTATTCACTATGTTACAATGGTACAATGAGGGTGTCTATATCCGTTTTCCCTCTCGGATTCTAAACTATCAAATCTAGAATTAAAAACCTATCTACCAGCATTAACTAGATTAAATGCCGACTATCTACCTAAGGACTAGAGCTATCCGCTCAAGGTCCATTACAATATACAAGTGCGCCTTCATAAATGGCTTCATTAAAGACATGCGCAACAATTTCCAAAGTATTTCAAAATTTTGTGCGGGCTAGTCCAGCTCTCTCCCGCCGTCGTGCTGGCTCGCTTGATGAAGTTGGCGATGCTCCTGCATCAGTCACCCATCATAATTGTGCCCAAGAAGGATGGGACTTAGAGAATGTGTATCGATTGCAGGGCATTGAACAATATTAAACTAAATAATAGCTACCCTCTGCTCAAGATCAATGATATGTTGGACCAACTGCAACATGCCAAGTAGTTCACTCAGTTTCATTTGAATCATGATATCATGGGATATGAGTCAAAGAAGAATATACCTACAAGACTACCTTCAAGTCAAGGAAATGTTTGTATGAGTGGTTTCTTATGTTATTCGGTTTATGCAATGCACTAGCTACGTTTATGATAATAATAAATGCTTTTTTACGCCCTTATCTATATTCATTTGTTATTGTTTATCTGGATGATATATTGGTTTATAGTGCTACCTGAGAGGGACACACTTCACATGTTATTTAGGTGTTAGAGACCCCAAAGAGGAATCAATTGTTGGCCAATCTCAATAAATGTGAGTTTTCATAGGAGTCTTTGGTGTATTTGGGATATAACAGAGTTACCAACTTAACGAAAGCTCTCTAGAGTTCTTATTTTTCATAGTCGCTATTTTTACTCATGTTTAAAAAAGTGGTGCTACCGGTAGCACCTCTTTTTTAGAAGTGGTTAAAATTGTGACTTGTTTGAAATTGCAGCCTTGAAATTGCAAAGAGAACCAAAGAGAACCCTAAAATTAACCCTCGAATAGAAAAGTGATGCTAATGGTCGCACCACTTTTTTGGGGGGATTTTAAACTGTGACCTTGATCACTAGCACCACCATAAATAAAACACTTAAAAGTGACTCCTAAATCTAAAAATGTTACTACTTGATAATTGATTTACTAATTATAATTTTTAAATAATTTACATTAAAAAAAAAGTTAAATTGGAAAATAAACCACCCCTAATTTAAAAAAAAAAAAAATTGTTTAAAAATGACAAATTTCTTTTAGAAATAAAGAAAAAAAATGAATGTGAAATAAATAATGCAACTCAAATTTTTCTTTAAAAAATGAAAAAAAGAAAAATTTATTTTTTCTTAAAAAAAATAAAAACAACCTTTAAAACTCCAAATTTAAAAGACAAAAATTGAAAAAGAAAAACACAAAATGCAACATAGATATAAAATAGATTTTATTTATTTATTTTAAAACTATAAACATTAAATGAAACATTAAAACATATATTAAAAAAACTAAACTAAACTACACTAAAAAAAATAAAAAATAACGGGAAAACTAAAACTTTAAATAAAGATTGAAAAACAAAAACCAAAAAAAAATTACAATTAAAAAAAAAATTAATGTTTCATTTATTGTTTGTATTTTAAACTTTAAAAAAAATATCTATTTTAGTTTTCTATATTGAATTTTTTTTATTAGCATTTTTAAATTAATTATAAAAAAGATGTGTTTTTATTGTTTTTTTTGTCTTTTAAATTTAACGTTTTAAGTGTGAGGATATTTAGACACTTAGGAGTTAGTTAAGATCTACTTGGTCTAATGTGTCGTTAGGTAAAAGTGTGTTTCTTAGTGTGTTTGTTTATTATGCATTAGTGTGCATTTGTAGTTAGGAAATCTGATGGTCATGATATGTTCTCGATATAGAGTGATCTGACGATCCATGTTCTCCTCGATCTTAACGACCATTGATTCATGGTTTAGCACTTGATTGGTCCATGATCTCTATTTAAAGAGCATGGAGGGTCATTTGCCGATGATCGATTGTGAGAGAATATCTTGTAAAATTTCTCTATAATCTTTTTCATTTGCATTAATAAACTGCTCCGAGTGGCCGTGTTGGTTGGGACCGTGGATGTTTCCCCGTAGGGGTTTTACCACATCAAAACATCGGTGTGTTGATCTTTGATCTGGTTGTGTGAGTGTATACTAAAGGTGTTCATCCTCTGTTGGAATTCATGTGTTGTCAAGCATGAATTCCATCCTCCTTGTTCTTTCCTTTGTTGTCTCACATAAATGGGAGGTCCATCAGATGGATGTTAAATCCGCCTTCTTGCACAAAGATTTGCAAGAAGAAATATACATGTAACAACCTCTTGGCTACGTCCAAAATTAATCAAGCCTTCTTTGTCTCCTTAATAAATCTCTGTATTGTCTTAAGCAAGTTCCTCGAGCTTGGTATGCCAAAATGAACAACTTTCTTATTGACATTCGATTCTGTAGATGCCATTCTAATCCTAATGTCTATACCAATAAAGTAGGAAGCCATCTCATAATACTTGTCCTTTATGTTGATGACCTTATCCTTAATAGTAGTGACTCAAAAATTTTAAACCATGTGAAAACCAACCTTAAGAAGAAATTTGAAATGATAGACTTAGGGTTTTTTCACTATTTTCTTGGCCTCCAAGTTTTACAAACCGATGAAGGAATTTTTCTTTCCTAGTCTAAGTATGCTTGTGACCTTCTTCATCACTTTCACATGGATGATTGTAAACCAATCCCTTCTCCCTTCCAGTCTAGAGTCAATCTTACTACCTCCTGTACTTATCCCAAAGGTGATGCTACTGTACCATTAGTTAGTTGGTAGCCTCTTATACTTGACTCATACCCTTCCCGATCTTTCCTTTGTTGTTGGTATTGTTACCCGGTATATGCAAACACCCCATGAAATCCATTGGAAAGAAAAAAAAATGATATGTTTTTATGTTCATGGTACAATTTAGTTCGGGGTACATTTAGTTCAGGGGGGACTCCTTTATTAGTTGGTTTCACTGATTCAGATTGGGTCGGCGACCCTGATGATCGGAAGTCTACTGTAGGTTATGTTTTCAGCCTTGGTTCAAAACATGTAACTTGGGCATGTAAGAAACAAAAGGCTATTGCACTTTCTTCAGTAGAAGTAGAGCAACGAGAAGCGGTAAATGCAAGTTAGGAAGCCTTGTGGCTTCGACAGATCCTTTTAGAGTTTGGATTCCAGCAACCACATTCGACCAGCCTTTGGTGAAAAAATCAGAGTGCCATCAAACTCGCCAAAGACCTAGTTCAACATCAATGAAACAAGCACATTGAGCTACACATGAACTTCATCAAAAAGTTCATTCATGATAAAGTTATTGAAGTACTCTTTTTCCTTACAAAATATCAAGTTGCAGACATTTTCACAAAGTCTCTTATAGAAGTGAAATTTTCAAAACTTCGATCTATGTTAGGAGTTTAGGAAGTTGTCATTAAGGGGGGATAGGCTCTAATGCCTCCTTCCTTCTACTATTGTGTCACTATTGTAAATCCTTCAATCCTATCCCAAGTTGTTCTTAAGGGGGGATGTCTTGAGATATTTGTACACTTAGGAGTTAGTTAAGATCTACTTGGTCTAATGTGTCATTAGGTAAAAGTGTTTTTCTTAGTGTGTTTATTTTGTATGCATTAGTATGCATTTGTATTTAGGAAATCTGATGGTCATGATATGTTCCTGACATAGAGTGATCTGATAGTTCATATTCTCCTCGATCTTAATGACCATTGATTTGTGGCTTAACACTTGATTGGTCCATGATTTCTATTTAAAGAGCATGGAGGGTCATTTTCTGATGATCGATTGTGAAAAACTCTCTTTTAAAATCTCTCTCTAATATTTTTCTTTTGCATTAATAAACTGCTCCAAGTGGCCACGTTGGTTGGGGCCATGGATGTTTCCCCGTAAGGGTTTTACCACGTCAAAACATCACTGTGTTGATCTTTGATCTAGTTGTGTGAGTGGTTATTGAAGGTGTTCTTCCTCTATTGGAATACCTGTGTTGTTGAACATTAAGGGTTCTTTTTAAAAAAAAATCGAAAATAAATAAATAATTTTTTCTCTTTTTTAGTTCATTTTTCTCTTTTTTGATTAAAATATTTTATTTGCACTATTTTTTCAACAAATGCTTTTTCCCTTCATTTCTAAAATAATTGTTTTTTTAAACAAAATAAACAAAAAATTTCAGGGTTTTTTTTTCCAATTTAATTTTATTCTTAATGTAAATTATTAAAAAAATAAAGTTAATTAGTAATTCAATCATCAAGTAATAACACTTTTAGATTTTTCCTAGACATGTAGATAAGTTGGAAATAGAGTGCATTGTTAAGACACTCCCTGTCACGTTGTTGGTTGAAACCTTGCAAAGTCGTGTGTACCATGAGTGGGACCGCATGGATACCCATGGAGGTTATCTGGTAAAAATCAAAATCGAATCCATGTCAAACGATTATGATCTTGGCCAGTTGTCGATTTCACCAAAAACAAAAAAAAACAACACTTTTAGATTTAGGAGTTGATTTTCAGTGTTGTATTTGTGGTCATGCCAATGGTCATGCCACATTTCAATTAGGTCATAGTTTAAACTCCAAAAAAAGTGGTGATATTGGTAACATAACTTTTTGATTCAATGTTCAACTTGATGGTTTTTCAGGATTCTGTTCACAATATCAAAGTTGTGATTTCAAAGAAGTTTTAATTTTAACTACCTCCCCAAAAAAGGGTGTTACCAGTAGTACCACGTTTTGCTTTTAGGGTTGATTTTGGTGTTTTTTACCAAAAAATATTATATTTTTTGGACAAAATTCCCATTTTGAGCTCACGGTTCTCATTAAGTTAGTAATTTTATTGTATTTGATTGGTGGAGGAAAGCTCAAGATAGATCTCACCAAGATGGAGGCCATCATGAAATGACTATTTCCTACAAATTGTAGGGAAATTAGGATCCTTGTTGGGGCAGCATAGTACTTGTGGAATTTCAGATCTTTGTTTTCAGTAGTAGTTGCACCACTCAATGCAATAATAGTACGAAGTAAGAGTTTCCATTGCAATAAGAATCAACAAAATGCCTTTCATGAGCTAAACAGAAAGAGCATTCAAGAAACAATGTTGGCACTAACAATATTGCAAAATCCCTTCGAAGTGGAGGAAGATTCAAGTGGGTATTCCATGGAAGCATTTCCGATGAAGAGAAAAGGGCATGTTTTCTATCATTCTGAACCATTTCATGGGGAAGTCCTCAACTACCCTACCTATGAGAAGGATCTCTATGCCTTGGAACAAGTTGTCAAAAAGTGGAAGCATTATCTAGTGGGAAAGGAGATCACCACCCACACAGATCACCAGTCGCTCTAGTATTTCTAGGTGTTAAATTTGGCAGCATCAATAATCATTCTCCAATGAGAGGCCATATGGGCCACCCTGAGGCTAGCCAGGGAGATTTGGAGAATAAACTAGTCTTGTGAGGTATTGACAAAAGACAGGGGGAATGTACAACCTCTGTGAGTCAAACCGAAAGTTAGGATGAACGAGATGCTATGTGAGTCTAATGAAAAAGTTAGGGGGAATGTTCAACCTCTCTGAGCATAGACAGACTAGTGCAAAAGTCAAGGGGAACATACAACCTCTGTGATCCTAGTCAAACCTTGTGAGCCATGAGAAAAAGTCAAGGCATCTAGCAAATGTTAGGTTGAATATAAAATTCTTATGAGCTAGAAACAAACGATATTCCTAATATTGAAAATGATGTAATTGTATTGATCTAGTGCATTGGCATGTGTAAACATTATCCACCATGAAGAGAATTTCGAATTGCGTTGTCAAGAGTTGTAACTAAAGTCTTGAGTCTAGTTCTATGTTAGAACTAAAGTGTAATGTTGAGTTGCAACTAAAGTCTTGAGTCTAGTTCTATTTTAGTAATGTTGAGTTGCAACTAAAGTCTTGAGTCTAGTTCTATTTTATAACTAAAGTGTAATGTTGAGTTGCAACTAAAGTATTAAATCTAGTTCTAAGTTCGAACTAAAGCATGTCAGTCTCAAGTCTAGTTCTAAGTTCGAACTAAAGTGTAATGCTGAGTTGTAACCAATCTCAAGTCTAGTACTAAGTTCAAACTAAAGTGTAAAGCTGAGTTGTAAACAATCTCAAGTCTAGTTCTAAATTTGAACTAAAGCATGAAGCTGAGTTATGTTTAATGCATGCAATCAGGTTACTATTTCAAGCTTCCCCTCTTCAGCCTATATAAGAAGAGGTTGAACCCTCTCTTCAATAGAGTTTTGAAACACATTTTTCATATGTAGGTTGAGGGTGAAGTAATAGAGGAGCACATTAGTGATAAAGAGGCAGCATATCAGAGGTGTATTTCAGCAAGGTATTGTAAGTCTTTGTCAGGTCAGAGTCATCTTGGCAAGCTCTTTTAGAGTAGAACATTCATGGTGGATATTTGTAAGAGATCTTACATTATTAATGCAATAAAGGAATATTGTTTGCTCGGGTTTTTTTCCTTGTACAGGGTTTCCATAGGGTATATGTGTTGTTGATATGCATGTTTACTTATCTACATAATTATAGTTATTAGATTATGATTTGGAATTGTTGAAGTATATTAAGATGGAATCAAAGTATTGAAGAAAATAAAAGAATTAATCCACATAAGAAATCAAGCTCATAATTTAACATGGCATTAGATCTTAAGGTGTGTTAAATGTGTTGAAGTGAAGCAACAAGTACAAATAGATCCAAGCTATCTTGATTAAGTTTCCAGTGTGAGGTCCATGCAATCCTCTGTAATATACCAGATATAAAAAGTATGCAGAAGAGAAATAAAATTCTAGAAATGGCAGAATAACAACAATATAACCAGAATAATCACCACAATAACTCTGAAATGATTTAAGAATAAAAATATAAATAACACTTTGATTCTAAGAGAAATGTTCACGGGCCTCTTCGAAGGGGAAACCTCCAGTTGAGAAGAGCTCTATTACAATAATCTCCAAGATAGGGTTCTCATACCCTTGACTCCTATTTATACTAAATATGTCTATCAAAAGAAGCATCTAGAGGAAGATCCTTCTAGAAGCAAAAGCTTCTATTAGGTCTTCTTACATTCGACTTATTCTATTTTATTGCAAGGCCTTATTAATATTTACCTTTATTACATACGAATATATTGTTCTACCTATGTGCGGGTTAGGACCCTAACATGTCCCCCCCCTTAAAAAAAGCCTTGTCCTCAAGGCTTGAGATGTGGAAATTGCTACAGAATGGTAGCGGGTTTCCAAGTGGCATCTGCTGAAGTTGTCTCTTTCCACTAGATTAACACTTCCTTGATGGTTCTCTGACAAAGGCGACGCTCACGCTAGTGCAAAACTGCTTGTGGTTGTAGCCAAATGGATCTTTCTTCAGCTAACTCTGGAAGGTTGGTTTAAATTTGGCACTTAGTTCTGATCACCTTCTTTAAGAAGGAAACATGAAAAACAAGATATAGCTTTGAATGAATGGTCAAAGCTAACTGATAGGCCACATGTACCACATGCTTGAGAACTGTATCAGGACCATAAAATTTGGGTGCTAGCTTCTGACATTGCTCGAGCTTGAGGGAATTCTTCTTGTAAGGTTGTAGTCAAAGAACACTTGATCCCCTTCTTCAAATTGATGTTCAGAGCGACCTTGATCTGCTTGTTGCTTCATGCAATTATGTGCCATGACCAAATTCTCTTTGAGGGTACAAAGAATAGCCTCTCAAACTGTAAGTGTTTGGTCAACTACCTGGAACTTCGAGACACGAGGTAAATATGAGTGAACTGAATGTGGCTTATGTCCATATACCACCTCAAAAGGAGTCATGCATGTAGTTGTATGGTATGAAGTGTTGTACCACCATTCATCTAGGGGTAACCACTAAGCCCACTGACTTTTCTTTTCTGGGGCAAAACACCTCAAATATGTTTCCAAACACTTGTTGACAACTTCTATTTGACCATCATTCTGGGGATGATAAGTTGTACTAAGATGCAATTGGGTGCCTTGTATCTTGAACAATTCTTGCCAAAAATTGCTTGTGAAAGTTGGGTCACAATCAGAAACAATAGAGTGTGGCATGCCATGAATCTTGAAGACCTGATACATGAAAAGTTGAGCCACCATGGATGTTGTAAACGGGTGTTGAAGAGCTCAGAAATGAGCATACTTGGAAAGGGGATCAACAACCACCATGATGACTGATTTATTTCCTGATTTGGGTAAGCCGGTAATAAAGTCCAAAGAGATATCCTTCCAAATAGCAGGTGGAATCGGAAGCGGTTGTAGTGTGCCCGAAGATTTGATTGTTTCTCCCTTGTTGCATTGACACACATCACATTAAGTGACAAAGTAATGGATGTCTTGTTTCATACCATCCCAGAAAAAAGAACGTTTGACCCTGTCATAGGTTTTGGTGAACCCGGTGTGCCCCGTTGTCGGTGTAGCATGAAGATCAGAAAGTATTGTGGATTTAAGATTTGATTGTTTACTTAAATACAAATGGCCTTTGTATTGGATCTCATCATGGAGCTAAGAGTACCCTGTGGGAGCTGGAGCACTGGACTACAATTGTTGGATCAACTGCAAACTTTTGGGATCTTGTATCCATTCCTGGTGAACGGCTTGGAGCCAATCTGGTACAATGAAGGAAAGAGAAAAAAGGGATCCTTCATCTTCGTATTTGTGGGAAAGTGCATTAGCAACCACATTTTCTTTTCCTTTCTTGTAAAGGTAGTCTTGGGAATGTCTTCCTCTTTCATACGTATTTGGTGGTAGCCCGAATGAAGATCAAGTTTAGTAAATAATTGGGCACCACTCAGCTCATCCAAGAGGTCACCAACGATAGGAATGGGAAATTTGTCTTTAATGGTAATTTTGTTAAGGGAATGAAATTCAGGACACATTCGCCAAGAACCTTCTTTGTTCAGGACCATGACCACAGGAGAAGAGTAGAGTCTCGTACTAGCATGGATAATGCCTACATTAAGGAGTTCCTAGACCATTTTCTCAATTTCATTTTTTTGGGAAAAGGGGTGATGATAGGGGAATGGAATGATAATGAACACCACATGAAGGAGGGATTCCCTGGGGAGTGGAAAAGACCACTTGATGTTTAGAAAGGATGGCTTGGAGGTATTGCAGCACCGAGGGTGTTTCTGTTGCTTGTATGGCATGGAGTTGAGAAATAACACCAAAATGACCCTTTTTGAGCATCTTTTCCATGCGATGGTAACTAATGATCTCAGGTGAACCAATGGTGATGCCTTGGAACTTATATTGGTGGCCCTCCTGGTCAAATTGCATGGTTAATTTCTTAAAATTCATGAGAATGGGACCCAAAGTCCTGAGCCATTCTGCACCCAACATAATGTCACAACCGCCCATGTCAATGGCAAACATATGAGATTTCAGGTGGTAGTCACCAATTTGGAGACACACATTTTCAAAACGCCATCCACATTTCATGGAGCCACCATTGGCAATCATGATTTGGAAATTATTGATGGCATGGATGTAGCAATGAGTTTCTTGGGCAATGCAATAATGAATAAAATTATGGGTGCTTCCACTATCAACCAGAATGATGACCTTTCAATGCTTGATGTAACCGATTAGCTTGAGGGTTTAGGGAGCGGAGAAGCCGGTGAGAGAATTGAGGGAAATGATCGGTTCTACTTTGGGAGGGTTTGAGGGAGGGGTTATGTTGGGGGTTTCAGGTGACTCAGACACAAGGGGAGTTTCAATATCCTCTTCTAAAATATCCTCGTAGATGGCCATAAACAAATTTCGTTCCTTACACATGTGGCCCAGGAAATATTTGTCATCACAATTATAACAAAGGCCTTTAAGTTGGCGTTCATCCATTTCATCCCTCGTCAATTTTTGGATCTTTAGTGGAGCGGAGGGAGTAGTGGCATTTACTAGTTTAGGGTGAGGGATAAAGGAGGGTTTCCAGTTTTGAGAAGATACAACCTGTTGTTCTTCTTTATCTCTTTTAGTAGCCTCTACCCAACTCTGAGGCTGAGCCATGAGGACATGGGCCTGAATGTCATCCTTGAGGCCACTGATAAAACATTCTCAGAAAAAGGCATCAGACATGCCCTCTATCCGAAAATCTAGGTGCTCAAAGGTAGCTATAAAGTATTCCATTGTTCATGATTGTTTCAACTTTGTCAAACAACCCAAATAGTTGGTGTCAGTGTCAAAGCGTTCATAAATCTCTGCCACAAATTTTGTCCAAGCAATATACCCTTGACGAGAAGTTTTTCTCCATTGCCACCATTGCCAACGTTCTTGATCTAGATGGAGAACACCATACTGGAGTTTGGCCAAGTCATTTGTAATTCCATATAAAGAGAAATAATGTTCCATTTGGGTTACCCAACCAGTGGGGTCCGAGCCATCAAATTTGGTCACATCCACCCGCGGAAAGCATAGGTCGCATTGAAAGTGATGGTTCTGAAAGTTATGGTAATGAGAGGAATGTTCACCTTTAGTATGTGGAGGTGAGGAAGAGGAAAGGTTATCTGTAGGGATATGCAATTTGGTGCAGAGTGCCAAAAAGACAGATTCAAGCTGGGTGGTGAGGTCTTGCTTGATTTCCTCCATTGAGGACTGCATGGTTGTATTGATGGCGACAACATTGGCACTGAGTTGTTTCACTTCTTTTTTGGTCTCTATGAGACTATATTGCAAGGTGTTGAAGCAAGCTTCCAAGTCTTGGCTATGAGTATGGGACATGAGGATGGGGGAACTGAAAAGGGGTAGGCAGGGTCAAAGATTTTTCCGAAAAATGATATGTATGAATGTGATAAGGGAGAAGAGATGAATCCAATGGAATAGGTCTCGAATAATGGTGAAAAAATTTCCAGACTTTTTCTTTTTTTTACACTTGTGGAGTTATACTCTGGTTTGAAGAATACTATAGAGAGGAAATGCCCAAATGCTTAACCAGAAAGAAATGTGTATTTACTTGGCAACCTGAACACATTTGCGTGGCAATATATCTTATCTATTTTAATTTGTTTATGTTTCTATCCCCAAGGGTTAGGTATTCAAGGGTTCTACAGACAAGGGTTTTCCCTATACTATAACACTTTGATATACGTGTGGGGTCCAATAGGAGTACTCGGCCCAATATCTCATGGAAATAACTAAGGAGGATAGACCGTACCCTTAGCCGTACTACCCGACTACCCAGGTACTAGATAGTATCTTCCTGAGTGTTGTTCTCGGTGGCACTATAATAGTCAGGCAGCCGATTGGTTTATCTAAAGAGGGCTTCAGGAAATCTAGGGTGATTTGTACACAGGTGTTGCCTGATGTGATACCACTCTAAGGGGTACCAACAAGGGTTACAAGGGTGGCCAACAGATGTGCACTTAAGAACCACTTGTATTTCCTACGTGTATGAATCCCTCAACCACGGGTTTATGCATGTAATGACAGATCTCTGTGGCTTAAAGATGTCGGAATACGTCTCTACCCTGAAAAAAAAAATTACCCACAATTTCTGCCAAGGAAAGTGCTTTGATACCACTTGTAATATACCAAACATAAAAAGAATGCAGAACATAAATAAAATGCTAGAAATGGTAGAATAACAACAATATAACTAGAATAATCACCACAATAACACTGAAATGATATAAGAATAACAACAAAAATAACACTTTGATTCTGACAACAATGTTCACGGGCCTCTTCGAGGGGGAAACCTCCAGTCGAGCAAAGCTCTATTACAATAATCTCCAAGATAGGGTTCTCATACCCTCGACTCCTATTTATACTAAATATGTCTATCAAAAGAAGCATCTAAAGGAAGATCCTTCTAGAAGTGGAAGCTTCTATTAAGTCTTCTTACATTTGACTTATTCTATTTTATTGCAAGGCCTTATTAATATTGACCTTTATTACATCCAAATATATTGTTCTAGCTATGTGTGGGTTAGGACCCTAACATCCTCCATTTCATTCAGGTTCGAGGATAGGCTCAAAGGAGTTTCCAAATTCAATGCGTGGAAGCTCCGGATAACAAATATCTTGCAGGAGCATGATCTTGAGCAATATGTGACCACAGTGGTGGAGGAACCCATGAATAATGCAGGAAGAGAGGCCTTTAGTAAGATTCAATCAAAGGCCAAGAGAATCATCTATGACTCATTCAAAGATAGTATAATGCCTGCAATGACTTCGTTAATGATTTCCAAGGACTGTATGGATACCTTGGTGAATCTGTATAAGAAAAAGTTTCTAGGCCAAAAGAGGACACTTAAGCACAAGCTTAAGTATTTGAATATGGAGAAAGGTGAATCACTGACATGGTTTTGTTCCAGGATAGCCCAGATTAGAGATCAAATTTTGGTCATAGGGGTGATAGTGGACGATGATGATCTAGTGTAGGCCATTTTTTATGGTCGTCCTTCTTCATGGGAGACCTTCTTATCCAGTGTAAGTGGGAGATAGATTCATGCCATGTTTGAGAGGTTATGGCATGATTGCCTCCAGGAGGAGAGTCTCACAACTACCAGGAGAGAGAAAATGAAAGAATAGCACTCAGCTTTAGCATCAAGATTCAAGGGAAAGAGGAAAGACACTTTCCAGAAAGGCTCTCCTTGGAAGCCAAACACCAAAGGTACATTCAAAGGAAAGAATATTGATATGTCTAATATTAAATTCTTTAGTTGTAATAAGTTGGGTCATTTTGCTAAAGATTGTTGGTTGAGAAAGAGATATGCTAGGAAAGGGAGACATCATGCCTCAACTGCTAAGGATGATGAATCCAAGAGAAATAAGAAAAGTCCTTCTAATGAGAAAGAAAATAGGAAAGAATATTATTTGGTTTCTGCCTTATCCAGTTCAGTTTCCATGGGGCCTAAAACTTGGTTAGTAGACAATGGTGCATCAAAGCACATAACATGGTACAAGGAGATCCTCTCAAATTTCGAGACAAAATCTTTTGCAGAGTAGGTCGAGCTTGGGGATGAAAAATGTTACAAGATAGAGGGAGTAGGCTCTATCTCCTTTATATTTGAATCTGGGGCTAGAATTCATGTTGATGAAGTATTATATGTTTTAGGGCTCAAGAAGAATATACTTTCAGTTGCAACCCTTGAGGAAAAGAGATATTGGGTGATCTTCAAAGACAAGAAGGCACTACTATGGGCTAAAGGTAGCCACTTAAGTGGAGGACTGTACGTCGTGTCAGGACAGTCAGTTCAGGCATTGGCTCATGATGTGACTAGATCCAGCGAGTTGTGGCACAGAAGACTTAGACATATTGATTACAAAGCTCTTCCATATCTACAGAACATGGTATGTGGCATGCCCTCTATTTCTCTTAGTAAAAATGAAATTTGTAAGGGATGCATTCTAGGTAAAAATATAAAGAAAGCATTTCCTAGTAGTGACAATAGAGCTCAGGGCATCCTAGATCTGGTTCATTATGATATATGTGGTCCCATGTCATCTCCCTCACTCAGTGGTTGTTTGTATTATGTCATTTTTATTGATGATTACTCAAGAAAATGTTGGATATATTTTCTTAAAGCTAAAAGTGACACATTTGATAAATTCAAAGAGTATAAAGCCTTTATTGAAAAGTAGACAGGGAAACACATCAGAATCCTTAGAACAGACAATGGAGGAGAGTTTGAATCTATTTAGTTTGAGGATTTATGCAATTCAAAAGGAATCAAGAGACAGTTAACCATGCCATATAACCCTCGACAAAATGGTGTTGCTGAGAGGAAAAACACGACTATTTGTGAGGCAATGAAAGAAATGATGTTTGACCAAGATCTGCCAAATTATTTATGGGCAGAAGCTACCTCCATTGCCATGTATATTCTAAACAGGTTTCCACATGCTATTTTGAAGGACAAGACTCTCGAATAAGTCTTCTCTGGGATCAAACCTGAAGTAGGGAATCCAAGGATATTTGGATGTCTTGTGTATATTCATGTCCCTAAGGAAAAGAGGACAAAGATGGAACCCTCAAGAAAGAAAGGGGTGTTTGTGGGGTACAGTGAGAACTCCAAAGATTACAAAATTTATGTACCAGTTCAGAGGAAAATAGAGGTAAGCAAAGATGTGACCTTCCATGAGGAAACCGCATTTAAGAAATCCAGAGAGCTTCAATAGGATTCAGAATCAGTTCAACTAGCTTCACCCTCTTCTGAAAATGAAGAGTCATATGATCAGAGGGAGGAACCTCATGAAGGGCCAAGTGATGAGCCCCTAGAACCCACTAAAGTGTTAGAAAGAACTCTTAAAGAACCTCCAGCCAAAAGGAATCCACGGTGGCTTAAATAAATAAGGCAGGAAGCAAAAAGGATAGCTTCTCCCAGAGGAACTTTCAGGGAAAGGAAGAGGCCTCATAGGTTTGGAGGCTATGTTGCACTGATGAGCAACATTAGTGATGTTGAACCTTATTCATTTGAAGAAGTTGATAAATTACAAGTATATAAGGATGCCATTCTTGAGGAATACATGTCTATTATAAAGAACAATGTTTGGGACATTGTGCAAAGGCCAAAAGAAAAATCAATGGTTTCTTCCAAATGGATCTTTAAGATCAAACATGCAACTGATGGAAGTGTGGAAAAGTTCAAAGCAATATTTGTAGCCAGAGGCTTCACTCAGAAAGAAGGAATCAACTATGAAGAGACTTTTTCCCTTGTAGCCAGGTATACCTCCATTTGAGCTATTATCTCTTTAGCTTCCGTACTTGGTTGGAAGCTACATCAGATGGATGTAAAAAAAACATTCTTGAATGGAAAGATTGAACATGAGGTCTTTGTGGAACAACCAGATGGTTTTATACTGCATAACAAAGGAACTCGTGTATGCAAGCTAAGGAAGGCCTTGTATGGTCTTAAAAAGGCTCCTAGAGTTTGGTATGACAAGATTGATGGCTTTCTTAAAATCCTAGGCTTTCAGAAAAGTGATGTTGATGGAAAGCTATACTTCAAGGTAAGAGGTAACCAACCTGTTATACTAATCCTATATTTTTATGATCTCCTTATAATAGGAGATGAAGGGATAATAGCATGGTGTAAGAGGGAGCTAACCTCAGAATTCGAGATGAAAGAATTAGGCTTGATGCATTAATTCCTAGGATTGGAAGTGTGGCAAAGAAAGGGTGAGATATTTCTGGCACAAGGAAAATACACAGTGGATGTACTAAAGAGGTTTGGTACGATGGATTCCAAATCCATGTCTACTCTGATGGTTACCAACCTGAGGAAGCTACATGATTTTGATACAGGTTCAAATTTGGTGGATCCCACCATGTATAACCAACTGATTGAATCATTGATGTACATGATCCACATTAGGCCAGATATATGTTATGCAGTGATTACAATGAGTCAGTTCATGAAGTAACTGAGACAGAGACACTTGGTAGCAGAAAAGAACATCTTGAGATATCTTAGAGGGACAATTAATTATGTTCAGAGATATACATCCAGTAGTGGTTTATTTTTGCATGTGTATGTAGATGCTGACTGGGCAAGAAGCCCAGTGGATCAGAAGAGTACTTATGGATACTTCTTCAGTTTAGGATCCGCTATGATCTCTTGGTCAAGCCAAAAGAAGGGATCCATTGCATAGAGTAAATAAGAGGCTGAGTACATTGCAGCAAGTGATGATAGCAAGGAAGCAATATGGCTCGAAAAATTGGTTTCTGGATTGTTTGGTGATAAGCTTGAGACGACGGTGGTTCACTATAATAATAAAAGTTGAATAAAATTAAAAGAGAACCTGGTATTTCACGACAGGTCAAAACATATTGACATGAGGTACCACTACATCCGAGACTTGGTCGAGAGAAAAACTGTAAAGTTACAGTACATATCCATGAGCGAGCAGGTAACTGATATCCTAACCAAGCCTCTGACCTCGAGATAGTTTGTGAAACTGAGAGGCAAGATTGGTGTGGCTGAGAATGACTCCCTCACTGAGAGGGAGTGTTAAATTTGGCAACATCGATAGTCATTCTTCAATGAGAGGCCATATGGGCCACCCTGAGGATAGCCAGGGAGATTTGGAGAATCGACCAGTCTTGTGAGGTATTGACAAAAGCCAGGGGGAACGTACAACCTCTATGATTCAAACCAAAAGTTAGGACGAACGAGATGCTATGTGAGTCCAATGCAAAAGTCAGGGGGAATGTACAACCTCTGTGAGCATAGACGGTCTAGTGAAAAAGTCAGGGGGAATGTACAACCTCTGTTAGCATAGATAGACTAGTGCAAAATTCAGGGGGAACATACAACCTCTATGAGCCTAATCAAACCTTGTGAGCCATGAGAAAAAGTCAAGGCATCTAGAAAAAGTTAGGTTGAATATAAAATTCCTATGAGCTAGAAACAAACAATATTCCTAATATTGCAAATGATGTAATTGTATTGATCTAGTGCATTGGCACGTGTAAAAATTATCCACCATGAAGAGAATTTTGAATTTCCTTGTCAAGAGCTGTAACTAAAGTCTTGAGTCTAGTTCTATGTTAGAACTAAAGTGTAATATTGAGTTCTAGTTCATACCTATTAGGAATATTTCTGACCCATGTATATCTCCTCAGAGTTGGTTGTGGAATTTCCACATTTTCTATATATTTTATGCATCCTCATCTACTTCTTTAGAATATTCTTTCTGCTCCTTGTTTTTTGTAGATGGTTGAGTTTCCAACTAAATTTGTTGATTTTATGGTACATGTGCATGTATCATTTTAGCTTCTACTATGTCTTATTATATGAGAGGGGATTCATCAAACACTACATATTTGTTAATGATGGTTTGGTGGGTAGTAGAATCCTACAATCTGTATCCCCTAACTCCATCACCATAACCAACATATATATGTTTATTTGATCTAGGGTCCAACTTAGAACATTGATCTTTAGAAATAAGAGAATAAACATAAAAACCAAAAAAATTCATATCCCAGTAATCACAAGAATGACCTATCCATACATCTTCATGGTTCTTACAATCTATTGCAATTGATGGTGACCGATTTACCAGATAGAAAGTTCTAGTGACTATTTTTCCCCATAACTCTTGTCGCGACTTGGAATTATTAAGAATGCTCATTTCTCTCTCTAGAAGAGTCTTGTTCATGCATTCAATCACAACATTTGTTGAGGAGTGTAAACTATGGTTTTATGATTTTTTATCCAAGCTTCCTTGTAATGATTTTCAAATTCCAAAGATGTGAACTCGACTCCATTATATGTTCTTAAACATATGGTTGACTTGCCATTTTGTTTTTCAACCAAATCACTAAATTTATTAAATACATTAAACACATCAACTTTTCTTTTAAGAATACAGACTCACACCTTTCTAGAATTATCATCTATAAATGTCACAAAGTATGATGATCCTGCAAAAGAAACTGTAGGGGATGTCTCCCAAATATATAAATGGATATAATATAGAACACCCTTACTTGTATGACTACTTGTTTTAAAAAAAAATCTACACTACTTTCCAAAAACAAAATGCTTGTAGAAATTCAAAATCAAAGATTTCAAATCTGGAATTAACTTACAATTTATCAGTACCTTTATCCCTTTCTTTCTCATATGGCCTAATTGTTGATGCCATAAATGAGTAGATTCATTTTCTTCCTCAAATACCATCATTACTTCATTTATTTTAGTACTCCCTTCCATCTTGTAAAGGTTCCCAATATGTATAGCCTTCATTACCACCAAAACTCCCTTGGACACCTTCAGTGCGCCACCTTGAATTGTAAATTTATAATCTACAATGGAAATTAAGTTCTTTTTTAGTTATGGTACATGTATTACCTCTATCAATGTCCTTACAATACCATAAACCATTTTAATATTAATGTTCATAATTCCAATAGTCTTACAAGAAACATTGTTTCCCATAAAAAAAATGCCAACATCAATAGCTTGGTAAAAAGAAAACCAAGAAAACCAACTCCTTTGTGGACACATGTGATGCAAAGCACCAAAATATAATAATCATTCCTCATGATATAGAGAGTTATTTAAAAATGATAACACTTCGTCAACCATACCTAAACATGACATGACCATATTTGCTTCCTTTACAGAGTCATACTTGGAATCTTGCCTCTTCCAACAATCTTTCTTGAGACGCCCTTATTTATTGCAATACCATCATTTTCTCTTACCATTTTTTCCTTTTGAATCAGATCTAGTTGTGCTTCTCTAATTCTCCCCTTTTTTTTTGGATCAACCCCTAGCCACCATTGTTTATGGTTTGGAGGTTTCTATACTAGATTTCCTTTGCACCTCCTCAAACAACAAAGCTCCCACAACAGAATCATAATCAAGATTATCTGTTGTGCTAAAACTAATAGAAGCAACTAAGTGGTCCCAAGTTTAAGGAAATTAACATAATAACATGACTTCCTTGTCTTCATGTTTGATTTTTACACATGTGCTAGTTAATTGGAATATAGGAGTATTGAAAATATATAAAGGATCAACAATTTTGGTACCTTCTTTCATTTGTAAATTTTACAATTGTCTCTTCAAATAGATTTGGTTTGTTAACGATTTTTCATGTAAAGGCACTCCATTCTAATTCATAATCCCATTGTTGTTTCCTCTCCAACAATATTGAAAAAAATATCATCTCCCAAACACAACCGAATGGTACTGAGAGTTCTTATATCCATATCTTCCCAATCCTCATCAATCATTCCTACATGTTTCTTTTTATTTCCTACAAACACCTTCTGCATTCCTTGTTGCACCAACAAATCATGCATCTTGAGGTTCTACAACTCAAAGTTATTCTTCCCGTTGAACTTCTCCACCTTAAACTTTTCATTCAAAACCTTTTCCATTTGATGTTGTGGAACAAACCCAAAACTCTAACACAATCACTTCAGCGAATTCATTCCTAGCCACTCTTTCTTCTAAGAAGTGACCTATAATGATCTATATACGTTTATATCTCTTCCAGGATGCACTCCAATCATCGATATTTCTTGTAAATCATTAATGTTGCTAAGACATGCTTAGGGTGCAAGAGAAATCGACAATGGTTTTAGCAACACATGAATACCATCATGGGTGTCATTGAAACCGAACATATCCACTTAATCGAACCTAATGGGGAGACTTCGGTCGATTTCCATCATTTTTCAGCATTCCACTAAATCGAGCATCGTCTGGGCCAAAAATCATGACATGCCTGACTTTCAAAACCACCACTAATGACAATCAAATCATTAGTCCCACATATATGTGATATCATCTCCTTCACATGGTTCTATGACTCTATCTTCACCAGGAAACAATGTCTCCTTCACACAATTCTTTCTTCAACTATTCTTAGGTAGTGCTTGCCTCACACCCCCTAACCTGAGTTCTGATACAACTTGTTGGAAACGTGAACCCACATAAATATAAATTGCAACAAAAATTAATTACAAAGAGATAATGAAAAGGGTAAAACAAGATAACAAAATGGCATTTGAAAAGACATGGATTAACATGGTAAAACCTTGACAATATATCAAGGAAACATCCATGGGGAAAGGTATTGATATTCTTATTGCTTCGAGGTAAATATTACAATCTTCCCACATTGGGCTTACAAAACTTACATATGTGTTTCAAAGCTACGTAGAAATATATGATCTTCAACATAACTACTACCATCATTATACGAACTGCCAAATTATCACCATTACATGAACCATCAAATTCTTTTGATTGTATCAGAATTCCAAATTTGATACCATTGTTTCATGAAATGCCACCATTACATGAACCGTCAAATTCTTACCATTACATGAATCATCAATTTAATTTGCTTCCTATCACAATTCCAAATTTGATCTAATAAATTTATATATTAAAAGTTATCCACTAAATTTAAATTGGTCAAAATTTGAATTTGTAAGAAACCAATATGTACACTTTAGGAGTATAGGACGCCAAAAACAAGCGAGTATCTATTTTGAAAGTTTAGAAATTGTTGGAATCAGTGTTGGAATTTGATGTCCATTATAAGACATTTTGCCCATCATTTACGGTCATATGTTTCATATTACCGTCACTTCAAACGAGCAACCAATTCCCTTGAACGTATTTATGACATTCAATAAATTTTACAAAACGTTATTAAAGTCTCGAATCTCGCGTACCATACAAGATCCTTCTCGATCCCGCTAGACTCGACATTTTTCCATCCTTCACATGGCATAAGTAATATGCTAAAGAGAAATCACGACTATTGGTCTATGAGGAATTGCACGAAGCCACCCACCTGAGCCACTAGTGAAAACATTCCCATCCAAATACTACAGTGGCCTGAATGCAATTAATTGTAATAGTCCATTAGCCTTAATGCAATTAAGTGTGGAGTTGTACATGTCTTCAAATGGATCAAATTTGAGGCTTTTGATCAATTGAGCAACAACACGACTGTAGTAGTAACAGGGTAACTCATCTCTAGAGTCTAACCTCTCTGGAACTTGCCATACAAACCATATTTCATGGAGAACATGCAGAGAAAATAGAGAATACGCTTGGATTGAATTGTAACTCACATACACACAACAATAGGACAGGGTTAGGCCCTGATAGAGGATTGTTCACTATTAGGGCGATGTAAAAGAGGACAGACTCCATTCTTACTCGATACAATCATACAACAAGCCTCTACTGTTACATTTTTCTAAATCTTGATTTACCTACATGATGCCAGTAGTTGTAAGAGATGGCAATCATGAGGGTGGTGGAACTGTATTTTAGTGGAGATATATAAACGAGGAATACATAATCTCCAGTTTAGTCCACGCTTAGATTCACATTTCAGGTAAACATCATGAATTCACCCTTAAAAATTAGTTTCAATTCCGATATGTTATGTCGATTCTACATATCATCTACCTTATGTAACCATCTCTATTGCAATCCAAATATAAATTAGCATTAAACAATACCTTATCAATTATTGTTTACACCCACATCTGAATTGACATCCTTGTCCAAGTTCTAGTATTTATTTATTTATTCTTAAGGCCATACCTTTGAAATGAGAGGAGTTTAAAGAGATTGATGCCTATGAATGGTGCCCACTGTTGATACATTGTATAAGTCTTGGAAGGGTGTATTTTGATTCTTGTCTAAATGATATGTCTCAAAGAATAGCCTAGGCCCTCACTATTTTATTGCTATTAACCAATATATTTGAACATCTTGAAGAAAATGCTTAACACACAAAGATGATTCATTTTGACATATATGAATAAAAATTATTATAAAGAATGGTTATTGGAACAAAAGTATGGAGGTTAATATCATGAATTTGGTTTACTTGTAGGATGTGTAATAGGTTGGTATGTATTTGGAATTGGTCTTCAATTAATCTATCATTCTAGGTGTAATACTTAAACTAACCCATCATTCATTAGTTTTGTTTCTGGATTAAAAACTAAGGAAGATAAAAATAGTTTGATAATTATATAAAATATTTTAAATCTTCTTTTCTATTAAAATTAGACAATGATATAAAGTATTTTAAATATTCTTTCCCTTTAAAACTATATAAATTCAAACAATCAGTTTTAGATTTTTATTTTATTTATTAAGAAATTTAAATATTATATTTTTAAATTAGATAATTATTACCAATATATAGTTACATAATTTTTTTGTGAAATTGAGACTTTTTATTATTGAAATTGCATTTCTAAAAATATACAAATATATTTTAAAATTTTAACAAAATTTTAAGAAAAATAATCAAAAGATGAAAAAAAATAATCAAAATAAAATAAAACATTTCAATTACATGTTCTTTCTTTTCTTTGACTAATTGTCTCATAATGTTTCATAAAGTGATGAATGTCCTTATCTTTGATGTGCACTTGGGCTTGGCATGGTGTTAAAAAACATAAATTTAATTAAATTATATATTAATTTATTTTTGAATTATACTTTTAATATTATATCTCTCTAGATGTTGTTAATAGCAATATTGGAGATAGTTGGTTTTTTATTTATTGTCACAATTAACATAGTAATACTTGTTTGTGTATGAAAATAGTTGTACTTGTTTGTGTTTGGAATTTTTATTTTTTTATGTACAAAGATATACATTCTCCAACTAATTTTAATAAAAATATGTAGAAGTTTTGTTTTTTACACTAAAGTCATAAAGTTTGTTAACAAATTATTAAAAATCTTGATAGACATATTGATTTGTTTGAAAAAAATTCAGTATTCCTTGCGATATACTCTTGTTATCTCCTTTAAAGAGACTTTCTAACTAATTAATGAAATATGGATAATCTAATTAGAAATAGAATAATAGAATAAATGCATGAGAAATTGATTTGTAAAGGTGTCTTACTAACTTTAAATTGAGCACACTGATTTGTTATGTGAAATTGAAAGTTAAAAATTTTAGTATAACTTCAATTATTATTGAAACTTAATTTTTTAATCAAAACTGGAGTATTGAAAGATTAAATTCCTATAAAAACTTTATTGTTGAATACCATAAATTTATACATAACGTTCTTTGACCGATAATAACGTTTTTTGATAAATAATATAGGTATCCAAAACCTCGAAAAAGCTTTATACATAACGTGGTTTAACCGATAATAACGTTCTTTGACCGATAATTTGATACCCAAAACGTCGAAAAAAAGTTGTTCTATAGGAATCCAAATTCCAACCCTGGTTCGAATAATGTGTACAACAATTCAACATCAAAAGTTCACATGAATTATTCCGTTAAGTTCCAAACTGAACCATGTTAAAATTTCTTGGCGTTCACAGTCATATACACAAAGTTAGAACAATGGTGAAAATTACGTTACACAATTTGCTGAACAAAAATAAAAAAATCATTTTTTTTAAGTTAAAAATTGTATACGTAGGATGCAGATATATGTCGTCCGCACGAGATTCAAGCACAAGCTATACAGTAATAAAGAACGCATGCATCGACTACATGCCACCGGCACTTTCCACTCTCCAGGGAGAAAAAAAATCCGCGTCAAATAGCATGCCTTGGCTGACAAAATATCTATTCATATAATCCTGGCTGGCATCCCAGGCATCTTCATACAGTGCAAACTGTTGATAGTTTTCAAAGTCGTCCTCGAAATGCCAGTTTTCACCGAGGGATTTAATATCTGGGCTCTGCCACAAACCCTCGAATGTTTCCTTCGGAAATTGACAGACTTCGTCATTCCAGTTCAGAATGGGGATCGGGGGAATGCCAAGCTCATCGTCTGAAGCCTCCAGGAGATAACACAGATCAATCCCCGGGTCCGAGGCTAGGGTTTGGCCTGCATGACTGCTAGAAATATCGGAGGCCGCAGAATTATTCCCAAAGTTGGAGGAAATATCGGATGTCCCTTCAATCTCTTCCTCCAAACTTCTCATCACTCCAATTACGACCTCCTCGCTGGGAGCGCATTCTTCTTCTTCGTCGGCTATGGTTACGTCAAATTGCAGTAGATGAAGAAAGCGGTCT